>BLSH010163069.1:345428-360909 GCA_018402905.1 Glandirana rugosa
GGGATATACGTGTTTTTGAACTAGATCCGACCCATTATCACCCGCTACATACGAATTTGTCTTACGCTTACGGTAGTCTCTAATTGAGGAAGTTCTGGGTACACGATTCTTTACCCGTACGTAGAGTGAAGTCTGTTACGGGGGTAGTAATACTTCATTTCCTCTTCGGAGAACTGTAGTAGTTTCATAGACTACAGTGAGGGTAGGTAAGACTACTGTTGAATCCATCGTATCACAAAACATGATGTACACTACTGTTGTCTTATCGGAACGGTCAACTTCTATCTCTCAAGTGACGTTATTTTCTTAGCACATGGGTCTTGAAGGAGTTAATCTCTGATGGCATTCGCATTCTGTTTAAGCATACATCGCCCACTATTACCCAGCCTAGATCAAGTTTTTGTGCATATAGGGTGTTGTCAGATCCATTGCACTGCTTGCGTACTTTATGTGCTCTAAGAATGTCTGTTCCCAGCAAGACTAAGATTTCAGCATCCATGTCTATTGGAGGAAACTCTGAAACCAGGTGCCTTAAGTGGGGATGGTGATATGCAACTTCTGGAGTAGGAATTTCTTCCCTATTGTCTAGTATTTGGTCACACTCAACTAATGTTGGCAAGGGTATGCCCTTCTTTGCCTTGATATGTAAGACCATGAACCTATCAGCCCTTCTGCCAGAGGTTTCTACATGACCAGAACAGGTGTTGAGAGTATATGGTGTTGTATGTCCTTTTATGGCAAAGATCTTAAAGAATTTAGGCTTGACCAGGGATCTGTTGCTCTGTTCATCTATTATGGAAAACATCCTGGCAGCTTTCTCAGGATAATCCATTGGATATATTTTTACTAGACATACCTTGGCACAACATTTGTGGCTTGGTCCTTCTCCACAGACTTCAGTACATGAAGAAGAGACATTTGTAGTGGCTGGAGCATCGCCTTGTTGCTCCCCGCCATAATTTGATGCCGGGTTCAAAGTAGATGGTTGCTGTGTATTGCCTGGAAGTGGAGCAGGATGCATAGCTGTAACGTGTTTGTCACTACTGCATTCTGTGCACTTGATGGCAGCTTTAAAATTTTTTGAAAAATGGTCATAGGAAGCACAGCACCTATAGCATATTCCAAGTCTCTGGAGAATATCCCTGCGTTCTTGGGCAGTCTTTGCCCTAGGCCCATGACATTTCTTTAGAGGGTGAGGTTTTTTGTGAATGGGGCACTGACGATTTGGATCTTTATCTCTATCACCCGAATCACTCTGGGGAGCGGGAGAGGATACGGGAGGTAAGATGTCTGTCTTTTTAGCACAGTGTTTTTCAACTCCAGTCCTCAAGGCACACCAACAGGTCATGTTTTCAGGATTTCCCTCAGATGAAACAGCTGTGGTAATTACTAAGGCAGTGAAACTGATCAAATCACCTGTGCAAACTCATGGAAATCCTGAAAACATGACCTGTTGGTGTGCCTTGAGGACTGGAGTTGAAAAACACTGTTTTAGCAGATACTGCCCTATATAAGTCTCTATGTTTAGCTGCTTTGTTATCATAACTTGATGATGATGATGATGCAGGCAAGCTAGACTCAGTGAAGCCGAAGCTGGGATCATTTCTCGTCCATGCTTGTTCACTGATGAACCTGCAAAAAATATGAGAATGGAGGAAAGGATACGTTATAGTCTCTTTTATATCTTGAGCCCTGTTGTGCCCATTTCTCTTGTAGGTGGTATGGAAATTTAGACACCACTTGTTGCTTAACGTTGAGCTTCTGGAGGGAGAGGATCTAGAAAAACATGCTGTGAGCTTAGTAGATGTGGATTTATGAGATCTGGTCTCCTGCACTTTACTGATGTGGAGTTCCGCCTTATCCTTGAAATCTTGCAATAAGAGTTCTCTTTGTTGGTTTAGTTCATCAGTCTTAGTCAGTTCTGCTAAAGAACCCTCTATATTAGAGTCCTTTACGAAAACTGGTAGCGTTCATATGCTGCAGATAGGCGATCTGTGGGGTTTCTTGATTCAGCTTGTTGATTGCAGCGTGGCAAGACTGACATGCAGTGAGTAGTTTCATCCCACAGTTCTGACAGATTGCTTGAGAACTCATCTCTAGTGGTTTCGTAGTTTTCTCTAAGTTTCTGTGTTGGTATTATTGTGCGTTTGGTTCTTACACTTTGCTCTGCGATATATACAGAATCTGCTCCCCGTACATCTGTGTGGTCAGAAGCATGATGTATCTGTGTAGATTCAGTGATAAAAGAATGTTCGGAACCTTGTCTAGATATTTTTTCTAGTTTTGCAAAAAATGGCTACTGTCTCTTTAAGAAGACGAACAGCGGCTTAGACAGGTGGGATAACACAGTCCAATGCAGAGAAACAGTTTTTTAACATTAACAGGTGAAGTGCAGTAAGCTTGTGCGACCATGTGCTTGGATGGCCCTGAGCTTGATTGCAGAGTAAACATACACATCTACACAGCAGGCTGTAGGAAAGCTACCACATGTTTTGACTATTCTGACTCCAACTGTTGTAATAGTGACTTATCCCTTGCTGAGACCTCTATGCCTGGCCTGTATAAGCAGATATAATCCCCACGGACAGTCTTTATCAGATAGCTTGAACTCACCAGCCACTGATTCTTCCATAAGCGTGGGTTTCATTGCAAGCAGCAGGTATAGCAGACAATAAAATGTGTCAGATGATTGAAAGACGGTGTCTGCAGGTCTAAACATTGTAATGTGTTCTCGGATGCAAGCAGATAGCGTGCGGCCTATACAGAAGTGTCCCTGTATGCATTGACTATATGGATTTTAATATACAATAAAGGTGTTGCATTGGTATGCAGCTGTCCAGCTCTTCCTTGTTCATCTAAGTATAAGGGAAAGACTGTGGGAAATTTTGCAGCACAGAAGGTTTTTCACCTTAATGCATAGAATGCATTAAGGTGAAAAACCTTTAGGATGTAGAACCACTTTAGGCTGAAAAGGCAGCCGGACAGGACTGTAGACATTCCATGGCAAAAATGGTCCCCCCTGTTATGTTCAATAGACAGTGCTGCCACCAAACATGACCCATTCAAGTGAATGGAGCTGCAAAGCAACCACCCTGCAACCTCATGTTATGGATGTGTTGTGGGATGGTGGTAAAGTACTTACAGGGTTCATTGGTGGCGGGTGTTTTCTTTTAGGGGGGTGGTAAACGATCCATCTGACAACACCCAAGCTACCCCCCTTTCGGTCAGGTCACAGACGGCATTCACCACCCTCCCCGGATGGTTGGGTCACGGGGGTCATGGGCAGCACCCCCCCTGAGTCGGCCAGTCAGTAGGTCAGGGACCCACACTCACCCCATCTCGCGGGCAGTGCTCCGGACAGTGGGCAGCGTCAGCTTCTCTCTGGACTGTCCTCTCCGGCTGCTTCCTTGCTTCCCCTGTGTCTCCCCCCTCCTTCTCCTGACGGCCAATCCGATCGGATCTCTTTTCGGCCAAAGGGTGACGGGTCTCACAACCCACTTCCTGATTTCCCGGGAGGAGAATCAGTGTTACAATAGTGATTAGTGAATATTCATTTGCTATTGTCACACAACTGGGTGGGCTTCAGGCACCCCGAGCCCACCCTTTTTTGAAGCCTATTAGAGCCTCTGCCTCTAATCACGTGCTTCAAAAAAAAAACACCCCCACCCATTGGAGTCCATGAGACCGGCGCCTTGCATGTAGATTAAGGGGCTGGAGGCATGGATAAGGGTGGCGGCGCCCGTGTGCCCCTAATGGATGGGCCGCCACTGTCTGGGTTGAAACAGAGAGTGAGGAGGCAACCTATCACCTCCTCACTGACTGGCAAATGCCTCTGAAGAGCCACAATCTTTTCATATACAGGTTAGGCAAAATAGGTAGGAGGAGAGGGGAGGGGACACTTTTAAGGACAGTTATGTTAGAGTCTCCTTCCACTTTAACTTGAAAGAAAATCTACGTAACTATGTAAAATATACCAAAGCACTGCAATTCTTTTCCTAACAAATCTTCTTTTCAGCACATTTCCTTGAATCTTTGGGAACAATCCTAATTGCATTGTTTTTCATGAGATGAAATGGTAACGCAATTCAAATCAGAAAAAAAAAATCTAGTTTAAGGCTAAATATTAAACTGAATTATCAGTCCTGGTAAGCTATTTAATTATGCATGCAATTTTTTGCTAGGCATGTTTAAATATTAACAAGATATGTTTATACACTTATGACCTACGACATTCGTGAAAGTGCAAACGCTGAATGTCTGGAATAAGTGGCTTTATATTTTCTCGGTAATCGTTCTTATTTTTTTTGACGCTTGTTCGGAAATACAGAAATAATGCACTTGGTAGGGCTCAGTAGAGCTTGCTAATTCGACAAGGCGTGCCGTAGTGCGAAATGGTACCTTATTTATTTATGATTTCAGGAAACCATTAATAATTTATTGCTTTCTGTGAGATTACCTTAATTGAGGAGGGGAGGCTAATCAACAGATGTTTGATTTAGTACATATGCCATTCGTTCCAAACATACTTTTGTGATTTAGAAAATAAATTCACTGTGGATAAGCAAATGCTAAGAAAACCCAAACAGATTTAAGTCCAACTCTACCTTTTCCAAAAAAAATCAGTGGCCTTGCTGGTGTAAAAGCTCTGGCTGTTATACTCATCTCCTATCTGGCGCTGTCCCCCGCAGACTCTCCACTCTTCAATCAAGCGCCAGTCTTCTACTGGGTTCAATGACAGGCTTCAGGTTCACAATATGTCTGTCTAAACGCGTATGACCCCAGCTTGTTCCAGTTCTGCTACCTGAATCTGCTACTGACTGATCTACCGTGTATGACCCCTGGCCTGGCTCCTGGTTCTGCTGCCAAGTACGCCTGGTGCTACCCAAGCCCACCTGCCATACAGTGCATCCTGCTTGTTCCAGTTACCTTCCGGTGATCAGCACTTCAGACTACAGTAACTGGCAAACCATCTTTCTTTGGGCACTGCATTCCCTGTACCACCTTCAGGGGTGTTGCGCACTTACCCGCATGGGGAGCTCTCTCAGCACCTCGGCCTCCAACCTGATACTTGACACAATATGAAGCCATAGGCCAGGAGACTGAGAGTGTCTCCAAAAAACAGGTATGTGGGTGCCCTATCTGGAGGAGATGCAGGATGGGACCTGGTCCAGCTTGGCACGAGCCGCCGTCCAATTCAGGTCCCTTATACCTGGACCAGTGAGAAGAATGCTGGAATTAAATTGGAACTAAACCCTTCAATTTAACTGTTTCCTGAAATGCCATGAATGATAACATCATGCCATGAATGATAACCGTCACAGTTGCTTGTGCGGTCAACTGAACTGTCAAGCCATCAAATTGGCACATGTGCAACACCATGCCAACTGCAGATCAAACAGAGGCTAAGATGGCAGCTTCCTAGGCTGTAAAGGATAGAAAGGTTCAGTTCCGACTTAATTTTTTTAATAATTTCTTTTAATCCAAAGAGGATTTTTAGGAATGGTGTAGGGGCTTAAACATCATGCAGTTGAGATTTAATTTAAAAACTTTGTTTACTTATTTTATTAAAGTTTTCAATTTAAAAATACAGATTCGCTTTTATAATATACATAATAGAGTAAGTGCCACCTACAGGTGCATATCAGTGCCACCTACTAGTGCCCACCAGTGCCACCTATCAATGCCCAACAGGGACACCTATCAGTGCCCATCAGTACTGCCAACCAGTGCCCATCATTGCCTCATCATCAGTGCCCATCAGTGCCATTCATCAGTGTCCTTCAGTGCTGCTCATCAGTGTCACCTACCAGTGCCCATCAGTGCCACCCATCAGTGCCCATCAGTGCCATCCATCAGTGCCCTTCAGTGCTGCCCATCAGTGCCACCTCTCAGTGCCACCGCATCAGTGCCTGTCAGTGCAGCCTATAAGTGCCCATCAGTGCAGCCTCATCAGCGCACATCAATGAAGGAGAAAAATTACCTGTTTTCAAAATTTTATAACAAGATGAAAATATTTTTTTTTTAATTTTCAGGTCCTTTTTTTGTCTTTTTAGCAAAAAAACAAAACAGCAGTGATTAAACACCACTAAAAGAAAGCTCTATTTGTGTGAAAAAAAATGATAAAAATGTCATATGGGTACAGTGTGGCATGACCACGCAATTGTCATTCAAAGTGTGAGAGCGCTGAAAGCTGAAAAATGGCCTGGGCAGGAAGAGGGCTTACGTGCCCAGTAAGCAAGTGGTTAAAGTGCAATAAGTAACTATTTCGGTATTCAAATCTGTAAAAAAATGTTCATTTAATTTTAGCTAGTCGTATGTTCTGCTTTTGCTTTGGGGATCGCATCCTTATGCATATTGTTTGTAATGTATTCACTAAATGCAGAAAAAAAGCAAAAGGAAGAAAAAAAAGGAAATGGGGAGAAAGAGGAAAAAAGAAAAATGTAGAGACTTTGAATGACTAAAAGTTGATCCTCGGGGCATATGCACATCTCAAGGGGGCAAGAACCAGGAAGAGGTAATGGATCACTACAGGGTGCCACTGGATTCAATGAGTTTTTGAGTTTTGCTTATTGAGCATAACCCAGCAATACAGGCAAGAGAGGTTTAGAAAAAACAAAGCAGGGGTGTGAAGTACCCAGGATTCTCACATCTCACATCCCAGGAGGCTACAGGTCAACAATTGAAGATGCACATACATTGCCGCTCAAGGCCAGCTTCTTGGTTCTTGTGGCACACAGCACAGACATTATAAAAAGTACATCCACCCCCCCCCCCCCCCCCATGTGAAAAGCCCTCTGACTTCCAGCTGCATTGAAGCAAACAAAAATAAGTGGACTTTATGACTTTAATACAAATAAGCCTCATGCATACAGACGCATGAGACCATACAACATACACTGCAGGCGTATTCGACTCCCAGGAAACACAGCTGCAATGTAAAGCTACCTATAGCAATGAATGGCTGAAAGCAGATATACAGTATCTCACAAAAGTAAGTACACCCATCACATTTTTGTAAATATTTTATTCTATCTTTTCATGTGACAACACTGAAGAAATTACACTTTGCTACAATGTAAAGTAGTGAGTGTACAGCTTGTATAACAGTGTAAATTTGCTGTCCCCTCAAAATAACTCAACACGCAGCCATTAATGTCTAAACCGCTGGCTAAAAAAGTGAGTACACCCCTAGGTGAAATGTCCAAATGCTGCTGTTGTTTCCCCCTGGATGTGCTGATGTTGGTGGTGAAGGTGTTACGCTGAGCGGATGAGTGGGTGGTCGAGGAGGAGGAAGCGAAGTAGGAGGAGGAGGCAACAGGAGGCAAAGAGAAATGCCCTGCAATCCTCGATGGTGGAAGGACATGCGCCAAATGACTAGCCGGCTCAGGCCCACCCGCCACTACATTTGCCCAGTGTGCAGTTAGCGAGATATAGCGTCCCTGCCCGTGCTTACTGGTCCATGTATCAGTGGTTATGTGGACCTTCCCACTGATGGCGTTGCGCAGTGCACACCTGATCTTGTCCCCGACTTGTTTGTGCAGGGAAGGGATGGCTCGCCTGGAAAAGTAGTGGCGGCTGGGTACCACGTACTGTGGGACAGCCACCGCCATCAGGTTTTTGAAACTGTCCGTGTCCACCAGACAGAATGACAGCATTTCAAAGGCCAGGAATTTTGAAATGCTGGCATTCAGGGCCAGGGATCACGGGTGGGTAGGGGGGTACTTACTATTTCTCTCCGGTGTTTGGGAGATGGAGAGCTGTAAGCTTCCATGGGACCATGTGGAAATGCTTGGGGACGGTGGTGGACATGGTGGCGTTGCTGTCACATTGTCTGTTTGCTGGGTGGCAGGTGACACTGGCACTGTAGAGGTGGAGGAAGAGGCCAAGGCAGCAGCAGAAGAGGAAGCAGGAGGAGGCCTTTCTTGGATTTTGAGGTAATTATTCCACTGCAGCTTGTGCTTTGCATTTAGATGCCTGGTCATGCAGGTTGTGCTCAGGTTTAGAACATTTATGCCTCGCTTCAGTCTCTCATTACACAGCTTGCAAACCACTCGTGTCTTGTCGTCAGCACATTGTCTGAAGAACTGTCATGCCGGGGAACGCCTTTGAGCTGCCTTTGGTGTGCTAGGTCCCTGGGTGCGGTGGGTAGTAGCAGGCGTACTGTCTAGGGGATGGTCGCTCCGCTTTTACAACCTGCTTCCTCTTTTGCTGTGCTGGTGCCTCTGTGTGACCACCACCTCTTCCTCCAAACTGCACACATTACATGTGGGGTCTAGGACCTCATCATCCTCCTCCCCATCATCTTCCACCCACCCTTCACCACTGCCCTCCTTGTCAGTCTGCACACTTTGGAAAGCTGCAGCAGTTGGCACCTGTGTTTCGTCATCATCAGAGACGTGCTGTGGTGGTGTTTCCATGTCCTCACCCTGCAACAGAAGTGGTTGGGCATCGATGCACTCAATGTCTCCCACTTCTGGGGCAGGGCTTTGTGGATGGCCCACGGAATGCACACCAGCAGAGTCATCAAAAAGCATAAGAGACTGCTGCATGACTTGGGGCTCAGACTGCTTGGCTGATTTACAAGGGGCTGAGGTGAAATACAGATGGCCATGGGGTTCAGGTGCCAACTCTGAGCTTTCATCAAGGGGGGGGTGGGAGACAATGAAGGAACTGGAGGCATTGTCAGCCACCCAATCTACTATCACCTGAACTTCTTCTGGCCTTACCATTCGTTGAGCGGCATTCGGGCCTACCATATACCGGTGAAGGTTCTGTCGGCTACTCGCACCTGAGGAAAGTGTTTCACTTGTGCGTGTAGCTGGCAAAGATCGACCACGTCCTCCCCTGCAACAGGAGCTTCACCAACACCAGCAGCACCGCGCCCACGTCCCTTATTTGACGCTCTCCTCATTCTGGATGCAAATGTACTATTTAGCACAAATTTAGATTATTTTTTAAACCAGCAATGTCGACGCACTTTTTAATTTTGTGTAAGAAATGCACAGCAAGGTGCAAATGTACTGTATAGCATTATTTATTAATAATAATAAAAAAAGAATAATACATTATTATTCTTTTTTTTAAAAAAACAACAATGTAGACACACTTTTTATTTTTGTGCAAGAAATGCACAGCAAGGTGCAAATGTACTATGTAGCACTATTTATTAATATAATAATAAAAAAAAAAAATTATTATTCTTTTTTTTTTTAAACCAGCAATGTAGACGCAGCAGGATCCTCTCCCTACACCAGTATGAGATGGTTTTAGAACGCTAATCTATCCCTCACACCAGCAGCAGGAACCTCTCCCTACCTACACTAGTATGAGATGATGTGACATGCAGCGCTGTCTACGTGACTCCAGCTTATATAGAGGTTGGGGTCACATGATGCAATGGCCAATCACAGCCATGCCATTAGTAGGCATGGCTGTGATGGCTTCTAAGGGCAAATGTGTGAAACGCTTGTTGATTGGCTGCCCTGCAGCTATTCAACAGGCAGGAAAAAATACCCCAAACCCGTACCCGGACTTTTTCAAAAATGTTCGGGTTCGGGACACGGACACCCCAAAGTCCGGTACGAACCCGAACTTTACAGTTCGGGTTCGCTCAACTCTACTCACTACTTTACATTGTAGCAAAGTATAATTTATTCAGTGAAAAAGAACCTGACGTTCTACCTGCAGTGCTGACTCAGAAGGAGAAAGACAGATTTTATTTTCTTATCTGTTTAAAAAAATGAAAACTTAATTATGTTTTATTTTTATCCTTGACCATAATAAAGGAAGAAATTATGTTTAAGTCCACTACACTTTCATTTAAAATAAGGTAGCATGCCTGCTTTGTATTGTTAGTTTTAGCTGTTATAAACCTTCTATAGGTTTATTTTAAAAGTAGGTTTATATTGGGTATTACTATTATGAACATTTAAGATAATGTTTACAAGGACACATGTTGGAAAACTAGTGGCATTATGTTTACTTATTAGCAATAATTGACCGCACTGTACCAGTAGTTACTGGCTATAGATTGCTATGTCCCTTTTGGCAAGGCACTATCTCCTTGGAATCTTCTAATACACATTAGCACATGCCATTTTAGTTTGGCTCAGCGACTATTCCCTGGCTGCAGGTGGAAAAAGCTTTCATCTTCCATCTGTTCACCACTCAGAAAAAGGAAAATGGACAGGACTAGACTGGGATTCCTGCCATTTTCTAAGTCTTTTGTAAGAAACACATAATTTAGCCACATGCAGGAGGTAATTAGTCTGTTTTCTTTAAGGAATCAATATTTTCTTTATCATAAATTGCTATTAAGTATAACAACTCAAGTTTAGAAGCTATATAGAGAGCATTGAAAACTAGTTTAGTCCATAAATGACTGCATCCACTTTATATACATTATATAATATTACCAAAAGTTTTTGGCCGCCTGCCTTTACGCGCACATGATCTATAATGGCATCCCAGTCTTAGTCCGTAGGGTTCAATACTGAGTTGGCCCACCCTTTGCAGCTATAACAGCTTCAGCTCTTCTAGGAAGGCTGTCCACAAGGTTTAGGAGTGTCTATGGGAATGTTTGTCCATTCTTCCAGAAGCGAATTTGTGAAGCCAGGCCTGGCTCGCAGTCTCCTCTCCAATTCATCCCAAAGCTGTTCTATCGGATTGAAGTCAGGGCTCTATGCAGGCCAGTCAAGTTCCTCCACCCCAAACTCGCTCATCCATGCCTTTATGGACCTTGTTTTTTGCACTGTTCCAAATCATTTGGTGAAAGGAGGGTTATGGTCTGGGGTTGTGTTTCAGGGGTTGGGCTTGGCCCCTTAGTTCCAGTGAGGGGAACTCTTAAGATGTCAGCATACCAAGACATTTGGACAATTTCATGCTCCACACTTTGTGGAAAAAGTTTGGGGATGGCCCCTTTCTTTTCCAACACGACTGCGCACCAGTGTACAAAGCAAGGTCCATAAAGACATGGATGAGTGAGTTTTGGGTGGAGGAACTTGACTGGCCTGCACAGAGTTCTGGCCTCAACCCGATATAACACATTTGGAATGAATTAGAGCAGAGACTGTGAGCCTTCTTGTCCACATGGCTGTGGCTGATCTCACAAATGCGTTTCTGGAAGAATAGTCAAACATTCCCATAGACACTCCTAAACCTTGAGGACAGCCTTCCCAGTAGAGTTGAAGCTGCTATAGCTGCAAGCGGTGAGCCAACTCAACATTTAACCCTATGGACTAAGACTGGGATGCCATTAAAGTTCATGTGCATGTAAAGGCAAGTGTCCCAATACTTTTGGTAATATACTGTAGGTGACATGGGACTTTAGGGTACCTCTTTCACTCAAAATGGAGATGATTTATAGGAAAACTGGAGCAGCGAGAACTGGAGAAGAATTGAATATTTGCCCGTGGTAACCACTCTAATTCTTTACTTAATATGAAAGATGAAGCTTTGGACAACTGCTGCACTTTTGTTCTGGTTTCTCTGTTCAGGGGTTTGTAAACCAGGCCCATCTCACTTGCCAAGATGTGTCCCATAACAATTAATTGTTATGAATATGGGTGAATTAAAGACAGTCCCAAATTTCTAGTTTCATATTTTATGCCAATTAAAGCTGTACCTGTCCACTATGTCTATCCTCTTCCTTTTTAAGCCTGTCAAAACTTGCCAATCATGTCATCTCTAAGGCTCCATTCACACCTGACCATTATGTAAATTTAAGCTTGAAAAATGGTCAGCATCCAAAATCCCATGATTTTCAGTTGTGCATGTTCACACCTGAGCGTAGTATCACTTAAAGCTTGAAGCTTGTAGTTTGAAAAAGTACATAAGCTTCTTCTAAGCTCCAGCCAGGCGTCAAGCATATTTCATGAAAAATCATACAAAAACACACATATTGTGGGTTTTTGCTTTAGTGACTATCTTTCAATAGGCTTAAAATAATAAAATAAAACACTTGAGCCTCAGGAGGAAAAAAGCTTGTACAAATACTAAAAAAGAAAGCTGACAAAATGACAAAAGACACTCAGATCAAGGTTGAATGCTGCTCTATTGTGTTGACCAAATCAGGGCAAGATTAGGCTGAATGCCAGAAGGGCAATTTTTCACTGCAGAATGCTCAGGGAGAGGTTGTCCAGCTGCTCGCTCACCTCTGCTTTAATACACTGTAGGCTGCATTCACACCTAGGTGACACGTTTTTGGGCATATTTGAAGCGTTTTGTTGCGCATTTGTAGCGCGGCATCGGGCATTTGCAAACGCTGATGTGACGCTAATACGCGCGTTTGACGCTTTTCCATTGATTCTATGTCAATAGAAAAGTGTCAGAAACGCCGGAATACGCCCGATTCGCGCAACAAAAATACCTCCAGGAGTAGATTGAGCGTAGGGCGTTTGGCTTCAGGCGTTTTTGAGTGGAGATGTGAACTATCCCCATAGGGAAACATTGATTTTTTCCCCTCCAGCATTTTGTAGCTTCATGCTTCAGGCATATTTGAGCTACAAAATGCTCAGGTGTGAATGGGCTCTAAGTTGTGGAAGTGACATCGCATGACTAAGGTACCACCGATGTAATCAACACCCACCGAAATAATGACCGTTATCCTACTCTGCCTTTTACCACACTTAAACTGCAATAACATTATAACAACATTTTGGAGTAAAATTGGCCGAAACGGCCAGTTATTAACCAATAACCAAGTATAACAAATACTTCCTTAACACTGGAAACAAAAATAATAATACAATCACAATATACATAAGGTTGCCGATCTTTGGAGGTACCAAGTATCACGTATCCACTTTTGTATCTGCGTAACACTTACACGGCCCCTAGCCGCACAACACTGGCTTGGGGACAACCTCATCGTTCTGCAGATACCTCACCGTTTAACTTACCAGTTAACCCACAATTAACTGGAATTCCACAGGGGACACCATACCTTAGATGGGTCCCTAACATGGTAAGTTCATCAGATTTTAAAAATGCCTCCAAAGACCCCAACTGCCAGGCCAACATGACCACTTAAAGAAGAGCCAAACCAGTGTAGGGGTGGGTGGGAATGCTCTTCCTCCACGTGTCTTCTCCGGATGCCGAGTACTTGCCAGACCTCCTACAAGACCCCCTTTCAGCCCCTTCTCCCCACTGAAAACCCACCAACCTGTAAGTGACTATCTATTAACTTCCAGAACTTTTGTTAACCCTCTCTGTCCCTGATTCCATGGTCCCCCAAGTCATGGTAGCCCTACGCTACTCAGGCGGCCTGGGTAGACACACCACTCCACTGGAGCGTGGAGAAAGACATATATAACTATCCTTACAAGATTCTAAGCTCTGAAAGTCAGATTAAACTTCTACTTGGGCTTGCATTTGTATCAATCAATGGATTTTATGAGATATGTGGTGTTAAAACACCCACACTCTGATTGTGTGTGGCTGTGTGGTCTCCCCAGGTCCCCTGGTTTTCCAGCCTTAGGGGCTGTTTTCCCTGTGTGTGTGCTCCCCCCGTTGGGTGGTTTCCTGTATGCCTATGTGCCCAGTTAATGTAAAAATGCTCCATTAATGAAACTCCTGATGAAGTGGATCTTTATCCAGGAAACGTGTTGAGTGTATGGAAGAGCCAAAATTATAGGTGTACTATAAATTACAAGGGAAATTAATATGTATGGTAGATACTGACTATTGAACCCATTGTTTGAGCAAGGTCAACATATGGTTGACACCTATTTTAACCAATGTCTGTTGTTGTCATTGTTGTTTTTTCTGTGCATTAATTTTGTAACATAAAACTTTTTACTGAAACTATTGTACTGCCTAGAAAATCCCGCCATAGGAAGGGGTTTTTTCCCCAGATAGTTTTTTTGAGCAATACAAATTGGGATGTAGTAGTCTCTAGGCCCTTCTCTCCATTTATAGTCCTACGCTATGTTTTTTTTTTCGTTTTGTTTTTTTGCTTTGGACTATACTGATCTTGAACCGCCACTACAGGGAATTCATAGTAACATTTTGCTATGAGCTTTGTTTAAAAGACCTCCACCAAATGGTAAGATCAGTGCTAAGGGGTTGCTCATGGGCTGGCTCTATGTCAGTTGCCTCCTTTTCAGTCCAGGTGACATTGCATAGTGCCCAGGATCAGGTTACTAGCATAAGTCCAGAGCTTCATTTTCTTCCAGGAATTTAGGTGGTTACCTATTAATATTGAACAGCAGCATCTGTATAATAGGTAAGTGTTCAGCATCTCATATTATAGGCCTTCGTTAAACCATTACTTCATCCCAGGGGTAGTGTGATGTCTGAATCTAGACAGGTAAACATGGGCTCTTTAAGGTTCAGAGACTAAAAAACATTCTGGTATTTAGCAGGAGCTTTGTAATGAAATATGTGGCTTACAGTTTGAAGCTTCTAGTTTCACGAAACAAGCAATGGCTTGAACACTCTGGCAGAGTTCTATAACAGGCAGATGTTTGGTGATGTCACACTTACCCTTAACGCAGGTGGTCAGAGACTATAGCTAGATTCTGTGTTCACCTAGAGCATCCCCCTTTCCCATAAGGTAAGCAGGCCTAACGGCACTCGGATACCCCCAGGATTTATACACAATGCTATAATGCCTGGCTACCACACCAGGGCAGGTGCGAGCTGAGCAAAGTAAACAGGTGCATGCGTTTGGCAGACAGGCACAGTAGTTCAATGACAGTCCAGGTACAAGGCAGGAAAGATTCAGAGTAGTCAGAGTCCAATCTGTAGTTGAAAGGCAGGCAGAGTTCAGAGAAGAGTCGATATCCAATCCAAGGTCATAAACAGGGGTTTCCAAACACCAGAGTAGGACAGACAGACAGAGGTTGAGCATGTTATATACATGCTGTCATAAGCATGACACTGCATTCTTGGCTGGCTTAAATCAGGTTTGGTCTCCACCCAGAGATTGACTGCAGGTGGACAGACAGACAAGGGAAATTCATCATAGCCAAAAAAAAAAAGATTCTGCAACCAGTAGCTATGATAGAGCAGGAGCACTACATGCTCCTGACAGGTAATCATCTGATGAAGTAATTGATGATGTCAACCAGGGGCGTCGCCAGGGGGTGGCTATGGGGGCTGGAGCCCCGAGTCCCACGCCCTTAGCCCCGAGCCTCCCGAGGGGCCCTTAATGGCGGCGTCAGGTCACCCGCCCGAGGTCGGGGGTATCGGTGGGGGACCGCTGCGGGGACCAACTGTAGTAGTTAATGAAGTAGTCTACTAATGGACAGTCCTCGTACATCACGAGGACGAGATAGTATCGATGACCAACGTCTTAGAAAAAAAAAAACCGATACTACTTAAAGGGAACAGACAGACAGGTGGACGTCAGTTAGAGACCCACCTCTGGTTTGGACTAAATTCGGTCGGTTCTTACGTCACAGTACGAATACTGTCGTACATATATTGTACGAGTTGGAGACAGACAGACAGGATGAGACCACAAACCTTTGGGGACAAA
>BLSH010163069.1:371327-388619 GCA_018402905.1 Glandirana rugosa
CCCTCTTCAGATGTCATACACATATCTCAAATATACATACTGTAGACTTCTCCCTAGATTTCTCAAATACACATACTGTAGACTTCTCCCTAGACTTCTCAAATACACATACTGTAGACTTCTCCCTAGACTTCTCAAATACACATACTGTAGACTTCTCCCCAGACTTCTCAAATACACATACTGTAGACTTCTCCCTAGACTTCTCAAATACACATACTGTAGACTTCTCCCCTAACTTCTCAAATACACATACTGTAGACTTCTCCCCAGACATCTCAAATACACATACTGTAGACTTCTCCCCAGACTTGTCAAATACACATACTGTAGACTTCTCCCCAGACTTGTCAAATACACATACTGTAGACTTCTCCCCAGACGTCTCAAATACACATACTGTAGACTTCTCCCTAGACTTCTCAAATACACATACTGTAGACTTCTCCCCAGACATCTCAAATACACATACTGTAGACTTCTCCCCAGACATCTCAAATACACATACTGTAGACTACTCCCTAGACTTCTCAAATACACATACTGTAGACTTCTCCCTAGACTTCTCAAATACACATACTGTAGACTTCTCCCCAGACTTCTCAAATACACATACTGTAGACTTCTTCCAGACTTCTCAAATACACATACTGTAGACTTCTCCCTAGACTTCTCAAATACACATACTGTAGACTTCCCCCCAGACTTCTCAAATACACATACTGTAGACTTCTCCCCAGACTTCTCAAATACACATACTGTAGACTTCTCCCCAGACTTCTCAAATACACATACTGTAGACTTCTCCCAGACTTCTCAAATACACATACTGTAGACTTCTCCCCAGACATCTCAAATACACATACTGTAGACTTCTCCCTAGACTTCTCAAATACACATACTGTAGACTTCTCCCCAGACATCTCAAATACACACACTGTAGACTTCTCCCTAGACTTCTCAAATACACATACTGTAGACTTCTCCCCAGACTTCTCAAATACACATACTGTAGACTTCTTCCAGACTTCTCAAATACACACACTGTAGACTTCTCCCTAGACTTCTCAAATACACATACTGTAGACTTCTCCCCAGATGTCTCAAATACACATACTGTAGACTTCTCCTCAGATGTCTCAAATACACATACTGTAGACTTCTCCCCAGATGTCTCAAATACACATACTGTAGACTTCTCCCCAGACGTCTCAAATATACATAGAAAAAACAATAAGAGCAACTTACAAAAAAGCAAAAAGAGCTGATATAGAAAAGTTGCTCTTTTTGATTACTCTAAGCATTAACAACCTTACAGATGTTCTACCCTCTTCCTGTTCTGTTCAAAACTTTAAAAAATGGCTTGAACTTTATTGCAAGTCTGAAACTCTTAAACAAAAATTGCATATTGCTACTGTACTAACTTCACTTACCTGTTCTTCTGAGCAAAGCACTGGGCCAAGACAGGAGGAACGTTGCAAAACATTTACAGTGTATACTTTATAGTCAAGGGTCTTATTTTGAAAACGATAGGGTGGATTTATTAGGTAAATAGACTGTGCACTTTGCAAGTGCAGTTGCACTCATTTTCTTAGTAAATGTAAATGTGGTAAACTTTGTAAAGAATATCCAATCAGGTGCAAGGAAAATAAATAACAGCATTTTTGTTTGCACGTGATTGGATGGTGGAAATCGGCAGAGCTTTATCACATTTACTAAGCTCTGGGGAAAATGAGTGCAATTGCATTCGCAAAGTGCACGGTCTGTTTGCCTTTAGTAAATCCATCCCATAGTTACATTGGTCCAGCTTGGACTAATGCACTGTAATTTTGTATATACCATACTGTACCAGGCTGATGCCCCTGGAAGCTGGAAATCACTGAGGTAGACACCACTTATAACTAGTGATCGCCACTTATTTTTTCTTCTTCTTGTCCACAATTAACATTTTTAAATGTCCCCTATAACATAGTAAATCTTTACTTTTTGAGCTCAGGTCCTCTTTAACCACTCCTGCTCTGGAAGATTGTACCCCCTTCATAACCAGGCCATTTTTTGCTATTAAAGCGGTAGTAAACCCATCCATTTAACAGTTTAAAAAACAGTTACATTTCCGGCACGCACCGAAAATGTAAGACTCCCATTGGTTGTGCTCTAAACCAAACTGTCAAACCATCCAATGGCTGGTGTCATAGCTGATCACATGGGCAGCATCATGGCAGTTGTAGATTAAACAGAGGCCAAGATGGCAGCTTCCTTGGCTGAAAATGATCGGAGGGTTTACTATCATTTAAGCAATATGCCCAATATGCCACATTTTTATAATTGTTTTTCACAAACATAGAGCTTTGTTTTGGTGGTATTTGATCACCACTGTTTGTTTTTATTATTGATTATATAAAGGAAAAAAGAGCAAACATTTTGAAAAAAAATGTGTTTTTTACTTTCTGCGTCCAAAAATGTCCAATAAAAAAATAAAACTTATACCAAAATGTATTCTGCTACAAAAAAAAGAGCCTAATAAATGTATATTGATTAGTTTGTGTCGAAGTTATAGCGTCTACAAACTATAGGTTATAAACTGGAATTTTTAGGGGTTTTTTTTGTACTAGTAAGGGCGGTGCTTTGTGACTTATAGTGCGACTGTGCGGCGGACAATCGGACATTAACTGACACTGGGTGGGAACTGACTAATCTACACTGACATCACCATTGACACTGTTACAGTGATCAGTAATAATACTGTACACACTGTCACTGAACTAATAAGACATAAGCATGACGAAAAAATGTGTTTTGTTTCCTTTTGACTTGTTAATCTAGTTATTTCATCTTGTTAAATTCGGTTGATTCGTTCAATTCGTATTCGGGATTCATTTTATGTCTTTTTTGAATTTACCAATTTTTTTATTGGAAACATTCGCATCAAAAAATTTTCAATCGGTCAAATCAAAAACTTAGATTTTTTTTTTCAATTCCAATGTGGCAAGGTGAACAAACAAAAGAAAAATGTCATCAAATAATTACAATGACTCTTTAAATCAACTTTGGCTTAACAAAAACAGCATTATTTCAAAATGGTTCTCTAATAACGCCACACAATTAAAAGTAGACACTGCGCTCACATGCTAGATTGGCCATACCCGAGACTGAAATAAATGTATATGTCTAGGGGAAAAGTAGTGTAGGAAAAAATAATATTAAATCCATAATAAAAATATTAATACAAGAAGAATAATAAAATTCCCATAAATTTCCATTCAGTGCAATGTTGAAGGTAGAATGAGAGGTAGGCAGCCAGCTGAACTGAGCAGGAAGGCACTCTGTAGTAATGAGAAGGAAAAAACAGCAGCGCCTTTAAGGGCCGGTTCACACTGAGGCGATCCGACTTCGGGGCGACTTTGCTAGGCGATTTGAAAAGGCGAAGCGGCGCGATTGCGAAGCGATATCAGGCGATTTTAGGCGATTTCAACAGGAGTACCTGGGACATGAGAGGTGTGTCTTCTGGCAAAATTATGTTCTTCTTCCTGGAAAGTCGCTTCTTCATAGACGAGGATCCGACTTGGAAGCGAACTTCCATTGACTTCTATGGGCTCAATTCGCCTAGAAGCCGCTTGAAAATAATACAGGAACCTTTTTTGGAATCGCTTTGGACTTGAGTAGCGCATATTAAGACGGCTCCATTCATTCCAATGGGATTTCTGATGTCAGGCGATTTGAGGCGAATTGGGGCGACACAAGTCGGATCGCAAATCGCCTAGGATCGCCTCAGTGTGAACCGACCCTTAGACCCCTTTCACACTGAGGCGTTTTACAGGCGCTATTTAGCTAAAAATAGCGCCTGTAAAGCGCCTCAAAAATCCCTCCCCACCCATCCCAATGTGAAAGCCAGAGTGCTTTCACACTGGGGCGGTGCGCTTGCAGGACATTACAAAAAGTCCTGCAAGCAGCATCTTTGGGGCGGTGCGGTGAGTGGTGATACACCGCTCCTCCACCGCCCCTGCCCATTAAAAACAATGGGCAGCGCTTCCGAAGCGGCTGCACACCGCCTCGGTAGCGCGGTGCTCCGGCACTTTTAACCCCGTTTTAACCCCTTGTGGGGGGTTAAAAGCGCCGCGCACCCGCCTGCATAGCGCCGCCGTAGCGCCGCTATAACAGCAGTAAATCCCCGCTGAAACTAGCGGGCATTTACCGCTAGCGCCCGCCAGCCCCAGTGTGAAAGGGCTCTTAGTGTAATCAGTAGGTTTATTAGGCACACACACACATGGTGATATTTGCACTCACAGAGGTAGATGAAATACAGGCATCAAGGCAAAGGAATCATCCACAGGTCACCAGAGTATAGTCCGCTCTTTCTGAGGCCGGGGATGGGTACACTGGTGGTCTCCAGTGCAGCCACGAACGAAGCCTTCAGCAGGGTAGCGTGCTATCGTGGGACGAACGAACGTCACATCCGGGAAGCCGTGCGGGAGGTGCGCGCGTTCGGATCATCCGTGATCCTTCCTCAGGCTCAAGTGGGGCCATCTTGGATGTGGGCGACTTAAATATACATATATATATATTTAAGTCGCCCACATCCAAGATGGCCACACTTGAGCCTGGGAGTGCATATATCACCATGTGTCTGTGTGCCTAATAAACTTACTGATTACACTTAGAGACACTGCTGTTTTTTCTTCTCAATAACACCACACAGTCTTTTATTTCAGCAATATGTATACAGTTAGAATTCAATGTCGATGCGATTCAAATTTCAGTCCGAAGTTTCAAAATTCGGATGAATTTAGTTTCGTTATTCGGTGCATTCGGTAAAGTTTGTTTATATCGTAATTTGGGTATTTGGATATATCAGAATCTCCGAATAACAAAAAAATTAGTCTCAGTAATAATTCGGAACCAAACTAACCGCACTTGTCTAGAACTAATGGCACTGGCTGGGAACATCTCGGGATAATCAAGGTGTTAAGTGTGTGTCTAGCAAGTGTTAATCACCAGAGCACTTTTTGCGATTCAGTGCTGCGTCACTTTAACTGACAATTGCGCGACCCAAACAACATTTGTGTCCTTTTTTCCCACAAATAGAGCTTTCTTTTGGTGGTATTTGATCCCCTCTGCGTCATTTCTTATCATTTCTGATAAACAAAAGAAGAGCGACAATTTTGCAAAAAAAAAGACAAAATTTCTTACTTTTTGCTAAAATACAAATCCAAAAAATATATATAAAAAAACAATTTTTTTCATCAGTTTTGGCCGATTTATATTCTTCCTTATATTTTTGGTTTGCGCAAAAGTTGCTGCGTTTATGAATGATGAGAATTAATTTATGGGGTTTTTAATTTTTTAAATATTTTTTACTAGTAATGGCGGCGATCTGCGATTTTTATCAGGACTGCGATATTACAGCGGGCATGTCGGACCATTTTGACACTTTTTTGGGACCATTGGTATATATACAGCAATCAGTGCTGTGAAAATGCACTGATTACTGTGTAAATGCCATTGGCAGTGAAGGGGTTAACCTACAGGGGGCGCTTTAAGGGGTTAACTGTGTTCCCTGGATGTGTTCTAACTGTATGGGGGCTGGGCTGGCAGGGGGAGGAGAGTGATCACGGCTTCCATATACAGGGAACCTGTGATCACATCCTTTCCCCCTCTTTGAGAACGGAGATCCATAGCTAATTATATGTATGTGTAAAACCGAAATTACTCTTAGAGCTGCAGCCCCCACCGTAACTTTACCTAGGTGTAGTTAAAAAATGGTTAATTTTGTGGTGGATGTGGCGCTGCTCTGTGAAATTGGTGTGGTATATCCTCTTTAAGCCCAAAAAAGTGTTTCTGCCCTATTGTATACACAGGTGTCTCTCCTTAAATAATAACACATATATAAAATTAATAATAATAAAAAAAATACAAAGTCAGTGCACAACTGCCAAAATGTCCCAAATGAGAGCCACAACCTATACTGGTAGTTAATAGGTGTGAAAATATGTGTAAATGTATCAGCTCAAAACATTTTCTATATGATGATGGTGTGTAAACAAGTAACTCTGATCCGCCTTAATACAATGACCATGCAGAGTGCCAGAGTTATATGCATAGATACATAAATTAATATTTCTATATTTGCAGTTTTTACCCACTTCAGGCTCGGAAGGATTTCACACTTTAGGACCAGAACCCTTTTTGCGATTCGGCACTGCGTCGCTTTAACTGACAATTGCGCGGTCGTGCGACGTTGTACCCAAACAAAATTTGTGTCCTTTTTTCCCCACAAATAGAACTTTCTTTTGGTGGTATTTGATCCCCTCTGCGTCATTTCTGATCGATGATCGCCACTATAAACAAAAGAAGAGCGACAATTTTGCAAAAAAAAAAAACAAATTTCTTACTTTTTGCTAAAATACAAATCCAAAAAAAAAATATAAAAAATTTTTTTGTTCAACGGTTTTGGACGATTTATATTCTTCCTCATATCTGTGATAAAAAAAAAAATCGCAATCTGCGTTTATTGATTGGTCTGCGCAAAAGTTGCCGCATTTATGGATGATGAGAATTAATTTCTGGGGTTTTTATTTATTTTTTTTACTAGTAATGGTGGCGATCTGTGATTTTTAGCAGTGCTGCGATATTGCGGCAGACACGTCAGACCATTTTGACACTTTTTTGGGACCATTGGCATTTATACAGCGATCAGTGCTATAAAAATGCACTGATTACTGTGTAAATGCCATTGGCAGTGAAGGGGTTAACCTGGGGGGCGCTCTAAGGGTTAACTGTGTTCCCTGGGCGTGTTCTAACTGTATTGGTGTTTGACTGGCAGGGGAAGGGAAGTGATCACAGCTTCCATATAGAGGAAGGCTGTGATCACAGCCCTTCCCCCTCTCACAGAACGGAGATCCGTGTTTACTTACACGGACCTCCGTTCTTTCACTGCGGGGGGAGGGGGCATCGCGGGTAGCCGTCGGAGATCGAGTCCGCCACACCCGCTCCCTGGCCCCGCCAGACACAGTGAGCGCTCACAGTGCGCGATCTGGCAGCCCCCATCATATGACGGCGATTTGCCTAGCAGAGCCATCTTGTCGCCGTCAACCTGCGGTTGGCGGTTGGCAAGTGGTTAAAGGACTATTGAGCACGGTTCACATTGGTGGTTTATAAAATGTAGAAATAATAATTTATGTATCTTTGCGTATAACTCTGGCACTCTGCATGGTCAGAGGACCAATTTCACAGAGCAGCGCCACATCCACCACAGAACATAGATCCGTTGTTTACATGCATGGACCTCCATTCTCTCACTGCGGGGGAGCCATCACGGGTAGCCGGCGGAGATTGTGTCCACCCACTACCCGCTCCCTCAGAACACAGTGAGCGCGAGAGCGCGCCTCCGGCGGAGGACAGTGCCTTCTATGGAGGAGCCACCGCTGCCGGAAGATTTACTCCCCCTTCATGACCAGCCCATTTTTTGCGAGACGGCACTGCGTTACTTTAACTGACACTTGCGTGTTTGTGCGACGCTGTACCCAAATAAAATGTATATCCTTTTTTTCTCACAAATAGAGATTTCTTTTGGTGGTATGTGATCAGCTCTGCGGGTTTTTAATTTTCTTGCGCTATAAACAAAAGAAAATCATTGATTTTGAAAAAAATAAACAATATTTTTTACTTTCTCCTATAAAATATACCCAATAAAAAAATAATAAAAATTTTAAAAAATCTAATTTCTTCAGAAATTTAGGCCAATATGTATTCTGCCAAATATTTTTGGTAAAAATGAATCCCAATAAGTGTATATTGATTGTTTTGCACAAAATGTATAGTTCTGTTATAAAACACATCCAATAAATAAATTGAAAAAATCGAATTTCTTCATCAATTTAGGCCAATGTGTATTCTGCTACATAGTTTTGGTAAAAAATCCCAATAAGCGTATATTGATTGGCAAATGTTATAGCGTCTACAAACTATAGGGTATTTTTATTTATTTATTTTTTTACTACAAGTCGGGATCAGCGACTTATAGTGAGACTGCAATATTGCGGTGGACATTCTGACACTAAGTGACACTTTTTGGGAACCAGTAACACTAACACAGTGATCAACGCTAAAAATATGCACTGTCGCTGTACTAATGACACTGACTGGGAAGGGGTTAAACATCTAGGGGTGATCAAAGAGTTAAATGTGTGATTAACCAGTGTTTATGTGTGTACTTTGAGGTGCTTTTACTAGGGGAAGTAATCGATTTCATTTCCTGCTTTGCAAGGAAAGCAAATCCATTACTTCCCAGCTGACAGGACAGAGCTCTGCCTTGTTTACATAGGTAGAGGCCTGTCCTGTGTGTTCTGGATGATCGGCGGGTCTATTGGCCAGCACCCGCTGATCGGCATCTACTGTGTAAAATCAAAGTAGAGCTGGGTTGCCGGCGGCACGCGCCCCCTACCTGTAAGTGCTTGGTATGTGATCTGGCGCAGCAGGCCCGCCTTGCTGCTATATATATATATATATTATACAGTCGACAATCGATTACCATGTGCATGCATATTTCTGTTTACACAGTGAATAGACATGTGTGATTCTTTTCGTTACAATCGAAATTCGGATTCATTCTTTGTTATTTGGATATTCGGATGAATCCAAATTTCCGAATCACAATAGTATCAAATTTCAACGAATCCAAAATTTCCAACGTCTTCCATCTCCGACTCTCGGAGTTTGCGCCCCGAGCCTTGCTCTGGCATCCCCTCATGGCCGGCTATAGGACGCCTCCTCCACCTGTGAGGCAGCAGCCATACCGGACCCCACATTGCGGAATGGACACACAGTCACCTTTATCTACTGGCGGGATGGCTGTTCCCATTTCTGATGTGCTTGATTTTATTCTTCAACATGTGAGTTGCCAATTGGCTGTTTTAATAAATGAGTTTTTAAGTCTGCACTTAGAGGCGCCTTCTTCCTTGTCTCTTTAGTATAGTCTGGGGATTCACAGGCTGGGAGTTTGTTTACCCTCCCTTGCCTCTTGAAGAAGCTTCTGAAGTTTAGGAGAGAAGGGTTTAAAATCCTTGCTTGAATATTTGACAGGGCCTAGCCAATCCCTGGGAAGGTGTGCCCAGATGGTGGCTGGGTTGCTGTTAAATAGACTGGAACCCTGAACACCCTGTTCTTTTCTTCCCACTGTGGGGATGGATCCAGGAGCTCAAGGGAAGAGGGGCTTCCATTTGGACCCTCCTTTCCCGTAATGGAAGCTGGGCAACTCTGTGAGGAGGTCGCCCGGATCTGTGAGAAGAGCCAAAACCCCCTTTTGTGTGCAGTGCTCAAAGGCCCTACAGCTGGCAGAAGCTAGACCACTTCAGCCCACTTTTCTGCTAAGACAGTGGTTCTCAACTCCGGTCCTCGGGACCCACCAACAGGCCAGATTTTAAGTATTACCTTGGGGAGATGCAGACTAGAATACTGCAATCACTGAGCAGCAAATGATATCACCTGTGATGTATTTCAGTTATCCTGCAAACCTGGCCTGTTGGGGGGTCCCGAGGACCGGAGTTGAGAACCACTGTGCTAAGACCTATTCAGCAATCCCCCTAGTCCACAACTGGGGAAGATATAGTATTGCTGCAGCTTAAAGGTAGAGAAGAGTTACCAAGCACCAAGCATTTTGGAGTATCTCACACCCTACCACCCCTCCAAGGTATTCGTTTCTGAGTAATAAACTTCAAAGAAAGACACCCTTGTGTGGTGACCACAATTCCAAGCTGCTATTCAGGGACACCCCCCCCCCCCCACCCCCTTTAAAAAAAAAAAGATTTTTGATACCTTTTTTTTGCTCATTTTTGGAGAAACAAGAGCAAACAGTGGTCACCATTTTTAGACAGGTGGTATACAATGTGCACCTGCTTTAACTAAGTCCCTTACTTTATACAACACCCATCCCATCAGGGACACTTACTTTCGTGAGTGCACTGCATCGAAGTTAGGCTTGAGATTGCTATAAACATAGCTGGCTGTGCATTTTTCAGTATTTTGCAATTTTGCACCGCACACAATTACTGGCTACCTAAAACAGGTCATACTTCTAAATGTGCTATACATCTCTTAATAGTAGAGGTGGGCTAAACACCCCCAACAGAACTCCCAAACAGGGAGGAAAATTCTAACCCGAATGGCGAACCCCATTGATGTCTGGGAGCTGTACAGAAAAAATCAAAATGTCCATTTTGAAGGCTTGTATGCAAGTAATTGGCCATAAAAAAGGTTATGGGGGTCTGGGTGCTGCCCATGTATCAATGCAAAAAAACATTTTAAAAATGATTATTATTTCAGGAGCAGTGATTTTAATTATGCTTAAAGTGCAACAATAAAAATGAAAAATTCCTTTAACCACTTCAATACCGGGCACTTAGAACACTTTACTACCAGACCAATTTTCAGTTTTCAGTGCTGTTGCGCTTTGAATGACAATTGTGCGGTCGTGCGACGCTGCACCCAAACAGATTTTTTTATCATTTTGTTCCCACAAATAGAGCTTTCTTTTGGTGGTATTTGATCACCCCTGCGGTTTTTATTTTTTGAGCTACAAATAAAAAAAGACCGAACATTTTGAAAAAAAAAAAAAATTTCTATTTTTGTCATAAAACTTTGTAAATAAGTAAATGTTCTCCATCACTGGTGGGCACTGATGAGGCTACACTGACGGGCACTGATGTGGCAGTACTGATTGGCACTGATGAGGCGGCACTGATGAGGTGGCACTGATGATGAGGCACTTATATGCAGCGATGCTGAGCACTGTTAGGCGGCACTGATAAGCAGCACTGACGGGTACTGAGAGGTGGCACTGATATACAGCACTGACGGGCACTGATATGCAGCACTGACGGACACTGCTAAGCGGCACTGATGGGCACTAATAGACAGCACTGATTGGCACTCATAGGCGGCACTGGGCACTGATAGGTGGCACTGATGGGCACTGATAGGTGGGCACTGGTAGGTGGCAATGGTGGGCACTATGTGGCACTGGTATGCATTGATAGGGGCACTGGTGGGCACTGATAGGGGCACTGGTGGGCATATACTCTGATAGGGGGCTCATTCCCTGGTGGTCTAGGGTGGCATCTGAAGGTGGCACTGTGTGCCATCCACACTGGGCACAATGTCACTTACCTGGTGGTCTAGGGGGGTCTCCCTGGTGGTCCAGATCGGCTCCCTGGTGGTCTCTGGTCGGCTCCCTGGTGGTCCTGGGTGGGCACATTCATGGTGGTCTAGGGTGGCGATCCGAGGGAGGGCTGTGCTGATAAATCATCAGCACAAACCCTCCCTGTCAGGGATGCAGCTGATCGGCTCTCCACTCATCAGGTCTGCAGACCTGAGTACAGGAAAGCCGATAAACGACTTTCCTGTATCACACTGTGACCAGCCATGATTGGTCACGGCTTGTCACATGGTAAAGTGCTTCGGATCGAAGCGCTTTACCGAGATCGGTATTGCGGGGGGTCAGACTGACCTCCCACACCACCGATCGCCGCGATGTGCGCCCCCCCGGGCGCGCGGCGGCTAGTTATCCTGAGAACGTCATATGACGTCCAGTCAGGATAACTAAGCCACTTCCCGGCCGTCATTTTGCATACGGCGGTCGGGAAGTGGTTAAATATAGTGCCTGGGGGGTCCCCTTAGTGTGCCTGTAAAGTGGCGCATCTGTAGCATATATAGAACATGCTGCAGCAAAAATGGCATTTCTAAATAAACAATACTGCGTCAACTCCCATTTAAATTGACTTGCGGCTATTGAAAAAAAATAAAGAAAAAAACAGCAAGGGTTCCCCCCCAGTTGTGTCTGGTATAGATTTTAAGGGGAACCCCATGCCAAAATCCATACCATACCCTTAGCCGGGCACGGAGCATGGCAGGTCAGAAAGGAATGAGCACCCCCCCCCCCATCCTAAACCATACAAGGCCACATGCCCTCAACATGTGGATAGTGCTTTGGGTCAGGGGGTCTCTTCCCCACAACCCTGGCCCATGGTTGTGGGGGTATGGGGGCTTATCGGAATCTGGAAGGGCATTTAACAAGGGGGCCCCCAGATCCTGCCCCCCCCTATGTGAATGAGTACCCCTACCCATTCACCAAAAAAGTGTCAAAAAGTAATAAAAGAACACAGAGACAGTTTTTGACAATCCCTTTATTAGAAAATAAAAATAAAAAAACACTGTCCCCCAGTGTAAATCCATCATCAATCACGCCACCCGCCGCCGTTTTCAGGCTGTCCATGAAGACTGGCCGCCTACTGTCTCCTCCTCCTTCTGACAGTTCTTATATAAGTAAGGGCAGGGCCCCCAGGCGAGGTGGTGGCTCCGCACTCCCTTGTGATGTCATGGACCAGTGCATGCTGGGTCGGTGACATCACAAGGGTGCCGTGCTACCAGGTGATGTTGCCTGGTAACCCCGCCCCTTACCTATATTAGAACTGTCAGATGTAGGAGACTGCAGTAGGCGGCCAGTCTTCATGGACAGCAGGAGCGTTTTTTTTTTTTTTTGGGTTCAGCAGTGGGGGTGGCGACATGATTAACGATAGATTTCTGCACCACAGAAATCACGGGAATCTGCACCACACAGGGTGATTAGGGTGTGCCTAGGCACACCTGGCAACACCCTGTGCGCACGACTATGGTAGCAAATCATATACCAAAGGGCCGCACATCATATACCAGACGGCTGCATACGACCCTCAGCCCACAGGTTGGGCTCCAGGGCCCTATGTGGTTGGTAAGAGGTTAAATAATTCCTATATATGAGTTTTAAGAGTGTATTTCGCTGTTTGGCCACAGCTATTTTTTAAAACACTGCCAATTGTATATAATGGAATTAGCTTGTTCCAAGGCAGAACTTAAATCTATTTTATGGTCTAAAGCCTATTTCCAAAGATGTTTAACCTAGTTTTTGCGCTTCATGGCTCAATAATTAACTCGACTTACACATTGTACAATCAAAAGGAAATTTCTGCTTCAAAGCCCTTGTAATGTGCTATAGGGTGATTGATAGGGTGATATATAGAGGATGAAAGAATGACAATTACAATCAGGTGTACCAAGACTTTCGAACATTCCCTAATTAACAAAGAATGTCACAGGTGTCACCAAACAGGATGTAGTTTGATTCGCTGGTGCTGGCTGAGTGATGTCATTTGTAAAATAAATGGCATGTCCTTCGCTGCACAATTCTAATTGTTTCTGCCTAGACTCGCATTGCAGATAATGTGCAATTAAGGACTGTAATATATAATTTTTTTTTACGCTGAACAAATGCTATTTCTGCCATAGAAGTTACAGCTGGACAATAAAACAAAGAGAGAACATGGAAAGGCGTACGTCTAAAAAAGAACCTAACTACACTATATTATCAAAAGTATTGGGACACCTGCCTTTACACGCACATGAACATTAATGGCATCCTAGTCAGAGGCCTGGTTCACACCCATGCAGGTTGCATTTTGCATACTCCAGGTGTATTTTGCATTTTTCAATACACTTTTTTGATGCATTGAAATCTATGGAACCAAAAACCAGTAAAAAGTCCCTGGCCCTTTCCATAAAATGCACAAATGTGAGCGTGACCCATAGGAAACCATGTTAGATGGACTGTAGTGTGTTTCTGCAAAACTGAAAATGCACTAAAAATGCATAGGTGTGAACCAGGCCTTAGTCTGTAGGGTTCAATATTGAGTTGGCTCACCCTTTGCAGCTACAACAGCTTCAACTCTTCTGGGTAGGCCGTCCACAAGGTTTAGGAGTGTCTATGGGAATGTTTGACCATTCACCCGGAAGCTCATTTGTGAGGTCTGAAGGCCTGGCTCACAGCCTCCACTGTAATTCATCCCAAAGGTGTTCTATTGGGTTGAGGTCAGGACTCTGTGCAGGCCAGTCAAGTTCCTCCACCCTAAACTCACTCATCCATGTTTTTATGGACCTTGCTTTGTACACTGGTGCAGTCATGTTGGAACAGGAAGGGGCCATCCCCAAACTGTTCCCACAAAGTTGGGAGCATGAAAATGTCCAAAATGTCTTGGTATGCTGACGCCTTAAGAGTTCCCTTAACTGGAACTAAGGGCCCAAGCCCAAACCATGAAAAACACCCCCCCACCATAATCCTCCCTCCACCAAATGATTTGGACCAATGCACAAAGCAAGGTCCCTAAAGACATGGATGAGCGAGTTTGGGGTGGAGGAACTTGACTGGCCTGCACAGAGTCCTGACCTCAACTCGATAGAACACCTTTGCGATGAATTAGGGCCTAGCACCACCTTTTCAGGCACTGCCAGCCCACCTGGCTTCAGCTGCCCCTTTCTCCAGCCCTCTTGGCTAAACTTCCCCAGTTCTCCCAGACTGACTCTGCATCCATATCAGACTGCTTACACCCAGTCCTCTCAGGCTGCCACTCAGTCCTATCCCAACTGTAACACTGACCAGCCCACCTGGCTGTCTTCCTCCCTGGAGATTGGAGAGGGTCCCTTCTGCGCACGAGCCCATGCCCGAGGTCACCACCCCCCCACCCCAAGACTAGGGGGTTAGCCTCAAGGGTCGCCGACAGGCTCCTAACACTCCATCTCCAGCTTCCACTCAAACTCCACTGCCCCGGCTGTGCTGACCCTGAGTATGACCTGAGTATTTGAGGGGGCCTACCCCCTGCCATCCCATCTGTTGGGGATTGGTCAGGGCCCTCAGAACACTCCAGACATCTCCTCCTCACCTCCACTCCCATTCTTCTGAAAGTTTCCAGCAAGTTCCAGAAGTAGGGGGAGGTTTTAGAGATTCTGCCTGTGAGTCACACAGCCCTCCCTGAGTCACTCACCCGACTCAGATAAAAAACACAGGCTTGGCTGCCAGCCAAGCCTAACAATTTACCTACAATACAGAAAATCCTATTCTAGCGCACTGTCAGGGCTGTCAGCCCTCCCTTGCTCAGGTTGCTCAGCTGTTCGTTAATTGCCAGCACTCCTCATTCCACAGTGGCTCACCTGGTGATCATTTCCTGCTCATCACTCCAGCCTACAGCCAGCCCCTTCTGGCTATTTAAAGAAGTCTGGCTTCTGTGTTTGAAAGTGAAATTAAAAACTTTCCCGCGGCTCCTAAAACAGCCTCCCAGCTCTGTACTCGGGACAAGTGCTGGTCTGGCAGAGTGCAGCATGTTCAAGGGCAGGAGGGGGAGGAAAGCTCTTGGTGAGCTGCAGCACGATCCCCATTCTCCTTCCTGGCAGGGGAAGTTCTGGAGCTGACAGTGAGTGTGCACTGAAAAGGAAGATTTTGTTGCAGTGGTTGGAAGAAGAGCCAGAAAGGTAACCATGTGGAAGATGTTGGAGCTTTGGGGAGGGTGGGGGGTGGGCTAAAGATTAAGGCAGAGGAGAGGGGTTGTGTTGGTTTGGGGGGTGCAGAGGTTATTGTGGAGGAGGGGTGTAGTAATAAGATGTGAATGGATGGACTCTGTACCTAGCGCTCTCTTGAAAACTGTACCCTGTACATAGCACACCCCGGGACCCTGCACTCTATATGCAGCTCATCCCAGAACCCTGCACTCTGTACATAGCTCATCCCAGAACCCTGCACTCTGTACGAAGCTCATCCCAGAACCCTGCACTCTTTACATAGCTTATCCTAGAACCTGCACTCTATACACAGCTCATCCCAGAACCCTGCACTCTGTACGTAGCTCATCCCAGAACCCTGCACTCTGTATGTAGAGCACCCCAGAACCCTTAACTCTATATGTAGGGCTTTCCTAAACCCTGCACTCTGTGCATAATGCACTCCAGAACCCTGCACCCTGGGCATAACACACTCCAGAACCATGCGCTCTGTACCTAACACTCTCCTGAATCCTACAATCAGTACATAGCGCACTCCAGAACCTTGCACCCTGTGCATAACGCACTCCAGAACCATGCACTCTGTACCTAGCACTCTCCTGAATCCTACAATCAGTACATAGCACGCTCCAGTACCTTGCACCCTGTGCATAACGCATTCCGGAACCATGCACTCTATAGTTACATAATGCACTCCAAAACCCTGCACCCTGTCCATAATGCATTCCAGAACCCTGCGCTCTGTACCTAGCGTTCTTCTGAACCCTGTACTCTGTACCTAGCATTCTTCCAAACCCTGCACTCTGTGCATAACTGACTCTAGAACCCTGCACTCTGTATGTAGTACTCACTTAAAACCCTACGATCTGTATGTAACACTCTCCAGTACCTTGAACCCTGTGCATAACGCCTTCCAGAACCCTGAACTCTGTGCATAATGCACTCCAAAACCCTGCACCCTTTTATCCTTTTTTTAAATTATTGTGCTGGGTTTGTATGTGTCCATGAGACTCTTGATTGTGGAATAATAACCAAAGCATACTTCATAGGTACAAGGAAGCCAGAGTTTTGTTTAATGATGCCCCTTAAGCTCCTCCCACTTTCAAGATTTTGGCCTCGCCCACAATTGCCGCAGCACGCTATGCAAGGTTACTTCCTTCCTCAAGTGTCTCTCATTCTGAAGTTCAAAAGTTGGGCGGTATGGGTGTGCCTACTCTGCCTATTTGGTAATCCGGCACTGTCCACCCCCCTATCATAACCAGTGACTGAGGGCTGTCGACAACTGCACTGTCACTGTGCAGGGGCACCTCCAGCACAACACATTGGCTAATGTGGGGCATATATGTGGCTGTCTGGCTTTAAAACTCACCTTTGTGCTGCATATGGCTGGTGACAAGTGATTAATCACTAAATCAGCTGTCGTCAGTTTCCCTTTATACAGGGTGGGCCATTTATATGGATACACCTTAATAAAATGGGAATGGTTGGTGATATTAACTTCCTGTTTGCAGCACATTAGTATATGTGAGGGGGTAAACTTTTCAAGATGGGTGGTGACCATGGCGGCCATTTTGAAGTTGGCCATTTTGAATCCAACTTTTGTTTTTTCAATAGGAAGAGGTCAATTATAGTGGTTGGTAAGGGTAAAATAATTCCACATAGGTATATTTACCGGGTGGGACATATTTCCCTTTGACTGCTGTCGACTAAATCACTAATTAGTGAACAGTGGTCGGTATACGTCGTGTTTCCACTCAAAATTTCGGTCTGTCGGTGTATATACGGGGTGTAATCGGTTACACAACACGACCTCCACGGGGACGTGTCACTGTCACGTCAACAGCTGTCGGGAGTCAGTGACCAATACTATCCCCCCACCTGTCACGGCCTAATGGTTTATCCGTCTCATCCGTGTGGGTATGGCGGGTTGAAAACTTG
>BLSH010163069.1:394898-411583 GCA_018402905.1 Glandirana rugosa
AAGGTCGTCAAATCACGTAGTACTACTGTTAACGGAGGGCCCGGCAAGGCGGACGGGGATAAGATGGATTCGGGTGGGGATATGACGGGATCGGACAGATATATGATGGGATTGTACAGGTACATGATGGGATTGGACAGGGATATGATGGGATCGGACAGATATATGATGGGATTGTACAGGTACATGATGGGATTGGACAGGTATATGATGGGATCGGACAGGGTCCCCCCGCTAGGGTAGTATATAGACAGGTTAGGGTAGTATATGGACAGGCTAGGGTAGTATATAGACAGGCTAGGATAGTATATAGACAGGCTAGGGTAGTATATGGACAGGCTAGGGTAGTATATGGACAGGCTAGGGTAGTATATAGACAGGCTAGGGTAGTATATGGACAGGCTAGGGTAGTATATGGACAGGTTAGGGTAGTACATGGACATGTTAGGGTAGTATATAGACAGGCTAGGGTAGTATAGGGACAGGTTAGGGTAGTACATGGACATGTTAGGGTAGTATATAGACAGGCTAGGGCAGTATAGGGGTGGGCTTAGGTAGAATAGGGGCAGGCGGAACGGCCCGGGAGGCAATTGTCATCATGATGCACTAAACTGCTGGAAAAAAAAATCTTGGTCGTCAATTTGCTGGGTAAATAAAAGAGAAGGAGAGGCGGCCGCTTATCAATTTGCTGCCATTCTAAAAGTGCTGCCTGGGTCCAATGGACCCACTGGGACCAATGGTAGGGCCGGCCCTACTTATGGTATGGTAATGGCAGCCAAACATATCCAACAAGCTTTATTGCAAATAGTGCAAACTCACAAAGTCAAACGGTGGAACATCACTTACCGCCTGACCATCTCCTACTCCTCACTTGAGCTTCTCTTCAATAGAGGCTAATCACCTTCATGACTAAGCCTCTAATGGCAAGAAACACATCAAAGATCTGACGGTGACCAATGTGCCACAGTCTGGCTTTGTGAATTTGCACTATTTGCAATAAAGCTTGTTGGATACCAAGAAAGAACATCAGAAGTGTTCTATAGGGTTGAAGTCAGGACAGCGCAGGTCAGTCAAGTTTCTCCGCCCCAAACTCGCTCATCCACGTCTTTATGGACCTTGCTTTGTGCACTGGTCCAAATCATTTGGTGGAGGGGGGGTTATGGTGTGAGGTTGTTTTTCAGGGGTTGGGCTTGGCCCCTTAGTTTCATTAAAGTGAACTCTTAAGGCATTAGCATACCAAGACATTTTGGACAATTTCATGCTCCCAACTTTGTGGGAACAGTTTGGGGATGGCCCCTTCCTGTTCCAACATGACTGCACACCAGTGCACAAAGCAAGGTCCATAAAGACATGGATGTGCGAGTTTGGGCTGGAGGAACTTGACTGGCCTGCACAGAGTCCTGACCTCAACCTGATAGAACACCATTGGGATGAATTAGAGTGGAGACTGTGAGCCAGGTCTTCTCGTCCAACATCAGTGCCTGACCTCACAAATGCACTTCTGCAAGAATGGTCAAACATTCCCATAGACACTCTCCTATGGCTGGGTTCACACCTATGCAAATTGGAAGACAATTTCCAGCGCATCCAATTCGTATAACAGGAGGTTGTGACCGGCTCTCTATGGAGCCGGTTTACATATCTCCATTGCAGCTGTGGAGTGGAATGCACAGGAGTGCTGTGTTTCTTTGGCTCTGTTTCAGGGCCAAATTCAGGCAAAAATTTGGCCCTGATTCGTCCCTGAAACAGAGAATAGGGGTGCACCGGGCCCCTGCTGCGAGCCGCATCTGTTGGAGGTGTGAACCCAGCCTAAACCCTGTGGACAGCCTTCCCAGAAGAGTTGAAGCTGTTATAGCTGCAAACGGTGGGTCAACTCAATATTGAACCCTACGGCCTAAGGCTGGGATGCCATTGAAGTTCATGTGCGTGTAAAGGCAGGCGTCCCAATACTTTTGGTAATATAGAGTATACTGGCATACCGGAGTTATATTTCTCTGCCAATTTACACCATTCTTAGTACCTGAATGATGAGAGTGGGCCAGGAGTGTATAATGCACTTTGCCTGGCCACAGGTACTGTTTACAAAAACAAATTGCTTGGAGAAAGATTAAGGGGTATGAACCCTTTCATACGAGCATACTCCACTCCATTCAGCAGGGGATCCATGAGCAGATCCCCTGATAGATTGGTGTAGAACCGGACAGATGTCATCCATGAACATTCAGTTTTTTGGTTCTAATTTTGACAGCAGACTGTGGTGGATCTGTGTTGTATCTATGGGTCGCTGGATGTAAAAGCACATCAAGCTACCTCTGATCCATCACATCTGGGTTCAGACTTGAGGGTAGACTAGTGTAAACAGACACAAGGAGGAAGGAGGCATAACTAGCCTCTGAAATGCATTTTGATTGGTCGGTTCCTCTCAAGGTTTGACAGGTGTCATTCGGCCCCCTCCAGCTCGTGGTTCCAGCATCTCCCTCCTGTCTCTCCTATCCTCCGCTAAGGCTAGGACCACTCCATGATCCCATGCGGGATCCATTGCTAAGCCCACCTGGACACATACATGTACGAAAAGAGTCTCCAAGTAAGGGATTATGGGATACTCTCCCCCCATAGGCATGCACGCATAGGGTGGCAGGTGTGCCTGGGCACATCCTAATCACCCTGTACTGTGCAGATTCCCCCTGCTGCCTGGCTGCAGAGAAAGGGATGGGGGAATCTCTGTCCTCGGCCCCTTCCTCTGTCTCAAAAGTGAGACATCAGGGGACCCCTGATTTTTCACCAAAGCCCCCCTGCTGGGCTCCTAAGTAAAATTGTTAAAAAATAATAAAATGTGATATTGTAAAAAATAAAAAAAAAACTAAATTAGAAAAAAAAAATTAAATTAAAATAAAAATAAACTACTGACACTGATCTCTGCCCTTCTGACATATATATACACACTCATGTTTGTTTGCGCTTTGTGGTGCGCACCCTAATGCAATAGGCTGCGCACACCTATGCTCTCCCCCTCTCTGTCCAAACCACATAACAGCCCAGGAGGCTGTTCTCTGGCTTCAACCTGCTATACTGCATAACCATCATACAATGATGTCTGGCCTTTCTCCCTGTCACCTTGGCTTGTTGGGATCCTACTTTTGGTTCTTGTATTGGGGCCCTGTTCCTACATGGATTAAGGCGGTGCCATGCAGGTTCTCCTGGTGCTATGATGGACGTTACACTTGGCTTTTTAAACACTCTACTGGTGCATTGATGTCTGTATAATTTCTGGACATAACAACTATTCTGCTCATTTATATCAACCCCCTGAATAAGGGATCTTTATTTCGAAACGCGTTGGCCTTTCCCTTCATGTAGCAATTTTGCTTCAATTGCAATAAGGCAATCATCACCATGCCCGTTGTTTCTATTCATGTCATGTATATATGATTTTATCTTTTTGACCAGTCTTATGTCCATGTATGTCAGCTTTTAATTATACTATTATTAAAATTTGTACTGTTTTACAATATTTTTGCTATATTTTTCACACATTGTGGGCCGATATATAATCCCATACTTGGGGACTCTTTTTGTAGATGTAGTATGTTCAACGGGGATGATGGCTCATTCCCTTACAACCATGCTCCCTCACCCCCCATTAACCTGGACACATACAGACACCTAGAGGCGGCTCTCTAATTAGGCAAATTAGGCGGTCGCCTAAGGCCTCACACTCACAGGAGCCTCGCAACCGCCTAATTTGACACTGACACCAGCACCGAGATAGAGAGTACTGACACCAGCGCTTTAACCACTTCACCTCCGGAAGAATTTCCCAGTTTAGGACCAGAGCACTTTTTGCGATTCGGCACTGCGTCGCTTTAACTGACAATTGCGCGGTCGTGCAACGTTGTACCCAGACAAAATTTGTGTCCTCTTTATCCCACTAATAGGGCTCTCTTTTGGTGGTATTTGATCACCTCTGCGTCATTTCTGATCACCGCTATAAACAAAAGAAGAGCGACCATTTTGCAAAAAAACCCAAATTTCTTACTTTCAAATCCAAAAAAAATATATAAAAAAACGTTTTTTTTCACCGGTTTTGGCCGATTTATATTCTTCCTCATATTTGTGATAAAAAAAAATCGCAATCGGCGTTTATTGATTGGTTTGCGCAAAAATGGCCGCGTTTACGGATGGTGAGAATTAATTTCTGGGGTTTTTATTATTATTTTTTTTCTAGTAATGGCGGCGATCTGCGATTTTTAGCGGTAATGCGATATTGCAGCGGACATGTCAGACATTTTTGACACTTTTTTGGGACCAATGACATTTATTCAGCGACCAGAAATTTAAATGTCCACTGATTACTGTGTAAATGTCATTGGCAGTGAAGGGGGAAATCTAGGGGTTAAGTGTGTTCCCTGGGTGTGTTCTAACTGTGGGGGGGGGTAAACGCGGCGGTTCCCCATTCTGACAGTGCGGGCATGGGAGAGCTACTGATCCCTGTCACTGGGATCAGTTAGATCTCTCATGCCCATGGAAGCCCATTCCATGGGCATGAGAGATCTAACTGATCCCAGTGACAGGGATCAGTGGATCTCCCATGCCCGCACTGTCAGAATGGGGAACCGCCGCGTTTACATCGGCGGTTCCCCGTTCTTTGCCTGTGGCCGCTCATCGCGGCTCGCCGGCGGACATTGGGTCCGCCTGAGCCGCGGGCACACTCCTCAGGGGTGCGGCGGGCGCGCGTCCCCTAGCGGCCATTCGGAGATCGCCGTCTTTTTACGGCGATTCACGGCCAGCGTCCACACTGCCGCCGTAAATATGCGGTAGGCGGTGTGGAACTGGTTAAAGCTCTTAATATATGCAATTTATAAAGTTCATTTTTTTTATCGCTTGAATTATTTTTCCCATTAGGCCTCATACACACGGGCGTATCTTTAAAAATAAACAAAACGTCGGGCCCGATGTCAAGGAAAAAAAAAAATCGGCGTTTTTCGACGTTATGCATCGGCGTTAGTGAGCCTAAATGAACTTCGGCGTCAATAGGCGTTTTTTTTTTTTAAAAATCATCCCTCTGCTATTTTTCAACCTAAAAACGTCGGCGTCAAAAACCCCCGGAAAACGCCGGTACAATATTAGTTGGCGTTTGCTGGCGTTTTGCAGCGTCGGCGTCAAAAAACGCCAAAACGTTACAGCCTCAGAACGCGATGGCTGTGGGTTCTACTTTCAGCTCACTAACGCCGACGCCCTCTACAGCTCAAAAACGCTGGCGTTTTTATGGGGCCGTTGACTATCATGGAGAGCTGCAAAAAACGCCAGCGTCAAAAAACGTTTGTGTGTATGAGGCCTAATAGGCATGAGTAGGGCACCTATGGCCATCTCTGTGAGTTGAACCCGTCGCTGTGTTTTATCATACGCTTATTAAACCTTGTTACACTATTGGTCGCCTGGCGCCTCTCTCTCCCTACCCCCTTCTGTCACAAATTCATTTACATCAGCCTACCCCCGGACCTGCATGGAACTTCCGATAAGGTCCACCTGAAAAACTGACGGCAGAGTAGATCAGAAAGCCCATGTGAGACGCTACTTATAGAAATCTCATCTTCCGAAAAGCTTGGTCTCTTAGCTTTTTTTTTTTTTTGGGCTTCATTCCACTATAAATTATAAATGGTGTTTTTTATATATTGAAAAATTGCAGCGCCCTAATGATGTAATAAAATGTTCTTGGATTATTGATGGGACCAATATATATATGTTGATGTATATATTTGTAAAATAATATAGTTCCAACGTGGGAGACAAAGAGGTGAGTCTCAATCTTCTTGTATCCTAATATATCAGGGTAATCTTACCAACATCAGGGTGATCAAGAAGACCGGGGGTATTCTGATAAATCCAATATATATAAGGATGTATGCTTACCAGAATCCCTTAGGTCATGCGCAGATATCAAGATGAGCCGGTGGGTAAGTGCTCAGACGTCATCTGGGGTCCTGGTGAAGAGCCAGCAAACAACCGGTATCCAAGAAATGATGGTCCGGAACCTCACAGATGTCATCAATGGTCGAGACCAGAAAAAGGCACGGGTCAGGCCACAGGTATCCAAGAAATGTTGGTCCGGAACTTCACAGGTGTCATCAATGGTCGAAACCAGGAAAGGCACGGGTCAAAATCCCATCGCGGGCGGTAGTCTCCAACTTCTCACCACAATTGCTCCCAAAGGATATTGGTGGATGGTATTATGCAATAGAGTGGAGACAAGAGCCGCAATAGTGTAATACTGTACAAAAACTATTTTATTGCAAGAAACTGAATTATACTCACAAGATATAAAAAATATAGAGAGCTCTCAAAGTAAAAATCGTGACAGGGGGGGTATGGAAACCCGACGCGTTTCGGCTCCAATAGCCGTCATCTGGGGTATACCCCAGATGACGGCTATTGGAGCCGAAACGCGTCGGGTTTCCATACCCCCCCAGTCACGATTTTTACTTTGAGAGCTCTCTATATTTTTTATATCTTGTGAGTATAATTCAGTTTCTTGCAATAAAATAGTTTTTGTACAGTATTACACTATTGCGGCTCTTGTCTCCACTCTATTGCATAATACCATCCACCAATATCCTTTGGGAGCAATTGTGGTGAGAAGTTGGAGACTACCGCCCGCGATGGGATTTTGACCCGTGCCTTTCCTGGTTTCGACCATTGATGACACCTGTGAAGTTCCGGACCAACATTTCTTGGATACCTGTGGCCTGACCCGTGCCTTTTTCTGGTCTCGACCATTGATGACATCTGTGAGGTTCCGGACCATCATTTCTTGGATACCGGTTGTTTGCTGGCTCTTCACCAGGACCCCAGATGACGTCTGAGCACTTACCCACCGGCTCATCTTGATATCTGCGCATGACCTAAGGGATTCTGGTAAGCATACATCCTTATATATATTGGATTTATCAGAATACCCCCGGTCTTCTTGATCACCCTGATGTTGGTAAGATTACCCTGATATATTAGGATACAAGAAGATTGAGACTCACCTCTTTGTCTCCCACGTTGGAACTATATTATTTTACAAATATATACATCAACATATATATATTGGTCCCATCAATAATCCAAGAACATTTTATTACATCATTAGGGCGCTGCAATTTTTCTTTATATTTATTGGGACAATTGGATTAGTTGTTGTTTGCGAGCAGCCTATGTTACACTTCACTTCAAATTTTAATATTTAGATCTTTTTAGTTGTTGTGAGCGCGGACTTTTATTCTTTATGTTTTTTATATATTGTTGCTCCTTTTGATACTAATACAGTTGAACAGATTACAAAGCTAAAGGCAGAAAACACTTGCTTAACATATAATGATCTAATGCATGCATTTGTTTCCATATATGGCCAGGAGTTAGGAAGACGTGAATAGTAAAAAACGCGGAGAGCCTCTGCCTTTTAAACAGGGTGGTGAAATCTATTGCATGAATAGTGGGGCTGCCTACAAAGTCTATTCTTTGCACTTAATTTAAAAAATGTCAGTTCAGCACTATGGCTAACTACTCGCTATAGATATGGTCTTAAAACTGTCTAGTCTAATAAATCAAGGCTTGGATTTGAATAACCTCTAGTGGCAGGTAATTTTTCAGAACAATCGTATACTTTCTGCGCTAGTAAAGCGGTTTAAAATGCCCCGGCCTCGGGTTAACAAATTAATAAGGCTTACATCATGACATGGAGGAGAATTATCATCACTCTGTATTATCATTTATTTAGGGGGAATGAAACATGAACAAACAGCATTCCCCCTTGGAATGTCCATGGGAAATGTTGTATACTCCGACATATAAATGGAAAAAAATAATATGGTGTGTGCATGTACTGTATGTGTGTGGGTGGAATAGAAGATTGCAGACTCTATCTACAGTCTATTCTGTCCTATAAAATTATTGACTGTAATGGGTGGCACAGTGGTGTAGTGGATAGCACTTTTGCCCAGCAGCAAAAGGGTCACTAGTTCGAATCCCAAACATGTCACTACCTGCCTGGAGGTTTCATGTTCTCCATGTGCCTGCATGGGTTTCCCCCGGGTACTTCGGTTTCCTCCCACACTCCAAAGACATGCTGGTAGGTTAATTAGATCCTGTCTAAATCTGCCCAAGTATATGAATGTGAGTTAGGCCCCTTTCACAGGAGCGTAGCCCATTTTGACAGCCTCAGCGGGAATCCATCCGGTGATCCCTGCTGAGCCGGCGGATGACAGGACAGTTTCTGCACTCCGTGTCACAGCTCCATACTCTTCTATGGAGGATCGGATGCACACGGACCGTCTGTCCGCGTTCATCCAATCCGATCCACCAGGCGGATGGAAAATAGGGTTTCCATCCATCTGTTTTTGGCGGATCGGAGCGGATCGGGTGACAGCGGACATGTCACCGCTGACATCCGTCGCTCCATAGAGAACAATGGAGCGTCCGTTCGGGTCCGCCAGAAAAACTAACAGGTGGACCTGAACGATCCGCTGGTGTGAAAGAGCCCTTAGGGACCGTAGATTGTAAGCTCCTTGAGGGTAGGGACTGATGTGAATGTTAAATGTATATGTAAAGCGTTGCGTAAATTGACAGCGCTATATAAGTACCTGAAATAAAAATAAAAATAAATGATAAGAAGAAAAGCAGAGGTACACTACAGCCAAACTGAAAAAATACCATACGCTAGTAGGGAGCAGGGATGAAACTCCATCATTTGAGCCTAGGATCAAAATAAATTTGACACCCTTCTGCTAGGTTCCATAGCACCCAACTCTCCTACATTTGGAGAGACTTTCTTTGGAAACCGAATCTCTCTGACTCAGTGGCGGCTGCTCCATAAGGGGCACAGGGGCGCCGGCCCCCTAATCTACATGCAGGGCCCCGGACGTATGGATTCCAATGTTTTGTTTTTGAAGCGCGTGAATAGAGCCTGAAGCTCTAATAGACTTCAAAAAAAGGGTGGGCTCACCCTCTTGTGTGACAATAGTGGATGAACATTCGCTATTGCCTTCCTCATTCTCCTCCCGGCCAATCAGGAAGCCCCTATAAGGCAGGGAGTCTTAGGACTCCGTAGCCAATCATGTCTCAGGACACACTTCCTGTTCCTGTGTGGCTGGGAGGAGAATGGAGAATGTCTCTCCATGTGCTCGCTGGAGAATCCGTCAGAGGGGCCCCGGCTCTTCCTTCCCTCTGCCTCTATGAGGGCCGGTTCACACTACAGCGACTTCGCTCCGACTTGCGTTGTCCCAAGTCGCTTGACATCAGAATTCCCATTGAAATGAATGGGAGCCATCTTAATGTACACTACTGAAGTCGCTCCGACTTCAAAAAAGATTCCTGTACGACTTCAAGGCGACTTCTATCTGACTTGTGCCCATAGAATTCAATGGAAGTTGCTTCCAATTCGAATCCTCCATCTATATTGAAGCGACTTTACAAGAAAAAGAGAATAATTTACCCAGTGAATTACCCAGGAAACCCCCTCCCTCCCTTCTCTAATTGGCCACAGGCAAAGTCGTGTTGTAAGTCTTCCAAAGTCGCGTTGAAGTCACGCTGAAGTCGCGTTGAAGTTGCGTTCAAATTGCCTAGCAAAGTCGTGCCTGAAGTTGGATCGCCCCTGTGTGAACCGGCTCTAAGGATTCCCAGTGAATCGCCGCTGTCCGCTGACAGCTGAATGAGCAGTGCAGGGATAAGTCACTGGTTGTTAGGACACCAGCGGGTGCCAGCTCCTTAACAACCAACTATTCATTTTATACATTCGTTAACCACTTGCCAACTGCCTCACGTAGGAGTACGGCGGCAGAATGGCTCTCCTGTGCCAGATCACGTACCTAGTATGTAATCCAGCTCTTCTGGGTAGGGGGCGCACCGGCTGTGCTGTGATTAGTCACAGCACCAGCAGATCAGTGGGTGCCGGCCCATGGATGACCACTGGCACCTGCTGATCGGCGAGGAAGAATACAGGACAGAGCTCTGTCAGTGTAAACAGCACAGAGCTGTGTCCTATCAGCAGGGATGCGCCTGTTTTTGTTTCCCTGCAAAGCAGGGAATAAAAACTGGCACATCCCTTAGTAAAAGTTCACAGTAAACACACCAAATACTGATAGGCACACATTTAACCCTTTGATCACCCTAGATGTTAACCTTTTCCCAGCCAGTGTCATTAGTACAGTGACAGTGCACAGTTTTAGCACTGATCACTGTATTAGTGTCACTGGTTCCTGCAAAGTGTCAGACTACCCGCCATACTATCAAAGTCCCACTATAAGTCACTGATAACCCCCATTATTTTAAAAAAATTTAAGTTCAGTATATGTACCATAGTTTGCAGATGCTATACCATTCAGTTTAACCAATCAAATGTTTTTTTTTTTCAAAATTTTCAGTCTTTTTTTTATTTATAGAGCAAAAAAAAAAAAAAGATATGGGGATTAAATACCACCAAAAGAAAGCTCTGGGGGGAACAAATGATTTAAATTCCATTTGTGTATGGCATTGTATGACCGCGCAATTGTCAGTTAAAGTAATGCAGTACAAAAAACAAAAATGGCCTGCTCAGGAAGGGGGGGGGGGGGAGGTGGGTAAATCTTCCAGAGCTGAAGTGGTTAAATTGCAAGTAACTAGATCACAACTTTTTTAACAAATGTACTTTTTTTGTTAGTAAATTGACTTTTAGTTTGGTTTATGCAGTTGTAGCCAATGCCCCCTTAGGGGTGGCTGAGTGTTGTGGTTCACCTGCTCACACTGCCCTCAATCACTTCCATACCGCACCCAGATACACAGAACAGGCTGGTAATTTGTTTTGTTTTATTAGGGGATTGAACTTGGATGGGGATTGGAGATGTTATGGGATGCCCAAGGAATTAGTTGATAATTTACACAGGACCACTACATACAGCTCAGTTTATACACCACTACTTGTCATCCAGCACTTCACTTGCTTCTCTAAACTCCAGTTCCTCTCTCCTGCACATTACTTCTTCCAGGCCCAGAAGGAAATTTACTAGGCCTTCTCCATTGCTCCAGCCTGACTAGCACATGGTGAGGCCTATCATGCTGTGCGCAGGGCCTCAGAACCACCCATTACAGGTAGGGACAGTTGGTCCTCATGTGTGTAGATACACTGCTGTGTTTGTCGGCTGATGGACTACTACTTCCAGCCCATCCTCTTGCTCCAGGCCCTGTCAGCCGCTCCAGCTGTGTTGGCCTTCTCCACTGCCACCATGACACCACAGTCCCTTACTGACTTCTGCATCCTTTGTAGATTATCTCTCACCCCAATCCGCTCCGGCATGCCTCTACAACTTCCCAGTGTGTTTGCCACCCACCAATCACTGGTGGGTGCCTTGCTGAGCTTCTCCAGCACTGTCTGTTGCTCTCCTGCTCTCACTCGTCTCCTGGATGCACCCAAAGTCCTAGGCCTCAAGGTCCCCCCCCCTCCCCCCCAGACCAGGGGCTCCCTCCTGGGTAAGGCCTTTGCAACCTCAGCTACATTCCAGCTCTTCCACCCGAACTTCTCCTCCCAGATTGGGCTGACCCTGGGTATTTAAGGAGGCCTACCCCCTGCTAATCCAGATTGGGGATTGGTCAGGGCTCCTTAGAACACCACAGATGGCTGCACCTCCCCCCAGCTCTCTGTCCAGAAACCTTCCACTGGTTTCTGGAAAAAATTGTGAGGCTCTGGTGACCTCGTCTGTGAATCACTCAATCCTACCTGGGCCACTCCCAGCCCAGAAACAAAAACAATCAGGCCTGCACACCAGTCAATTTTCCTCACCTACCAAATATTGACTCACAGTAGCTCCTACCTAGCAGGGGGCATTACACAGTGTTTACTACGCCTTTCTTTTTTGGTAATTACCGCATATACTGATAATGAATTGACATTTTCAAGATTACATGTATTATTTGGATCAAATGAGTAAGGCTGGGTTCACACTGAGGGAAGGAGCGCCTCACAGCAGGGATCCGGTGCGTCCCCATTCACCATTTTAGAGCTAATTTTTTGGCTGATTTTGGACCTGAAATAGACCAGAAGTTGCACAGGACTGCAATTTACACCGGAGCCGCTACGGAGATGTGTGAACCAGCTTCATAAAGAGCCGGTCAAAATCTCCTAACATGAGAATTGGATGCAGAGAGACCCACATCCAATTCACAGTAGTGTGAACCCAGCCTAAAGGGGTTCCAAAAATCGCATACAATATTGCTTTATGAATTGAGCCCCGTATTACCACTAATTACCACTATGCAAGGAAAATCTCTCTCTCTCTCTCTGCTCTCTCTGCATGTCCATTTCTTTGTAATTGTTTGTATCAGCATGAAAAACTAGAGGCCCTGGGTAGAAAATGTGTTTCTTTTTCATTATTCTGTAATTTTTACAGGGGCCAGTTTTTCAAGATCTTAGTATATTTTGTGTAGAATAAGGCTGCTCACATGGAATTAAACAAACCACAGAAGGGGCCTTTCATTATAGCAGAAAAAAAACAAAAAACATCCCTATACCTTAAGTGACATCACTTAAAGCAGAAAATACCTTCCTCTTTCTTGTCTGGTCATTAGCCTTGGTTTATTACATCATGCACAGCTATCTCTCTCACTCTCGTGAGAGTTTGCCAGGAAGGGAAGGTTGGGGGGGGGGGTGAGTCATAAGAGGGTCAATGAGAGCTGCAGAGCAGGAGGTGTGCCTCTGTGTGTCTGTGTAAATCCAGGATGTGAACAGACAGCAGCTTCAGCTGCCCACAGTTAAAATGGATGCAGCCAGACTTAGTAGGGGGGAGATTTCTGCAGCATATTTGGCAAGTACAGAGTTGCAGTATCTATAAAATATAATGCAAAGCTTCAGAATGGCAAAGATGTTTATATTACAAATTATGTGAGCAGACTGCAGTTCCTCTTTAACTGTAATGAAGGATATCCCTAGTTGTGCAGGCAGCTGGATCCTGGAGAAATCACTGCAGGGATGCCCCGTCCTCTCCCGGTCACTGAAATTTTGCCACTGCATTTGTTAGTAGCTTCGGGTTTCCAGACAGAGCAACAGTACAGATGGTCCGAAGGGGACACACCCTCTCCATTCTCCTTATCAGGGTGTTTGAATGATTAATTGAGTCAGCAATATCGATCATTTAATTGACTACAGTGCCTCCAGTTCAAAAATAAATCATAACTATAATTATGCTGACTGATTAATCATTCCTGAAATTCCTTGCTCTGTGCAAATATTCTTGAAAGCATAATTAAAGTATGGACTGCGAAACTAGAAAAATAAATTAAGGCCTAGTTTATCATGGATAACAGTCAGATTGATAGTGGAACACAGATATCGAACGTTGTATTTGACAACAAATTCCTAACAGTATACAAGTAAAACAGATATAGACACAGGAAACTATATTGAATGGAATAATTGATTCCCTCTTGTAGATACCATAACCAACTGTAAGTAAACCTAGCAGATGATAATTTGCGCTTGACCGACCATAACCGCTATTCCCCTGCAGCAGGATTAAAGGAGTTTGTGTGTTGTGCCAATGTGGGAAAAAAATATAGGGAAAAACAAAATTTAATTATCTAACCCTAGAGGTTATGATATCATGAGCGGAATATCAAATTAACCAAACAAAAACTATTGCATTTGTGATATTAAATTAAACAGGCAAGAATCATGTAAACAATAGCGCACTGTTATTTACCCCCCAAAATGGGTCGCTTGGGAAGAATGTTGACTCTCATTCACCTGGGTAAACAGATTGTGTCTTTTTCACAATAGGACACTTGTTAGTTTATGCAGGCCTTGTACATAGAGGAGTTGTTTTAATGGAGAGTGTTTTCTCTTAAAGTGATTCGAATGGCATAATTTTTTTTTATCTTAATGCATTCATGCATTAAGATAAAACAACCTTCTGTGTGCAGCAGCCCCCCTAATACTTACCTGGACCCTATCTCGATCCAGAGATGTTGGTTGAGAGACTCACCTCTCCGGTACTCTCCCTCATTGGCTGAGATAGCAGTGGGTACCATTTGCTCCCGCTGCTGTCAATCAAAGCCAATGAACCAATAAGGAGAGAGAGTAGGCATGGGAGAACCGCAGTTCTGAATGGACACGCAGAGCAGCGTCTCAGGTCAGGTGCCCCCATAGCAAGCTGCTTCCTGTGGGGGCAGGAGGGAGGGGCCAGGAACACCGATAAGGGAGCCAAGAAGAGGAGGATCTGAGCTGCTCTGTGCAAAACCACTGCACAGAGCAAGTAAGTATGACATGTTTGTTATTTTTAAAAAAACAAGAATTTAATATCATTTTAATTGAATGCTCGATCTGCACCTCTTCCTCCCGCCCCTACCCCTCTATGTCTGCCCACACTCCAATCGCCGGTGCTGTGCCTCAGAAAAGGAAAGTGGGGGCTGGAAATTTGAAGTTCAGCACCTCAGATACATATGGATGAGAGGTGATGACTGCCAAGGGGTGAGTGAGCTCCCCACCCATCCCTGTCTGTGACTGAAGTCTCTCCCCCTTCTCTGTCCTTTGAGTGAGTACACTAAGGTAAATCAGGGTCCTCAGAGCACCCCTTACACCAGAGGCCACAGTGTTCCCCCTTACATCAGAGTCCTCTCTGTACATCAGAGTTCTCAGTGTTTCCAACCCCCCCCCCCCCAAACCAGGGTTCCCAGAGCATTCCTTATGTCAGAGTCCCCAGAGTTCTCCCTTACATCAAAGTTTGCAGAGTCCCCCCTTACAGTGAAAGTTGCAAAAGGGGAACTCTGTGGATTTGGATGTAAAAGGGAAACTCTGTGTACTCTGATATAAAGGGGGGCCTCTTGTTATTAACTTCATATGATTAGAAACATTATTTAATAGCAAAAGATACTGTATGCATTGTTTATACTTTAAAAAAAAAGTGCTGTGCGCCGCTAAAGTGTTTGGGTTTGACTTGAAGAAAAGGTGGCAACCCTATTGCTGACCCCTGCCATAGACACTCCTAAACCTTGTGTACAGCCTTCCCAGAAGAGGTGAAGCTGGTATAGCTGCAAAGGGAGGGGCCAACTCAATATTGAACCCTACAGACTAAGACTGGGATGCCATTAAAGTTCATGTGAGTGTAAAGGCAGGTGTCCCAATACTTTTGGCAATATAGTGTATGTTTCAGAAACACCAGGACTGTCCCTAGAACTCAGGGACAGTTTTCAAATGTAGACCTCACCAAAAAAGTTTTGGATGATCATTCTTCAAGCCAGCTCCTTACCAAAAACAGAATGCATAGGAAACCACCTACTTCCACGTTCAAATAAAACTCAAGCCTAAAAAGTCTTCCAAATCGCAGTTCTACGCGGGAAGACAATGCATTGGCTACTTTCTTCTCATTGACTAATGGTGCATAGCAGGACAAGAATACATTATGGCACGCTATCAGTCAATACCACCTGATGATTTATAGTGCAGAGGTTTAAAATAGTCCACCCTTTAACAAGCGGCGTCGTCACCTCGCCGCAGACGTGTGATTGTGTTCTGCAGGATCGCTAATTTAAAGGTGTTGATGACAACGCTACCTTTCAGAGGAGGCCGTTCCTTCTAACAATTTCATGATTTAAATGCCATGATCAGTCACTGCCAATGTTAATCAGAGGAAAACACCCACTGTTCCTAATGTGCGGCGCTGGCTTCCCCGCGCTGACTGTGCATTTATAATGTTGTAATCCTTCCACGGCTCACGCGGCGTATGCTCAGTAGCATATATTAACTGTGAAGTGAAGTGGCAGCTCCCACTAGGAATGTGGCACATGGGTACTTTATAAGCTCTGTGTGTAACTATGCCCAGCGTGTGCTTACTGTCATCAATCAGTTAAAACTTGCTAAATATTATATAAGCAAATAGCTGGTATCAGGCCCATGTACCATCTCTGCTTTCATTTCAACTGCGTTCCCGAGAAATTAAAGCATTAAAGAAATATTAAATGCAAAAAAAAACAAAAATGTAATATACAGTGCAACCTCGGATTATGAGCATAATTCATTCCCGGAGAATGCTTGTAAGCCAAAGCACTCGTATATCAAAGCAAGTTTCCCCATAGGAAACAATGGAAACTCAGATGATTCATTCCACAGTGACTGCTTGTCTATGCAGTACTGTATGTGACCAGAGCTGCGGGGATGCTGGTGTATGCAGTACTGTATGTGGCCAGAGGTGCAGGGACGCTGGTGTATGCAGTACTGTATGTGGCCAGAGTTGCGGGGACGCTAGTGTATGCAGTACTGTATGTGGCCAGAGGTGCGGGGACGCTGGTGTATGCAGTACTGTATGTGGCCAGAGGTGCAGGGACGCTGGTGTATGCAGTACTGTATGTGGCCAGAGTTGCGGGGACGCTGGTGTATGCAGTACTGTATGTGGCCAGAGTTGCGGGGACGCTAGTGTATGCAGTACTGTATGTGGCCAGAGATGCGGGGGCGTTGGTGTATGCAGTACTGTATGTGGCCAGAGGTGTGGGGGCGCTGGTGTATGCTGTACTGTATGTGGCCAGAGCTGCGGGGGCGCTGGTGTATGCAGTACTGTATGTGGCCAGAGGTGCGGGGGGTATGTCATGACGTATGTGGTCACGGAGGCGTGTAGACCGGTGTATGTCATGACGGATGTGGTCGCGGGGGCGTGGAGACCGGTGTATGTCATGACTTATGTGGTCGC
>BLSH010163069.1:415259-426046 GCA_018402905.1 Glandirana rugosa
CGCTCCTCCCAAGACCTCCTTCTCTCTAGCTCCCTTGTTACTTCCTCCCATGCTCGCCTACAGGACTTCTCCAGAGCCTCTCCCATCCTCTGGAACTCCCTGCCCCAGAATGTCAGGTCAGCCCCCACCCTGTCCGCCTTTAGGCGATCCTTGAAAACTCACTTATTCAGGGAAGCCTACCCCACCTCCACCTAAGACCCGTGCCTGAGCCAGCTCTACCAGTTCATCCCCTGCAGCCATTACCTTTTGTATCACCTCCCCCTCCCTTTAGATTGTAAGCTCTACGAGCAGGGCCCTCCTATTCCTTCTGTATTGAACTGTATTGTAATTGTACTGTGTCCCTTCTTTATTGTAAAGCGCTGCGCAAACTGTTGGCGCTATATAAATCCTGTATAATAATAATAATAATAATAATAATATAACAGTGTAAATTTGCTGTCCCCTCAAAATAACTCAACACACAGCCATTAATGTCTAAACCGCTGGCAACAAAAGTGAGTACCCCCCTAAGTGAAAATCTCCAAATGTAAATTTTTTTAGTGGCCACCATTATTTTCCAGCACTGCCTTAACCTCCTAGGGCATGGAGTTCACCAGAGCTTCACAGGTTGCTACTGGAGTCCTCTTCCACTCCTCTATGATGACATCACGGAGCTGGTGGATGTTAGAGACCCTGCGCTCCTCCACCTTCCATTTGAGGATGCCCCACAGATGCTCAATAGGGTTTCGGTCTGGAGACATGCTTGGCCAGTTCATCACCTTTACCCTCAGCTTCTTTAGCAAGGCAATGGTCGTCTTGGAGGTGTGTTTGGGGTCGTTATCATGTTGGAATACTGCCCTGCGGCCCAGTCTCCGAAGGGAGGGGATCATGCTCTGCTTCAGTATGTCACAGTACATGTTGGCATTTATGGTTCCCTTAATGAACTGTAGCTCCCCAGTGCCAGCAGCACTCATGCAGCCCCAGACCATGACACTCCCACCACCATGCTTGACTGTAGGCAAGACACACTTGTCTTTGTACTCCTCACCTGGTTGCAGCCACACATACCTGACACCATCTGAATCAAATAAGTTTATCTTGGTCTCATCAGACCACAGGACATGGTTCCAGTGAACCATGTCCTCAGTCTGCTTGTCTTCAGTAAACTGTTTGCAGGCTTTCTTGTGCATCATCTTTAGAAGAAGCCAGGAGGCTTCTGGGACGACAGCCATGCAGACCAATTTGATGCAGTGTGCGGCGTATGGTCTGAGCACTGACAGGCTGACCCCCCAACTCTTCAACCTCTGCAGCACTGCTGGCAGCACTCATACATCTATTTCCCAAAGACAACCTCTGGATAGGACTTTGAGCACGTGAACTCAACTTCTTTGGTCGACCATGGTGAGGTCTGTTCTGAGTGGAACCTGTCCTGTTAAACCGCTGTATATTCTTGGCCACTGTGCTGCAGCTCAGTTTTAGGGTCTTGGCAATCTTCTTATAGCCTAGGCCATCTTTATGTAGAGCAACAATTCTTTATTTCAGATCCTCAGACAGTTCTTTGTCATGAGGTGCCATGTCGAACTTCCAGTGACCAGTATGAGAGAGTGAGAGCGATAACACCAAATGTAACACACCCGCTCCCCATTCACACCTGAGTCCATGTAACACTAACAAGTCACATGACACCAGGGAGGAAAAATGGCTAATTGGGCCTAATTTGGACATGTTCACTTAGAGGTGTACTCACTTTTGTTGCCAGTGGTTTAGACATTAATGACTGTGTGTTGAGTTATTTTGAGGGGACAGCAAATTTACACTGTTATACAAGCTGATCACTCACTACTTTACATTGTAGCAAAGTGTCATTTCTTCAGCGTTGTCACATGAAAAGATATAATAAAATATTTACAAAAATTTGAGTGGTGTACTTACTTTTGTGAGATACTGTATATGAATTAAAGCTGACCATTGTAAGCAGTCCAGGTGGTGGTAAATGGTTTGTCTCACCCCTCTGGCACTTTTGTTTGACACTTGATCTGTTAAAGGAGATCAAAAAATAACAGACTTAAGCCTCATACACACAATCGGATTTTCGGATGACCGAACGTCCGTTTTTTTGTTGCATGCTTGTCTCATATCGAAAATGAAGCAGTTACTAACCATGCGAAAATTCTTGTACGACCGAATGCAACCTCAGAAGTGACGTAATGTGTTGAATAGCTTTGTATGTATTTTTCGTTTCTGAGCATGCGTAGTCTTGCTCATGCGATTATTTTCAGACGAAAACCATATTAATTAAACGAAAATCGAACGTTGAGTTCACGTACGGCAAAAAAATTTATAGTCTGCACATCAGGATTTTTTCATCCGAAAAGTCAGAATCGACTGTCGAAAGGACCACACTAAGGGTAAGAATTTTTTTTTAGCTTTGGGCAGAGTGGAGAGGGATTAGAGCCCCTGTCAGTTTTTAATTGCTGTCTGTACCCTCTATATTTCTCCTGTTTATTATTGAAAGTGAAAGTAAAAAGAAAAACCTAATTTTTGGGTTGTCCCCAGAAAAGTAATAGATGGGAAATCTTCCAATGGGGACACTAGTTCTGGTGATCTTGGGGTCCCCAAAAAGTTCCTTTAATTTGCAGAGATATCCTCTCACTTCCTGTTTGGCTATGGGACAGGAAGTGAAGGGAAATCTCCGCAGTGGGACAGAAATGGGGAAAAAAATGGAGGTTGCTTCAGGTCACGTTGTAAGTCAACCAAATTCGTGCCGAAGTCGCCTTGAAGTCGCATTCAAATCGCCTAGAAAAGTTGCCTCTGAAGTCGGATCGCCTGGCCAGATCACCAGGAAAAAGCAATTGTCACATTTATCATTCACAGTATGCCTCGACTACAGCTGCTTTTGGAAACTGATGGGTTTCAATCAATGGATTTAATTCCACTTTAACTGTTTCCCAATATGGTTACATTCAAGGTATGCCATGCATAATAACTGTCACAGCTGCTTGTTCTCTGAAACCGAACTGTCAAGCTATTAAATGCCTGGAGTCATAACTGATCACATGTGCAGCACCATGGCAACTAAAGATCAAACAAAGGCTAAGATGGCAGCTTCCCTGGCTGTAGGGCCATATTAAGAGCATCATGGGCCTGGTGCTGAGGTTTTTGGTGGGCCTTTCATGCTCCCAACATTGTGGGAACAGTTTGGGGATGGCCCCTTCCTGTTCCAACATGACTGCACACCAGTGCACAAAGCAAGGTCCATAAAGACATGGATGAACGAGTTTGGGATGAAGGAACTTAACTGGCCTACACAGAGTCCAGACCTCAACCCAATAGAACACCCTTTGGCTGAATTAGAGTGGAGACTGCGAGCCAGGCCTTCTCATCCAACATCAGTGCCTGACCTCACAAATGTGCTTCTGGAAGAATGGTCAAACATTCCCATAGACACTCATAAACCTTGTGGACAGCCTTCCCAGAAGAGTTGAAGCTGTTATAGCTGCGAAGGATGGAGCAACTCAATATTTAACCCTACGGACTAAGACTGGGATGCCATTAAAGTTCATGTGCGTGTAAAGGCAGGTGTCCCAATACTTTTGCCTAGCTTGTGTATCTGCCAAGATTTGCAATGGTGGTGGAACCCTCCTACACATAAATACTACATTTAGACATAATTTAGGTAAGGCCCTGAGTCAGGAGTTGTGTTTAACAACATAGAGAGAACAAGCAACATCTCTACATAAAGTGACATGTTTGGGATTCAAACTCAGGACTTGAGCAATGGTATGCAGAATTTCTACCTTGTGAGCCACAGGGCTGCTGAATGTGGAGTCCTCCTACACATAAATACACAGATACTGCATCTCTGGGAATATAAAGGAATTACTTTAGCCTGGAGTTTCTGTTCTTGATTTATTTTGTGATATTTTGTATTTCTTGCTGTGTGAGTGTAGAATAATAATGTTATCCTCAGATTTTTGGGAATGACATTTTTATTTCTGATGTTGGTACACATATCAATTTTTTTGGGCTCAAATTAAAGTGGTTATCAACTCTGAACAAGCACTTTAACCTAGAGGTAAGCCTATAATAAGGCTTACCTGTTGGTTTCCTGTATATCTCCCAAACCTGCATGGTCTAGGAGATATACAGTGTACTTACATGTGTCAACATCATCGGGCACATGCACAGTGAAGCCTCCGTGCCGTTTCTGGACCGAGATCGTGCCGCAATTGGCGCATGCACGGGAGTGACATCACATGGCTCCGGCCTGTCAGAGCTGGAGATCGCGGTGCTGGAAGGAAGAGGGGCTAAGATGGACGCGGACTGGCGTGGGGACATCGAGAGCTTCCAATGCAGGTAAGTGACACATAATAGATTAGTATGCAATGCATACTAGCCTATTATGCTTTTAAATAGCAGGGTAACAAAGAGTAACAAAGAGGAAGTTAAATCCATCAGGGTTTACTTCCTCTTTAAGATCATTTGGAAAGAATAAAAAATAAAACAAATGGCAGTAATTTTAAATTTCCATAAGCAATGGTATTGTTTTTGGTTTGTAAAGACACCTGTATGAGTTTGGGGAAATATTTTTGTGAGATAGATAACAAGTGAAAGTGACAAAGAAAAAAATATTTTACCAAACATGAAAAGATTACACATTCTACCATTCTTAAAAACAAAATAGATAATCAAAATTGCAACATTGTTGCAAGGACAATTCTTTGAGAGAAAGATACATTTCATCTGAACACGAAAAGGATTTCTTTGGGGAAGTTACAATTGGATTAGAATGAATGGCTGACAATTGCATTGGGCTGCATTGCTCCAACTTTTACTCCCAAAAAACTCTCAAAGCTCTCATTTTGGTAATTACCCTGTAATTACTGCATGGAAGCAAAATTTAGAGCAGTTTCAGGTCTGAGCATTCTCAGTTGTGCTCAGCTGTGCTCTGCACCTAGGAGTAAAGAGACAAGGAATTTATCTCTTCTCAGACTTTTTAAGATATTTCAGTGTAGAAATCACTTTTTCACACAGTTTAAAAGCAGGTTATCTCTAAGCAATATCCCGCAAATTTTAGTACAATTTAGGTGATTATATACTGCCCACGATTTACATAACAATAGCGCCTGCTGCCTGCGATTTATATAACCTAGCGCCTGCAGGCCGCCCTAAACAGCATTATTGACTCACTGGCATGGGCCTATCTTGAGGTAGGGGCCTGAGCCCCTATGTTAATCCAGCCCTAACATTGTATATCTCAACTTTTTTCAGCTAAGGCACCCTTTAAAATTATGCACAATCTTGAGGCACCCCATTCTAAAATGTAAAAAACTTAAAGGAGTTGAAAAGTCTCGTGGTTTGCATTATATGCATTAACCACTTCCAGGCCGCGTTGCGTACATTTACTGCAGCAATGTGGCTCGTTATCGCAAATCGCTTTGTGAGCGTGCCCGTGGGTCAGACAGACTCGATGTCTGCCGGCGACCCGCAATCGCCTGTTACATAGGAAAAACAGGGAACAGCCAATGTAAACACGGCGGTTCCCCGTTCTGACAGACGGCATAACCAAGATCTACTGATCCCTGTACTCGGGATCAGTTAGATCTGCCATGCCCCTGCCAGCCCAGCCCCCTCACAGTTAGAACACGCCTAGGGAACACAGTTAACCCCTTCATTGCCCCCTGCAGGTTAACCCCTTCCCTGTCAATAACATTTATACAGTAATCAGAGGGTGTTTTTTTTTAGATCTGATCGCTGTATAAATGTCAATGGTCCCAAAAAAGTGTCAAAGATGTCTGACATGACCGCCGCAATAGCGCAGTCCCGCTAAAAATCACAGATCGCCGCCATTACTAGTAAAAAGAAAAGAATGTAAAAACACTATAAATTAATTCTCATGGTTTGTAAACATGGCAACTTTTGCGGAAACCAATCAATATGCGCCGATTGCGATTTTTTACCACAAATATGTAGAATATAAACTGATGAATTAATTAGTTTTTTTATATATTTTTTTGGACATGTTATATAGCAAAAAGTATTGCTCTTTTTTTGTTTATAGCGGTGATCAGAAGTGACGCAGAGGTGATCAAATACCACCAAAAGAAAGCTCTATTTGTGGGGGAAAAAAAAGATGCCACTTTAGTTTGGGTACAACGTCAGACGACCATGCAATTGTCAGTTAAAGTGATGCAGTGCCGAATTGCAAAACGCACTCTGGTCATTCAGGGGGAAATCCTTCCGGGGCTGAAGTGGTTAAGGTGAAAAACCTTCTGTGCTGCAGCAGCCCCCAGAGCCCCCCTTTTACTTACCTGAACCTGATCGTTCCTGCGACGAGCACGAGCCCAGAAGCTCTAGCCGCTGTCTCGGGTCCTCATTGGATAGATTGATAGCAGCAAGAGCCATTGGCTCCCATTGCTGTCAATCAAATCCAGTGCCGTCTGTGCCAATGGACTCAGCAGCAGGACACGGAAGTGCGCCCGCACAGGTGCCCCCATGGAAAGCGGCACTCCAAGGGGGCACTCGATGAAGAGGAAGAGCCAGAAGCGCCGTCGGGGGGGGGGGGGACCACAGAAAAGGAGGATCGGGCTGCTCTGAGCAAAACCCTTGCACAGAGCATGTAAATATAACATTTACAATCACTTTAACTAATAGTTTTACACATGTAGGACCCCCAGCATTAGAGATGATTTATTCTTACAAAGCAATATACCTTTGCATGCTGGTACTGAGTCATATTCCACCATTTTTCTTCTCCCTCAGTTTCTTTCCATCATTCAGCTAATATGACCCCAGTGCTGATAGAAAGCCGCAGGGCAGGGGCAAACAAGGATACCCTCAGGTACCTGATGTCCTCCTTATCAACCTATGATGTTATCAGTTGTTAGGACACAAGCAGCTGGCCCGCACTGTGCCCATGGATGTAATGCTGCAAAATAAAAACCTGTGGCTTTATTTAACAAAAAAGAAAAGTTTGATCCACCCATTGCATTATTGACATTTTTTGCTGCAGTAAAGGATAGGTGGGATTAGTTTCGCTTTAAAGCAGTTCTTTAGTCCCCCCACCCCCCCCCACCCCCGCCCAAAAAAAGAAAAAAATTAAAAGTCAGCAGCTACAAATACTGTAGCTGCTTTCTTTTAATAAAAGGACACTTACCTGTCCAGGGATCCAGCGCTGTCCTTACCCAAGCCAGTTCCTCGCTGGTCATCAGGTCCCTGGCGCCACCGTGCTAACTGTGAGCTGGGAGCAGAAAACTGGAACTTCCCCTTTTAGGTGAAGTTCCACTTTAAGTTAAATTTCCAATCAGTGCTTCCACAGGGCTGACTATCTGCCCCACCTCCATGTGATATCACTGGGCCAATCACATGCTCTTCTGTACAAACATATCCACCTCTCCTCCCCTGGCAATGGTAGAGTGAATGAAAGGTGTGTATAAGTTGTTGGATGACTTAAAAGCAAATCTGTTACTTTGTCCTATATGGACAAATAAATAGTTGACTTTAGGGCCTAAACACTGTTATCTCAGTCTAACTGCCATTGGAAGCTTTTGCTTAGATTAGAGTCCTGCTTTAAGTATTGCCCCGTGGCTTTTTAATTTTGGGCAGTAGCAGAACGACCAAGGTTACAAAGGTTGCACTTGCGACCATGCCCTGGCATTCTGCCATCGTGGAGAAGCACCAAGACAACAGGAAGGGGGCCCGCTGCAGTACATTTGAAAGGGTCCCGCTGCGGGACCATAAGAGCCGTTCACCCTGACCCCGAAGTCGTGCGACTTGCTTGCAATTTCTTTGCAACGTGCTTGCGATTTCCTTGCAGCATACTTGTGAATTTTGTGATTTAACATTGTAGTCTATGGCATGCAAATTGCACCAAAGTTGCAGAAAAGTAGTGCAGGAACCTTTTCTTTTTGTTCCTGTAACTTAAGTCACATTGATTAAGATGGCACCTATTAATTTAATGTGTTTTGACCCTTATTTGTCGCAAGTGACATGATAAGTCGCAGCAGTGTGAACCAGAGCTTATATAGGACCCCGCTCCGGGCTCAGAGGGAAAGGCCCTGGGCTCAGAGTGAAGGGGCCCGGGACCAGAGGAAAGGGCCCCGGGACTGATGGAAAGGGCCCAGGGACTGATGAAAACGGCCCTGGTGGTCAGGGGGGCCTGTCATGGTTTCTTGCATTGAAGCCCTGAAGGTTCTAGTCATGCCTCTGATTATGGCATTCTTCTAAGAGGAAAGAGGAGCAGATTCTATATGGGGCCACCAAAGATGACATTTTTACCTTGCCCAATGAGGAGTTAGGCCTTTGAAAATAAGGAAAGGGCCTCAGTGGTCAGGGGGGGCTTCATGGTTTCTTGCACCAGGGCCCTGAAGGTTCTAGTTACGCCTCTAATTATGGCAATCTTCCAAGAGGAAAGAGGAGCTAATTCTATATGGGGCCACCAAAGATGACATTTTTACCTTGTCCTATGAGGAGTTAGGCCTTTGAAAATAAGGAAAGGGCCTCGGTGGTCAGCAGGGGGCATTCATGGTGTCTTGCACCAGGGCCCGGAAGGTTCTAGTTACGCTTCTAATTATGGCAATCTTCCAAGAGGAAAGAGGAGCAGATTCTATATGGGGCCACCAAAGATGACATTTTTACCTTGCCCTATGAGGAGTTAGGCCTTTGAAAATAAGGAAAGGGCCTCAGTGGTCAGTAGGGGGTGTTCATGGTCTCTTGCACCATGGCCCTGAAAGTTCTAGTTACGCTTCTAATTATGGCATTCTTCCAAGAGGAAAGAGGAGCAGATTCTATACGGGGCCACCAAAGATGACATTTTTACCTTGCCCTATGAGGAGTTAGGCCTTTGAAAATAAGGAAAGGGCCTTGGTGGTCAGGGGGGCCTTCATGGTTTCTTGCACCAGGGCCCTGAAGGTTTTAGCTGCACCTCTGATTATGGCATTCTTTCAAGAGGAAAGAGGAGCAGATTCAATATTGGGCCACCAAAGATGACATTTTTACCTTGCCCTATGAGGAGTTAGGCCTTTGAAAGTAAGCAGCAGTTTCCTTTGAAGATTGGAGTATAATTACAGGTTGTGCAATTTGTAATAAACACAACTGGGATTTGATTTCATTTCCCCGGCGCTGTGACACAGCATCTTCATACATCAAGGAGCTTCGTATATCTTCCTGTCATATCTAAACATCACCTAGAAAGCATTTTCATTTTATTACATGAGGTTAACAACAAGCAGCATAGCAGAGCCATCATCCCCTCTATCAACACCAATGCATAAACGCGCAACTCCTTTCCAATAAATCCTCCACATTCATTTGCCGTTGATTCCCTCACCGATGCCTCCGTTCCATGGAATATTTATGAATAGCTGTGAAATGATAATGATTATTGCTAATTGTGTGTCATCTTATTGGTTTCCCGCAGAGATGAGAGAAAACTAAATATCCCTTTGTGGACATTTGGGCTGACTTGGCTTCTCCAGGAACATTTTCTCTAATGATATTTTCGTCAGGAATAAATTCCTTTTCAGAATAACGCTATTCAGCCAGTGCCAACAAGAAAGCAAGGTATCATAAAATTGATTTACTTTGTAGCATCTTTATTGAAATGTGTTTTTATTTTATTGGTCATTTTGACATATTTTTTTCCAGTTGTGAAAAAAAATGGTAAATTTCGTTTTACAGTACATTTACCTGCACAGCAAGGCGTTTAATGGCGGAAGAAGTTTTGTGTGGATTGCTGGGGCCTGACGCCGGCTGAAGTCCAAGCTATGACTTTTACTACTTGCCACGGAAGGATGTGTGCAGACCTCTTCACACCACATTTCTCAATATATAAGGCAGTGGTTCTCCAAACTGCAGCCCACGGGCCAGATGCCATCCTTTGTCTGCACTTATCCAGCTCCTGGGGCATTGTTCCTCGTACTGATATGAGGCACCATTCCCTCCATTGACACCAACAGTGGGGCACTATTCCTCCCACTAACACCAATGATGGGGCATTATTCAATCAACTGACACCAATGATGGGTCCATTATTCCTTCCACTGATACCAATGATGGGGCATTATTCCTTCCACTGATAGAATCAATTGAGCACTATTCTTCCCACTGCCAAGATGGGGCATTACTTCTCCCACTAATACCAATGATGGAGCCTATTCATTCCACTTATACCAATGACAGAGCACTATTCCTTCCACTAATACCAATGATGGGGCACCATTCCTCCTACTAATACAAATAATAGGTCCACCTAATGACCACAATCGCTATCTCATTTTTCTACTCCCGCTGTCCACCAAGCCCGAGACATTGTCTACTCCCACTGATGCTGGGGCATTTTCTACTCTCACTGGCCACAGACCGCCCCCTCCCTAAAGACTGAAGGATAGCAAACTGGCCCTTTGTTTAGAAGGTTTGAGAGCCTCTGATGTAAGCGTAGCAACTTCTAGTGTGCTACTAGAATAGCACAAGCAAATTTATTGGCTCATGGTAAAATGATTCTTGACTCTGGGTCAAGGGTTTATTGCAGGTTAGGCTGGATGACTCATACAGGCAGGTCTCTGGTGTTTCCCCCTCATTCTAAAAGTTTTAGAGAAACTTCTAGAAGTTAGTGGACGGAGGCCAAGAAGGTTGATCTGCATACTTAGGGGAACTTGGCCAATCCTCAGGCAGTGGGCCTGGCAGGGTGGCTGAGCCCTTAAATATGAATGAGTTATGCCAGGAGAGGAGTCGGGTGGAAGATGGAGTGCTGAAGGAGACTGTCGGTGGCCAACGATGCGAATGTAGTCTCCGAGAGTTTGGAAGATTTG
>BLSH010163069.1:441364-454950 GCA_018402905.1 Glandirana rugosa
TACGAGATGTGCAGCACCTGAAACTACGGATACTGGAAGCCTGTGCTAGCATTTCTCCTGCGGTGTTGCTATCAGTGTGTGAAGAGTGGGAGAAGAGGGTTGCATTGACAATCCAACACAATGGGCAGCACATTGAACACATTTTATAAGTGGTCAGAAACTTGTAAATAACTCATGAAAGAATAAAGTTACGTTAAAACCAAGCATACCATTGTTTTTCTTGTGAAATTCCCAATAAGTTTGATGTGTCACATGACCCTCTTCCTATTGAAAAAACAAAAGTTGGATTCAAAATGGCCGACTTCAAAATGGCTGCCATGGTCACCACCCATCTTGAAAAGTTTCCCCCCTCACATATACTAATGTGCCACAAACAGGAAGTTAATATCACCAACCATTCCCATTTTATTAAGGTGTATCCATATAAATGGCCCACCCTGTATACCGCTTGTCATGGTAGTAGTGGGCTTACCCAATATTGTTTTTTTTTGCAAAATTGTCACTTTTTGTTAATAGCGGTGATCAGAAATGACGCAGAGGGGATCAAATACCACCAAAAGAAAGCTCTATTTATGGGATAAAAAAGGAAGCCAATATCGTTTGGGTACAACGTCGCAGATCGCTGCCATTGCTAGTAAAAAATAAAATAAAAACCCCATAAATTAATTCTCATCATTTGTAAATGCGGCAACTTTTGCGCAAACCAATCAATATACGCCAATTGCAATTTTTTTTACCAAAAATATGAGGAAGAATATAAATCGGCCAAAATCGATGAGAAAAATATTTTTTGGGATATGTATTATAGCAAAAAGTAAGAAATATTGTTTTTTTTGCAAAATTGGCACTACTTTTTTTTGTTTATAGCGGTGATCAGAAGTGACACAGAGGGGATCAAATACCACCAAAAGAAAGCTCTATTTATGGGAAAAAAAGGACGCCAATTTCATTTGGGTACAACGTCGCACAACCGCGCAATTGTCAGTTAAAGCGACGCAGTGCTGAATCGCAAAAAGTGCTCTGGTCCTAAAGGGGGAAATCCTTCTGGGGCTGAAGAGGTTAAAATCCCATACTTCTCTTTTAAATAGATTTCCCAAATGTAACACCAGAGGACGTGGCCAGCAGCACAGCTTCTAAATAAGAACCCACAGAGTTGGCTAAACACGTGACCTGAATAAGCGTTGGTAGAGGTTGTCAGGTGTTGGTGAAACCCATTGCAGAGGTAGCGAAAAGGAATCCAGCATTGAGCCCAGGTGAGAAACAACAGCCTCTGATTCTGGAGAGCTGCAACAAGAACAGCTGTGATCTGCAGCACAGGTCAGTTCTGGAGACCGTGAACTGCGACACTGCTGAGGAAATCTGCTATTACAGCATGACCATAAAAATTAACAATTATGTATAAGAATGGATATACTCCACTCAGATCATTACTTTCATCACTGGAGCACACAAACTATGGTGCCCAAAGCAACCCCTTTTCTAGAATTACTTTTTACAAAACTGAACAACTTCTGATGGGAAAAAAAAAATGTGTGCTCTATGACTATTTAGTGAAAAAAACATCTATTTGTCCATGATGCCTATAGGCACAAGCCCACTGTGCCTAAAAGTAAAATCTTGCCCTGATTTCACTGGTCAGCCTTCAGCACACCAAGTTATGCCAGAACAAAAAGAGATGAGGTCCAATGAGATCCAATTGTAGCTGAAATTAGCTTCTTATTTGTTATGCAGTGCTTACTCCCGCAGGAGCCCGCAGTTTTAAGGTCCCTAGGTAGGGTTGCCACCTCATCCCCTTAAACCCGAACACATATTAATTACACAGGTTCTGTGGCTGATTAAGGTGATAATTAAACTCACTTGGTGCCTCATCTGCATTAAATTAGCCTCAGAAGAACCTGTGTAATTCATATGTGTTCGGGTTTAAAGGGATGAGGTGGCAACCCTATCCCTAGGGTCTTTTTCCCATAATTGCACCCTAGCCAGGCACTCCAGTAACTTTTGCAGCAACTTGAGGATAGTAATCTTCCTCCTAAGGGTTTGAGAAAAGTCCTCGCACAAGCTTGTAGTGGACTGAGCTTTTCAGGACACCAGATACAATGTCCGCTTTTTAGCAATGCTGACTCCAGCACAAGACAGTCTCATGGATCTCTCACACCAGCCTGTACTCACTAATGTCCTTGGATAGTTGGTTGCCTCCCTCCAATATCTTCTAGATGCCTCTCCAGTGATACCAGACCACATCCCCAGACAGAAAGTCCCTCAGTCAGCTCCAGTAACTTTAAGCACAAACCATAAAAAACTATCAATAAATGCCTTTTCTTCGTGTCCCAAATTCAGCTAGGGATTTTGCAGCTGTAGTAGCAACTCTGCACATGCTCAGTTTTCAGTAAATTTCTATGCTGAGCATTTCCTCCCAATATTATCTGATCAGCCTATGTGACTTTAGAGTCACACATGTGGGCGTATACATAGTGGTAAATGACAGCCCACTCCCTCACTCCTCCTCCATGCTCACCAATCAGCTAAGCACAATGGGGGAGGGATATTACATGTAGCTCAATGGTGGCTTCACCTCCCTCTTATTCCAAGACACAGGCTGGAAGGGCCTAACACAGCCTGTGTCTGGCAGAAAACCGTCCACACCATGTTATTGCCAAAAAATATTAAAGATTTCATTTCAAATATATATTTGTACAACAATTTAAAATAGTTTATTGATATTATTTTTTTTTACTCTGTGTTCCAAAGGCTGTTTTTTTTTTGTTTTTGTTTTTTTTATGTGACCAGCAGCAGGGGACTAGAAGCTCCTCCTGCTTATGTTTCATTTCAGACAGGCTGGGAAAGAGCTGGATCATGTGGCAGCTGTATATTTTTTAGGAAAATTTAGATATTTTTTATTAAAATAATTACAGTGTCATCATCCACATACAGAAATACAAGGGACAATGTAAATTAAACCGTGTGTGTTTAGTATCACTGTAACCTCCCTGGCGGGATGATTATGTCAGATTTTTGGTGCTGAAAGCGGTACAATTATTTTGCATGAAAATTTGGCGTTTTATATTGTAGGTCTGTAATTCTTAGCAATAACTCACTTAAATCTGTCCAAACAAGAGTCTAGTAGACATCCCGGGTATGAAAAAGTTTGAAAAATGAAATCATAAATTATAATATAATAAATAACTAAAAATAATTATCAAAAATAATAATATAATAGTAATACATTTTATTCAATAATGTAATCAAACCAAAAACGCAGAAATTTGCTCATTTGCAGAATTGTCGCTGTCGTCACTTTCAGTTTCTGATGATAAATTTCCCCAAAAATCAGTATCACTCAATTCTGCAAATGATTCTTATTTACTATCGGTGTTTTCTAGCTGATCAAAAACCACTTTTGACGCAAAGGGACACTTTTTGGTTGCTATGGACATTCTCATGTTTCCAGGCAGAAAGAATGACATTTATTATATAAAAGTGCATGCAGGGCTCTGGGCAAACCACTAGGGACAAAGGGGATGTGTAATGATTTCATACAGTAATGTAATCTATAAGATTACAGTGTACTGTATGTGCTGTGTGTTTCACTTTTTGAATTTCCCGCCGGTCTCTGTCCCCGTGCCACGCGACGCTCGCAGGGAACGGAGCCCAGCACACAGAGGCATCGGGTGGAGGACAGACACGCTGACACCGCGGGGGGACATCGCTGGATCCAGGGGACAAGGTAAGTAACATTGCCTGGATCCAGCAATGCAATCCCGAGTGTGGCTCGGGGTTACCGCTCTTGGTACTGAAAATCCACCCCGAGCCACACTCGGGAACACTGCCAGGGAGGTTAAGCAAAATAGCCCCCAACTGGCCTAGCTGGGACCTCGTTGAATAGCGGACACCTGGTGACTTTGCCCAGAAGGGCAGCAGCCCTCCAGACCGCACATCCTCCAGCACTAAAGATCCCTCTGTTCCAGGCCTAAGAGTATTTGTACACTCTCCCAACCACCATCTGGGATTGTTCCCCCAGGGATTGGCCAGGGGTGCATAAATATATAGCTGCTGATTTGACTGTCCCAGTCCACTATTTTCTAGAACATTTACAGACAGACGGGGGGGAGCAGTAAACCCTGCAGCCAGTAAAACACAAAACAGACCAAAATATTCACATGCAGCTCAACTGATTACAGTGAGCCAGCTACTAAATTTGCTTAACTTAGCACTCATCTAGGAGGGTGCTACACGTAGATCCCCAGCAGAAAGATCTCTTTCATAAATCCCAACGCTTTTCCTGTGCACTGAGAGTTTTGGGTGTTCTGTTCACCTTTTTTGTGTTTCGAATCCTCCTGCTCCAGTCTCCATAATATAAGATAGGTATAAAACCCAACAGAGAGAATAATAACCTCCCATAATAAAAACAGCTAATGTGCAGACACAGGAACTCAAGCACAGATTTCTTCCTTGAGATGTATGGGAAACTGTCAGGTGGTTTAATGCTTCAGCATCTACAGAGAAATCAAATATAATTTTTGGGTAGACTGACCCTTTGAAGAGGGCAGAAACTGTGGAAGTTATGCCCCCCCAAAAAAGGCAAACGGGGCATATTAGAGCTGCTGCCCTGTTGGCTGGCAATCTGATAACTGGTGTGTTAATGACCAAGAAGCTTAAAATGAGATAGAGAAGCCCAGATTTATAAAACAAATGAAGCAGATTCAGGGAGTTGTCCTTGCACTGCAGGTTCCCAGGTACAGCTTTCTCCCCAGCAAAGAAAACAGTGAACAGCTCACTGGTGACGTCACCAAATTTTACTCCAAATCTCACGACACTAGAAGTCAGAAGCAGCAGTGTCTTAGATGATCTCATTCTGCAGATATACAGCTATGAGGTTGTAGGCACAAGAAGTGCACTGCTATTTTTCAGGAGGAATTCAAGGGAAAACATACAGTTCTGTGGTACTGCTTAGACACAATTAACATTTCTAGATGTTCTCTATAAGATAGCAAAATTCTCAATTTTTGAGTTCCAGACCACTTTAACCTCTTCCCGCCTATATCCAAAAGAGGGCTACAGTGCGGGCCTGAGTTGCCAGGAGGGAGTCCATGGACGTCCTCCCGAGCAGGCGCTGTTTGCTATCTGTGAGACTCGGCTGATCACAGATCAGAGTAAGGGGCCGGGATCCAGCACACATGATATAAACAGAAAATCGGTAACAGTATTTTTTTCCCCTCATGCTGTCAGCGCGAGGGGAAAGAAAAGCCGGTCACAGGCTTCTCTCAGAGGGACACTGGCTGACGGGGGGGGGGGGGGCACGGCTGCCTCATGTGTGCCACTAGTGTCACCTGCCAGTGCCACATATCAGTAGCCACCAGTGCCACCTACCAGTGTCCACATTGCCACCTACCAGTGCCCACAGTGCCACCTACCTTTTCCCAACAGTGCCACCCATCAATGCCAACTAGTGCTGCCAATCAATGCCCATCAGTGCCTCATCATCAGTGCCATCGATCAGTGCTGCCTATCAGTGTCACCTACCAGTGCCTATTAGTGCCACCCATCAGTGCCACCTATCAGTGCCACCTATCAGTGTCACCTATCAGTACCACCTATCAGTGCCCTTCAGTGCAACCTATCAGTGCTCTTCAGTGCCACCCATCAGAGCCACCCATCAGTGCCACCTCTCAGTGCCCATCGGTGCCACCAATCAGTGCCCATCAGTGTAGTCTATCAGTGTCCATCAGTGCAGCCTATCAGTGCCCATCAGTGCAGCCTATCAGTGCCCATCAGTGCAGCCTCATCAGCGCATATCAATGAAGGAGAAAAATTATTTGTTTTTAAAATTTTATAACAAACTATGAAACTATGTTTTTCAATAATTTCGGTCTTTAGCAAAAAATAAAAACCCAACAGTGATTAACCACTTCAGCCCCAGAAGAATTTCCCCCTTTAGGACCAGAGTACTTTTTGCATTTCAGCACTGCATCGCTTTAACTGACAATGGCGCGGTTGTGCGACGTTGTACCCAAACAAAATCTACACCCTTTTTTTCCCACAAAGAGAGCTTTCTTTTGGTGGTATTTGATCCCCTCTGCGTTATTTCTGATCGCCACTATAAACAAACAAAGAGAGACAATTTTACAAAAACCTCAATATTTCTTACTTTTTGCTAAAATACAAATCCAAAAAAAAATATATTAAAAAAAAATGTATTCATCAGTTTTGGCCGATATATATATACTTCCTCATACTTTTTGTAAAAAAAATCGCAATCGGCGTATATTGATTGGTTTGCGTAAAAGTTGCCGCGTTTATGAACGATGAGAATTAATTTCTGGGTATTTTTTTTTTTTTATTTGTTACTAGTAATGGCGGCAATCTGCGATTTTTAGTGGAACTGCGACATTGCGGCAGACATGTTGGTCACTTTTGACACTTTTTTGGGCATTGACATTAATACAGCGATCGATGCTATGAAAATGCAATGATTACTGTGTAAATGTCACTAGCAGGGAAGTGGTTAACACTAGGGGGCGATCAAAGGGTTAACTATGTTACCTGTGTGTGTTTCTAACTGTTTGGGGGTGGGGCTGAGTGGGGGAGGAGAGTGATCGCCGCTCCCATATACAGGGAGCCTACCATCACACTTCTCCCCGTCAGAATGGAGATCCGTTGTTAACACACATGGATCACTGTTCTGTCACTGCAGGGGGGCGATCGTGGGTAGCCGGAGGACCCTACCCGCTCCCTGGCTCCCCCTCTACACAGTGAGTGCGTGCGCCCACGATCCGCGATCTCACAGCCGCCATCGGGTGACGGCGGTTTGCGACATTGAGCCAAGTTGCCGTCGTCAATCCACGGCGGGGGGTCAGCAACTGGTTAAATATCACCAAAAGAAATCTCTATTTTTGGGGAAAAAATTATAAAAAATTCATTTGGGTACAGTGTTGTACGACCGCGCAATTGTCATTCAAAGTAGGGCGACCAGACATCCCGGGTTCCTGGGGACAGTCCCTGGACTGAAGACACTGTCCCCTGGACCAAGTCAGTCCCCAGGTTTGTCCCCGGATTGGATATGAACAGGGGCCCGGGCAATTTCAAAGATAGTCAGTGCAGAATTAAAAAAAAATATTCTGAATTACACCCCCCATTCCGCCGCTCCTACTAGCTATGGGGGGTGTATTCATTTCATTTTCTGAGCCCCTTTTGTGCTGCGCAGGATCATATATATATATATATATGTGATCCTGCATTTCTGGGTATTGGAGCCGATCTGCTGGTCCGGCGGACTCAAAGTCCGCCGGTACCCACCGACCGTTCTGTACACAGGCAGAACGGCAGTCTGCCTAGGTAAAGAAGGCAGATCACCATTCTGTCAGTATGGAAGACATTGATCCTGTGTTCCTGCAAAGCAGGGACAGGGATCTTTGCCTTCCCTTAGTAAAAGCACCTCCCCCACAGTAAGAAAACAATGGTTAGGCACACATTCAACCCTTTGATTGCCCTAGATGTTAACCTCTTCCTACTCAGTGGCATTAGTACAGTGATAGTGCATATTTTTAGCGTTGATCACTGTATTAATGTCACTGGTTCCCACAAAGTATGAAAAGTGTCACTTAGTGTCCGATTTGTCCACCGCAATATTGAGTCCCACTATAAGTCACTGATTGCCACCATTACTAGTAATAAAAAAAAATATGTCCCTGGATTTCATTTGAAAAATCTGGTCACCTTAGGTTAATACCATCATCCAAAAATGTCTGGATCCACTCTTGCAGTCTCTTGGTTCCTTTGGTTAGCTTTTCCTTCAGTGTATCCCAACTTTCATGAAAAGCAATAGTCAGAGAAGGAAGGACTGAGCATGTTGTGGAACCTCAGAATTTCCTAGCCATGTACTGTCAGTAAGATGAGCTGTAATGCAGCTCTGGGTGCTTTAGCTCACATTCCCTTCTTGATGATGTATGGCCGTGATTGCTGTATTTATTGGGGTATATTCATCAAACCAGCGATACCATCACCCAGGAGATTAGATCACTTCCTGTTATTCCATAAAGCAGATTTATCAGTGTCTCAATAACTCATAGCTAGGAGAACCTTCCCCAGGGATGATTAATACGAAATTACAGATAATATCGCTCATTTCATCAATACGGAATTGTGTTTGTGCCATCAGATGGTTTATTTTGTGCTGTTGCCTGCACTCATTTTCTTTGCTTGAGATTCAAGCAGCTGGTTGGCATTTAAAGGGAAACAATCACATCTTTTCTAATAATTCATTTTGTGTTGCTAAACCGAAACTCCGGGCAACAAATGAAATGAATCTGTGAACTTTTTATAAAACAACAAAACCTGGATTTTTGAGGCACCACGTTACATTTTTATATAAATTTGTTTTATTTCAATATCCATAAAAATAGTTACATGTGCATAAAATACCCATAAAACAACGTGGGTTATCTACGCGGGGAGGCCAATAAGTTCTTACCCTCACCATGATCTAGATGTGCTAGGGATCTGAAATTTTGCAGGTTTATAGGTGGAGATCTTAGCAATATGCATGCCAATTTTTGTTTTTGTAGGTCATGGTGAATTATAGTTAGAGCCAAGAGAAATGGAGTAGGTGTCATGCCAGACAAAGTTGATTTCTGAGCCTTGATTAAGTTGCTCCACCGTCAAGAGAAATCTGCCCTAAGGCTACTTTCACACTGGCTAACATGTTTCGAAGGCCATGCCTTCTTCCTCAGAGCTCTTCGAAACATGTTAGCTGGCGCAGCTCTCACGTCCTCTCCATCATGGTCCAGGACTTTCGCCAAGATATGTCCATTTACCCCATGCTAGGGGCTTCATGCGTATTATCATCATATGTTTGTGAGTATTTTTAATCCCTTTTTTTAATAAATTTTACCCTGGGATAATGCACTAGGCCAGTGCGCCTTCTTTTTCTTCTAATACATAGCGGCATCTGGGACACCCCTATCCCCAGAAGGCAGCAAGGCCAACTCCATCATCCCTGGGAAGCACTCATCGCCCATCATACAATTGCGCAGGGGTCATTGCTTTGCATTTCTACTATCAATACTTTCACACTGGAGCGGTTTACAGACGCTATTTAGCTAAAAATAGCGTCTGTAAAGCGCCTCAAAAGTCCCCCCCAATCCACCCCAATGTGAAAGCCCTGAGTGCTTTCACACTGGGGCTGTGCTAGCAGGACATTACAGAAAGCCCTGCAAGCAGCATCTTTGGGGCGGTGAGGGGAGGGGTAATATACCGCTCCTCTACCGCCCCTGCCATTGAAATGAATGGCAAGCGGTGCCGAAGCGGCTGCACACCGCCTCGGTAGCGCTGAGTGCCGGCACTTTTAACCCCTTTTTAACCCCTCGTGGGGGGTTAAAAGCGCGGCACTCCCGCCCGCATAGCGGAGCCATGTCGCTGATAAAACTCGCGGGGTTTACCGTGACCGTGGCTACCGCTTCAATGTGCAAGTAGCCTAATAATCCATGAAGAGATGTCAGATGTGTATGGAGAGGATTGTTCATCATATGAGGCTGTCAAATGATGGAAGAGAGAATTCAAGTGTGGTCGCACAAATATACAGGATGACCCAAAGGAAGGTCGTCTGTCAACTGCCACAGAACCAAGTGTGGTGGCAAAAGTTGAGCAGCTAGTGCTTGAAGATAGACGTGTGACTATTTATTTCTTAGCTAGGAAGGTGAACATCAGTAGGGGGTTACAACATATTACATAGAATCTTACACATGAGCAAAGTGGCTGCACGTTGGGTTCCCAGGTTAGTGGCACCTTTCCAAAACCTGCAATGAATGGAATGTGCGCAAAGCATTTTGGACCTGTACCCCAAAGATGAAGAGGACTTTTTACAGATTAGTGTTTACCATATTCACCTGACCTGGTACCTTCGGACTTCTTCCTGTTTCCAAATCTGAAGAAACATTTACAGGGAAGATGTTTCCACCATTATGAGAGTCATTACTGAAGTTGTTAGCTGGTTTTCCTCCAAATCTGCATACTTCTAAGCAGATGGTATTAAAGGTCTGTTCCACAGATGTAAGACGTGTGTAACCATAGGAGGTGGATCTGTAGAGAAGAGTCAGCGGACTAAATTTCAGATCCCTAGCACATCTGGATCTTGGTGAGGGACAGAACTTATTGGCCTCCCCTCCTATAGATGTTGGACATCATAATGATGTATAACCTTCATGAGGGTCTCCTCATTTGTCCTCGTCTAGTTGTCCTATCATAGAACTTTATATGTATGTCACACAGAGTCAACTGCTGGCTTTGGGATCAAAAGGGGATGAGTTCCCTATTGACACTGCTACATCAGGAATGTTATTGGAGGTGAAATCACATGACTAATACATTATTTGCCACTGTCTGTCCAACAAGCACGACCTACCACGTGCAGCCAGGTAATTCCCTATAAAAGGCAGGCACAGGGGTACTAAGGGACCAAGAGGGACACCCCTAGGCATCAAGGACAAGTTGAATTGTTGCCACAAGTTAGAACATAGCAGAAAAGCCTTTTACAGGCTTGCTCATACCATGTCAAGAGAATCAGAGGGATATAATAAGCTATGGGGTCACCACTTAGTGCAGTGGTTCTCAACTCCGGTCCTCGGGACCCACTAACAGGCCAGGTTTGCAGGATAACTGAAATGCATCACAGGTGATATCATTTGCTGCTCAGTGATTGCAGTATTCTAATCTGCATCTCCCCAAGGTAATACTTAAAATCTGGCCTGTTGGTGGGTCCCGAGGACCGGAGTTGAGAACCACTGACTTAGTGGAACTTGAGTGGGAGACCGCATTACGTTCTGGCCATTAGAAGTTAGATCTCTCATATTGGTATACCTGGAAATCATACAATGGTATAGCAAGGAAGCCTGTCTGGGTTCCTCCCTGAGAACTGTTATTGCTATATGGGAAACATTACCAGACACTCAACCTTACATTAAAGGGAAACATTATTTTTTTTGGTTGATTTTATCATTTTTTTTTTATATGCCAGTTTATACATGGATTTATTGTGTCATTTATATAGCTTTTATAAAATCTGTATTTGAAAAATATACTGTATATTTAAAACAAAAGGGTCAATTCTCTAAGAGTTAAATAATGGCCAATAAAATGCGGTAAATAGGGCTTGTGGTAAATCAGTTTTGAAAGTGCAATTCATTAAGAATTGTATGGTAAATAATGAATGTGGTATTTGTTTGACTGAGCGCTAATCACCGCATTTTTTTCATGCAGTAATTTACCGCATTGAGCTGGTTGCTAAGGAGCCGGCTGGGAAGCCAACCACCGCGTCCTTAACAACGGATGACTCATCAGCTGTCAGCGGGTTCCCAGCTGACAGATGAATTGAAAAAAAAAATATGTCAGCAATTAAAAATTATGAAAAAAACATAGCGTGCCCCCCCAAATGTATACCGGGTGTTTTAATGATTCACTGACTGCACTACACGATGGCTTTCTGGTATGAAAGTTTAGCAGTAGCTCTGTACTTGGTAATTGCTCCTGTAGGTAGAAAATCCAGAAGATCGAGGCAATCTCTTCCCTCACACATTTAGCTGTCTGGGCATTTTGATATCTGCATTTATGTTCACAAAACAGGCCCATGACAGCATAGTAAAAAAAAAAAATAATTCTAGTACTAAGGCAGCCCTGCTGGCCTAGCCTTGCTCAGCGTGTGTTTGTGTGAATACTCAGTTCAAACAATGGAAATCTATTCCAGAGGTGAGAAAATTCACCCAGTTTGTTCTCTTTTCAAGGCAGCCACATTCTGATTGGCTGTTCGTGACCAAATACTGCATCCTTGGAGGAAGTTACATGTTATATCTGGAAGGGCCCGGCTCTGACCAAAGACTCAATAAGGCGCAGTGGCATTAGAGTGTTGTGAATGTGAGTGTCAGTGGGTGTCAGGGCTGGACTCAGCCCTCCCTTCTCAGAGCTCAGGTTGCTCAGCTGTCTTTTAATTGTCAGTACTCATCATTCCACAGTGACTCACTTCCTGCTCGTCAGCCAGCCCTGCTGGCTATTTAAACTGCCTGGATCAGATCTCCTGTGCCTTCGCATTGGTCAACATATCCAGATACTCTCTACTGTGTTTTCCTGTTAAAGACTTTGCCTGGCTGACTTCCCTTCTGGTTCCGAATCCTGTTTGCTGCCTCTACTACGCTGATCCCTGGATTCCCATTTTACTGTCTTGTTCCGACTACCCTCTCTGGTTAATGAAACCCTGGCTATGTTTTGACTACATTTGCTCTGTTTGTATTATTTTACCATTTTATTAAAAAGTGTGATTTTTACTGCACTTCTGTCTAAGTCTGATTCATGGTTCCTGACAGTGGGTGAGGGTTTCTTCTCAAAAGGGAACCTGTTAGTTACCCTGAATGAGCAAAAAGGCAGTTTCTGTTTAAACAGAGTATACAGTGGGATTTTATATATTTTCTTTATTTTTTAATATAAGCACTGCTAAATATATATATATATTTCAATATTTTTTTCTGGTAAATAATGATGCATATTTGTATTTAGTATTTTATATGCCATTATCAAGTGAATATTTAGGCATCTTTTCACATTTTCCTGTTTCTCATTACCTCCTGTTTACAGAGCTCAGTAGCGCAAGCTAAACGTTACACAAACAAGTGAACGAGTCACAGCTGTGTCTCTTCTCTTTTTGGATGTCTGCATATAAGGTTTCAGCAAGAGACGGTGTGACTGAAAGGGAAGAACTCGTATCAAGGTATCAAGCTGCCTTTTTAGCTAACCAATGGTGCTTTGGTAATTCTTTATCATGTTTTAAATGTATATTTGTAAAACACATTCTATATACTGTATATAGTGCAAAATAATGGGCCCTAACAAGCTAATTATAAAGGACTTTAACGATACTCCAACGTTAATAAAAAAATATCTAAAATAGTTTGTTACATGATAAAAATATTCACATATATACATATAAAAAAACACATAAAAGACATACATAGATTACACACAAAAAATGCCAAAACCATCTGATACTCTTTTAAATAGATTCTTCTTGGCTCCACTGTAGTAAAGCACAGTGAGTTGCTGTGGTTCCCACGCAGTTTGCGTTTCGCAGGAAATAACCCGCTTCTTCAGAAAAAAGCTTCAGCAAGAACACTAGAATATGGAATAATACAGAAATCAGTTGCAGTCTTTTATTTAACCACTTCAATACCAGGCACTTAGGACACTTCCCGCCCAGACCAATTTTCAGCTTTCAGTGCTGTTGCGTTTCGAATGAGAATTGCGCGGTCGTGCGAAGCTACCAATTTATTTTCTGACGTTGACTAAAGACATAATAAGGTATAAGATCACAAGAACGACTTCGAAAAAAGACTTCTTCGCCCAATAAAGGACGCTTTGCGTTTGACGCACCCTTGGTGTCGTTGAGTGACACGAAATGATGTCACCTCGGTTCTTCTTAGATAAATTTTCTCATAGTCTACCAAAACCGTAAAAAACACACATTAGATACATACAGAAAATACACAAAAAAATATACATATATACACTTATAAAAATAGTACATTGTTTGATAAAATCTATAAAAAAAT
>BLSH010163069.1:455603-468092 GCA_018402905.1 Glandirana rugosa
TGGGGTCTTGATCCGGCTCCCTGGTGGTCCAGTGGGGTGATCCTGAGGGTGGCTGCGCTGATAAACGTTCAGCGCAGTCCCCCCTCATCAGCCGAGCAGCCGATCGGCTCTCCGCTGCTCAGGTCTGCAGACCTGAGCAGAGGAAAAGCCGATCAACGGCTCTTCCTATTTACACTGTGATCAGCCGTGATTGGTCACGGCTGATCACATGGTAAAAGGCTTCGGATCGAAGCCTTTTACCTCGGTCGGTAATGCGGTGGGTCAGCCTGACCCACGGCACTACCGATCGCCGCGATGCGCGCCCCCAGGGGCGCGCGATCGCGGATTATCCTGAGGACGTCAATAGACGTCCAGTCAGGATAATGAACCCCCCGCCCGGACGTCATTTGTCAATGCGCCGGGCGGGAAGTGGTTAAGCAATGACTGTATTCAGCAACCGAGGTTATCACACACCTCACGGTTTGTATACAAAGTAAAAAACTTTACATTTAAAAATATTTGTTTCAAAACATATAAACTTAAAGTGTTACTAAACAGTAAAATCCGTCTGTATATGCAGTAACAGTAAAGCATGCTTGTTATACTCACTGTGGAGCCTAAGGGGTTAATCATATGCATTGTGTAAAAAGACAGCTTGATCCTGTCTTCTCTGATCCTCCTCTATTTCTATTGTCCCCAAATCATCTCCTGACAGTACAGAGCCTAGGGAGCACTCTGCACATGCTCAGTTTGGTATGTATTGCTAGAGAGTTTTTTTTCTTGGGGAGGCTGCATGTGATCAGCACAGGGCCAATCAGCATCATTCAGACAGAGGGTCAGGGGATCTGCAGCCTCATAGGACAGTCAGAGTAGTTTGAAAACTCCTCCGACAAGCTTTAACCAGACACTGATAGAAGTCATATACTGCTGATGAGAAAAGGTATTTAGCAGTTTATAGTTACTAAAATAATTGCATTTCCATGCCCTGTGTACTGTGGGAGACCAGATATAGTGACTGCAGGGTGCTGGGTTTAGTAACACTTTAAAGTACAAGTCCAGTCACACTAACTAATCTTAAACATACTCTCACTCCCATTCTAAGCCCTATGCTAACTACCCTGCAAAGTAAAGATGTGTATACTTACCTAATCTAAGGGTGCTCTGGTCCAATCACATGATCTCTCTAGCGGCCGGCCTCGGGGGAGGGGAAAGAGCAGCGGCAATGGTTTCAGAGCCTGGTTTGTGACATCCCCATAGGCATAGTAACCCATATGCTATGGGGCATCGGCTGTCCACTGTCCCTCCTCTACATTGATTGATACCCAATCACGTGACCAAACCGGAGCACCCTTAAAGTAGGTAAGTATAAGCATCTTTCCTTTACAGGGTAGTTGGCATAGGTCTTAGAATAGTGGTGGGAGAAAGGTTTAAAGTGGTGGTAAAATCTGACGTTTTTTATCTTAATGCATTCTATGCATTAAGATAAAAAGCCTTCTGTGTGCAGCAGCCCCCCTAATACTTACCTGAGGTCCCTCTGGCTCCAGCGATGTTGTAGGAACGTCTCGGCCAACTTTCCTACTCATTGGCTGAGACAGCAGTGCGGCGCCATTGGCTCCCGCTGCTTTCAATCAAAGTCAATCAGCCAATGAGAATAGAAAGAGGGTGGGGTCAGGGCGGGGCTCCGTGTCTGAATGGACACACAGAGCTGTGACTCGGCTCGGGTGCCCCCATAGCAAGCTACTTGCTGTGGGGGCACCCAACAGGAGGAAGGGGTCAGGAGAGCTAAAGAGGGACCCAAGAAGAGGAGGATCGGGGCTGCTCTGTGCAAATCCACTGCAACAGAGGAGGTAAGTATAACGTGTTTGTTATTTTTAACCACTTGCCGCACCGCCGACTGGCGTCTGACGGCGACAAAGTGGCTTGATATCGCAAACCGCCGCCATGTGACGGCGGCTGTGATAAACCCGCACTGTGAGCATGTATGTAAACACGGATCTCCGTTCTCATAGAGGGGGAAGGGCGGTGATCACAGGCTCCCTCTATATGGAAGCCGTGATCATCCCCTTCCCCCAGCCAGGGCAGCCCCCATACAGTTAGAACACGCCCAGGGAACACAGTTAACCCTTAGAGTGCCCCCTGCAGGTTAACCCCTTCACTGCCAATGGCATTTACACAGTAATCAGTGCATTTTTATAGCACTGATCGCTGTATAAATGCCAATGGTCCCAAAAAAGTGTCAAGATTGTCCAATATGTCCACTGCAATATCGCAGGACCGCTAAACATTGCAGATCGCCGCCATTACTAGTAAAAAATAAAAAAAATAAAAACCTCATCGTCCGTAAATGTGGCAACTTTTGTGCAAACCAATCAATAAACGCAGCTTGTGATTTTTTTTACCAAAAATATGAGGAAGAATATAAATTGCCAAAACCGATGAAAAAAAATGTTTTTTTATATTATTTTTTTTTATTTGTATTTCAGCAAAAGTAAGAAATTTGGGTTTTTTTGCAAAATTGTCGCTCTTCTTTTGTTTATAGCGGCGATCAGAAATGACGCAGAGGCGATCAAATACCACCAAAAGAAAGTTCTATTTGTGGGAAAAAAAGGACGCAAATTTTGTTTGGGTACAACGCCGCATGACCGCGCAATTGTCAGTTAAAGCGACGCAGCGCCGAATCGCAAAAAGGGCTCTGGTCCTAAAGTGGGAAATCCTTCCGGGGCTGAAGTGGTTAAGGACCGCCAGGATTTCCCCCTTAATGAGAAGGCCACTTTTTGCGATACAGCACTGTGTCCCTTTAACTGACAATTGCATAGTCGTGCGACTTTGTACCCTAACAAAATTGACGCCCTTTTTTTTTGGTGGTATTCTTTCTTTCTTTTGGTGGTATTTGATCACCTCTGCGTTTTTATTTTTTTGCGCTATAAACAAAAGAAGAGCGACAATTTTGAAAAAAAAAAAAATTATTTACTTTCTGCTATAAAAGATTAAAAAAAAAATGTAAAAAAACGAATTTATTCATCAGTTTAGGCCGATATGTATTCTGCTACATATTTTTGGTAAAAAAAAAAAAATCGAATCTGCCCCACCCACTGATTGGCTCCCCCGCTGGCTAATGGGAGCGTGCGCGCCCACAAAGGCTCCGTCTACGGCAGTTCGCGGGAAGGAGCCATATTGCCGCAGTATTGATGGCGTCTGGGGCTGAAGTCTTTAATTTTAAAAAAAGAGACTTTACGCTTAATTAGGTTTTGACCGGACTTCTACTTTAAACGAATAAAATAAAACTTTATAGTGTCCTTTAAATTAAACACAAAAAGAGCTCTGGACTGTCAGCTCTGTAACGCTTCGGCATCCATGTAATCACTATTGCGGCAATTTTATTTTCTCAAAATACTAGACTGGAATTACAAACAAGCCGTTCACCCATCATAAAGCTCCAGTTTAGCATTTGGCTTATGCCACAGAAAGCCCAGTGTGCTTTAACCTTCGACTCTAAAGCTTTTCGCTGAAAAATCGCCCCCTCGTTCCAGTCAAGCAGAGTGTTTTCTCTGGGCAGACATAATGACATTGTAATCTGGGGTTTGTGTGAAAGCTACACACAGGGATGACAGCAACCAGATAAATGAGACCTGGCGAATACAGTTACCTCTGGATGGTGTCCTTGTGCAATGTTCTCCTTCCTCAACTCAGTTCATTGTTATAGTAACTCTGCAGAACATAGAAAATAGAACACTTAAAATAATGAAAAAATTTAAAGTCTAACCTAAGGTTGTGTTTTTTCTTTAGTTTTGGATAGGGCTGGACAGTTTGGAAAAACCTTCTGCTCTCCCATCCCCTCTATTCTTACCTGAGCCTGATCTCGATCCAGCAATGTGCACAAGAGCAGCGGCTCCCTCCTTCCTTCCTCATTGGCCCAGACACAGCAGCAAGAGGCTCCCACTGCTGCCAGTGAGGAGGGAGCACGGGGGTGTCACAGAGCCGGCTCAGGAATGAGCAAGCACGAGTGCCCCCCACCATGTTGCAAAAATAAACACACCCCAATGAAAATCTTAGGAGCAAAGCTAAATTTTTAACAGCGAAATCCTAATTAACAAGAACTCAACTACAGGTGAGTCTATTTATTCATTAGCCGCTTCAGCCGCGGAAGGATTTACCCCCTTCCTGACCAGAGCATTTTTTTGCGATTCGGCACTGCGTCACTTTAGCTGGCAATTGCGCGGTCGTGCGGCGTTGTACCCAAACTAAATTGACATCCTTTTTTTCCCACAAATAGAGATTTCTTTTGGCGGTATTTGATCACCTCTGTGGTTTTTATTTTTTGTGCTATAAACAAAAAAAGAGCAACAATTTTGAAAAAAAAAACAATATTTTTTACTTTTTGCTATAATAAATATCCCCAAAAATATTTAAAAAAAAAAATTTATTCATCAGTTTGGGCCGATATGTATTCTGCAATCGGCGTATATTGATTGGTTTGTGCAAAAGTTATCGCGTCTACAAACTATGATAATAATAGATTTACACCATTTTTTTTTTCTAGTAATGGCAGCGATCTGTGATTTTTATCCGGACTGCGATATTGCGGCGGACAGATCGGACACTTTTGACACTTTTTGGGACCAATGACATTTATACAGCGAGCTAAAAATAGCCACTGATTACTGTATAAATGTCAGTGGCATGCAAGAGGTTAACACCAGGGGGTGATCAAGGGGTTAAATGTGTTCCCTCTGTGGTGTTTCTAACTGTGTGGGGGCTGGGCTGCCTGGAGGAGGAGAGAGATCGCTGCTCCCGAACAGACTCCTCTGTCAGACTGGGGATCTATTTGTTTACACTCGCAGATCCCCATTCTGCCGTGTCTCGGGAGCGATCATGGGTGGTCGGCGGACATCAAGTCCACCCCATCCGCTGATTGGCTGCCCCGCTAGTCAGCGGGCGCGCCTCCGGTGGCACGTGCTCACACCACACGTTCCCGTGACCACCGTACAGTAACGGCGATTTGCGGGTACAAGCCAACCTGACGCCGTATAATGGTGGCGGCCGCTCGGCAAGTGGTTAAACCGGTGTCCAGCAGACAGTGGTTTATAAAAGGGCGTTACTTAACAAAGTAAGCTCCTCCCATTTCATGATGTCAGCAATGGCACCACATGGAAGCGAAATGTCACAAGGCCTTACACAAGAAAGGTGAAGCCTACACACGGTGAGGTATTACCGTGAACGTCAGAGCAATAATTGGCAGACCTCCTGTTTACCTCCGAGCTGGTAACCTGTAAAGGCTTTTAAAGCAAAAATATGTGGGGGAGGGTGAAAATACACTTTTAAGTTGAAAAAAGCCTAACTAACTATCCTTAAAAATGTTCTCTCCTCCCTCCTCCTACCTACTCTCCATACCCTTTATTAGGCCTAATACCTGGAATTCACAGCCATTGTTGACGGCTCCCTTATACGGGGTAGATAGAGTGGCAGGATCATTTTTTTTAGGGTTTTTAATCCATTATTAATCCAGTATTCTGGATTTAGTTGCTCGGGGCTAAGCCTGAGCTATGAATCTGGGTCAGGGTTTAGTGACTCAGAGCTGGGTGACTCACCCTAGCAGCTTCTCTAGTACCTCCCCCTGTTCTCTGGGACATTGGAGAATGTTCCAGACATAGTGGGTGGAAGTAAGGTAGAGTTGCTTGGAATATTTATGAGGGCCTAAGCCAATCCCAATGTTTACTTACACGGACCTCCGTTCTTTCACTGCAGAGAGGCCATCCTGGGTATCCGGCGGCGCTTGAGTGCGCCCTACCCACTCCCTGCCCCCCGGAACACAGTGAGCGCGCGAGCGCGCCTCTGGCGGCACGCGCACGCTCACAGTGTGGGATCTCGTTTGCAATATCCAACCACTTTGTCGCTATCAGACACCGGACGGCAGTCGGCAAGTGGTTAAGTAAGACTTACAGGTATTTTCCCTTCCCCAGCCTGTGACTAGACAGTGAAAGGAGAAGCAGCCAGCTGATAAATATGTCTCTCTATCATTCTGCATTTTCCTCCTATTAGCATGTCCCTTGTTACAATATGAGTACTCCAGCCCAGCTGATTGGCTCCTTTTGCTGCCCCTCCCTCTCCCAATCTGAATTCCGCTCTACAGCAACCGCAATAGGCTCCTGCCAAGTCAAATTCAGGTGCCTATGTGCTTGCGTTACAGAAAAAGACATTTAATGATGAATTAATTAATAAAAAGCTGTGCTAATGCGAGTCTTTTATATCTGCCCGGAGTTCAGCTTTAACATTGCCTATTATAACGACAAGCTGTAACAATCGGCGTTACTGACAATCACTTATTAATAAGATTAATTGCACAATCCATTAAGAGACTCAAATGTTTCTGACTGTAAACCCTCCTAGCACAGAGCATTAGGGAATGACTCCGCATTAAGTAGCAGACACTTTGATATTCCAGGCAGGCTGTTGATTCGGCCAAATAGTGCATTTTCAGGGAAGGACAATTAACATACGGAGAGCGATTCTCTACAAGCCAATGCAGAGCATTTAATAGAATCCCAACTGCGGAATTAATGCATTGTATAAAAACATGATTGCTACATAATGGTGACCTTATGAAAGCAGCCATGATTATGTTATGGTTTTATTATTACCTCCCATTATTGTGTCTTGTAATGCACTGTTTACAAAAAAAAAAAAAGAGAAGAAAAAAAAAAAGCTGCCTGCTAGTCAGTAAATTTAAAGGGAAAATATGTGCTATCAGCGGGCAGTATTTTTCTTTTTTACGTGACTGCCATTTTTTTTTTTTTTTTGCCTTCTTGTTTGTCCATATTTTTGTTAAATCTAAATCAAAATGTTTTTGCTTATTATTTTTTTTTTTTAACCCCTACAGATCCGCGCTATTGCCGAAGTACGGCTCCAGCGCGGATCTGAAATGCCGGGACGACGTCCGTGGATGTCGTCCCCTGTGCACGCTCCTCGCGCTCCCCCTGGCGGCACACGTGCCGCACGCTGCACGAGCGTGCCCATGGCTCGGGCGGACTCGTTGTCCGCCCGAGACCCGCTGATCTCTTTTAGCAGCCTCAGAACGGGGAAACGCCGATGTAAACACGGCGGTTCCCCGTTCTGTGACAGGGGACCTGACAGATCTACTGATCCCTGTCACTGGGATCAGTTAGATCTGTTATGTCCTGACCAGCCCCACCCCCCCCCCCGCCCCCACAGTTAGAACACGCCCAGGGAACATATTTAAAGCGGAGTTCCACCGTAAAGTGGAACTTCCGCTGGTTGGATTCCTCCCCCCCTCAGGTGTCACATTTGGCACCTTTCGGGGGGGAGGGGGAAGAGGACACCTGTCCTTTTCCACACTTCCGGGAGCTCTGGCCGGCGGACGCGGCCGCTGACGTCAGAAGCCCGGCTCCCTCCTCCCTGCTCGCTCTGCTACTGGCCGCCTGGCCAGTAGCAGAGCGTGGCAGAGCTCGCGCATGCGCGGTAAGGTGCCCGGCGTGAAGCTGTACTGCTTACACGTCCGGGTTCCCTTACCCGCGATGGAGGCGGCTGCACCCGTCCCCCGATCCGAAGATCGGCGGCGGGTGCCGACATCGCTGGAGTCCAGGACAGGTAAGTGTCCTAATATTAAAAGTCAGCAGCTACTGTATGTGTAGCTGCTGACTTTTAATTTTTTTTTTTAGCCCGGACCTCCGCTTTAACCCCTTCACTACCCCCTGCAGGTTAACCCCTTCACTGCCAATGACATTTACACAGTAATCAGTGGACATTTAAATTTCTGATCGCTGTATAAATGTCATTGGTCCCAAAAATGTGTAAAAAATGTCCGTCATTTCTGCGGCAATATCGCAGTCCCGATAAAAATCGCAGATCGCCGCCATTACTAGTAAAAAATAAATAAATAATAAAAACGTCATAAATCAATTCCCAGTTTGTAGACGCAATAACTTTTGCGCAAACCAATCAATATACGCCGATTGCGATTTTTTTTTTTTTTTACCAAAAATATGTAGAAGAATATATATCGGCCAAAACTGATGAATAATTTTTTTTAATGGATTTGTACTTTAGCAAAAAGTAAAAAATATTGTTCTTTTTTGCAAAATTGTCGCTCATTTTTTGTTTATAGCGGCGATCAGAAATGACGCAGAGGGGATCAAATACCACCAAAAGAAAGCTCTATTTGTGGGAAAAAAAGGACGCAAATTTTATTTGGGTACAACGTCGCACCACCGCGCAATTGTCATTCAAAATGCGACAGCGCTGAAAGCCAAAAATTGGTCTGGGCAGGAGGGGGGTTTAAGTGCCCGGTAAGGAAGTGGTTAATAGAGCAGCGAAGGGTTAAATACCTCCAAAATGTTTTTGCTTATTTTTTTTTTAATAGAGCAGCGAAGGGTTAAATACCTCCAAAATCAGAAGTTGAGAAACAAGGCCAACCTGAAAAGGTTTGCGCTATGGCAAAAAATATGTGTGGCTAAATTTTAGGTGCTTATATAGCGCCATCAATTTACATATATATTGTACATTCACATCAGTTCCTACCCTCAAGAAGCTTACAATCTAAGGTCCCTAACTCACATTCATATATTAGGGCCAATGTTAGACAGGATCCAATTTACCTACCAGCATGTCTTTGGAGTGTGGAAGGAAACCGGGGTACCCGGAGGAAACCCACGCAGGCACAGGGAGAGCATGCAAACTCCAGGCAGGTGGTGTCGTGGTTGGGATTTGAACCAGCAACCAGGCAAAAGTGTTATCCACTACACCACTGTGCCGCCCAAATTGCACTGAATATTGAGTGTGGCCCAAAGGGACATTGATCAAATAGAGTCTGAGCCTCGCTCGTAATTCTTTTCTAACCACAGTTGGTGCCGGAACTTTTAATGATTCAATTTTGTTTGTATTTTTGTAAAACTTTGCATTCATTAACCACTTCAGCCCCGGAAGGATTTCTCCCTTTAGGACCAGAGCACTTTTTGCGATTCGGCACTGCGTCACTTTAACTGACAATTGCGGGATCGTGCGACGTTGTACCGACTTGTTTGCGTCTTTTCCCCCCCCCCCACAAATAGAGCTTTCTTTTGGTGGTATTTGATCCCCTCTGCGTCATTTCTGATCGCCGCTATAAACAAAAGAAGAGATTTTGCAAAAAAAACCCAAATCTTACTTTTTGCTAAAATACAAATCCAAAATAAAAATATAAAAAAACATTTTTTTCATCGGTTTTGGCCGATTTATATTCTTCCTCATATTTTTTGTAAAAAAAAAAAACGCAATCAGCGTTTATTGATTGGTTTGTACAAAAGTTGCCGCGTTTACGGATGATGAAAATTCATTAATGGGGTTTTATTTTTTTTCACTAGTAATGGCGGCGATCTGCGATTTTTAGCGGTACTGTGATATTGCGGCGGACATGTCGGACCATTTTGACACTTCTTTGGAACCATTGGCATTTATACAGCGATCAGTGCTATGAAAATTAATTGATTTCTGTGTAAATGTCACTGGCAGGGAAGGGGTTAACCTGCAGGGGGCGCTCTAAGGGTTAACTGTGTTCCCTGCGATGTGCTACTAACTGTATGGGGGCTGGGTTGAGTGGAGGAGGAGAGTGATCGCGGCTCCCATACACATCACATACCTTCCCCCTTTGTCAGAACGGAGATCCGTGGTTTACATACACAGACCTCGGTCCTGTCACTGCGGGGGAGCGATTGTGGGTAGCCGGCGCTTCCTGGCTCTCCCAGAACACGATCCGTGATCTCGCAGCCGCCGTCAGGTGACAGCGGTTTGCAATAGCGCACCACTTTGCCGCCATCATGCAATGGTGGGCAGTAGGCAAGATGTTAATATTAACCACTGCAGCACCGGAAGGATTAACCCTTCCCCCTTCCTGACCAGAGCACTTTTTGCGATTCGGCACAGCATCGCTTTAACTGACAATTGCGCAGTCATGCGACGTTGTACCCAAACAAAATTGACGTACTATATTTTTTACTTTTTGCTATAATACATATCCAAAAAAAAAATATTGAAAAAACAAATTTATTCATCAGTTCAAACGTTTTCTTCTACATACTTTTGGTAAATAAAATCGCAAAAAGCATTTATTGATTGGTTTGCACAAAAGTTATGGCATCTACAAACTATGAGAACTGATTTATGGGGTTTTTATTATTATTATTTTTTTTTTTTTTACACAGTAGCTGGTGTCATTGGTTCCTGCTGCTGTCAATCAAAGTCGGTGAGCCAACGAGGAGAGAGGGGGGGCAGGGCTGAGCCGCTGCTCTGTGTCTGAATAGACACACAGAGCAGCGGCTCGGCTTGGGTGCCCCCCATAGCAAGCTACTTGCTATGGGGGCACATGGCAGGAGGGAGGGGCCAGGAGCCCCAGCGAGGGACCCACGAAGAGGAAGGTCTGGGCTGTTCTGCGCAAAGCCACTGCACAGAGCAGGTAAGTTTATTATTTTTAAACAAAAAAAAAGAGTCTTTAGTATCAATTTGAATCCAAAAAAAAAATGTAAAAAAAGTCAGAGCCTACTGACTATATGCTCTTGTACCCAAAAAATACTCCTTAAAGCGCTACTCAACTCCCCCCACCCCTTCCCAATGTTTCCCCCATGTTTCCCCCTCTTACCTGTATTCCTGGGTTCTCTTCAAAACAGATACTCCCTTGCGCAACGTGGAAGCGATGACGTTGATGGCGGTTGGGAGGACGGTCTATGTGGACAACTGTACCCCGGATGCCTACATACAAGGGTATTTACCATGCTGCCATTTTGGTAGGCAGTCAGCTTTGATGACATCCTGGGGCAGCCCGCCCCCTGCCGCTCTGTGTGCCAATCCTGCAGCTTCTTAGTAAATAAGATGTAAGAATCCCAAGAGGCTGCAGGACCAGGTTCACATCATTCTGACTGATGTTCTGACCAAAATTCCAAAGGGAGGGCAGGGCCAAAAAAATTCTCTTAAAAAATAGAAAAAGTGAAAATTTTCTGTATTCTGCAATATTCTCCTGGGGGGGGGGGGGTGTTAAAATGGGACTAACTCAGAGCAAAGAGAGACAAAGAGCTAACACGTTGACTGATCTTCCTTAAAAAATAATTTGATCAAAACTGTCAGAAACACTTTGGTCAGTATGTAATGTACAATGGTCAGCAGTATGTAATGTGCAATGGTCAGCAGTATGTAATGTACAATGGTCAGGAGTATGTAATGTGCAATGGTCAGCAGTATGTAATGTACAATGGTCAGCAGTATGTAATGCACAATGGTCAGGAGTATGTAATGCACAATGGTCAGGAGTATGTAATGTACAATGGTCAGCAGTATGTAATGCACAATGGTCAGGAGTATGTAATGTACAATGGTCAGCAGTATGTAATGTACAATGGTCAGCAGTATGTAATGTACACTGGTCAGCAGTATGTAATGTGCAATGGTCAGCAGTATGTAATGTACAATGGTCAGCAGTATGTAATGTGCAATGGTCAGCAGTATGTAATGTACAATGGTCAGCAGTATGTAATGTGCAATGGTCAGCAGTATGTAATGTACAATGGTCAGGAGTATGTAATGTGCATCTATAGAGTGCAGGGATCAACAGAATGTGTCATAGCGCCCAATATATTACTGATCTATGTGAAAAAAATACAGGATCCCGTAAGTCATGTGAAAACCAGGAGACCTATGATAAGGTAAAAATAAAGACATAAAATAAACTACTGGTGGGGCTTCCATGGGAGAAAGGGTAATGCTGACATCATACATAAACCGGTTGCAAGAGAAGACATAGACTAAAGTTAAAACAATCCTCAGGGGAAGGCAGAGATGAGAACCCCTGTACCACATCACTAGCAGAAAGTGTCCCTGCCCTCCTAATGAGTAGGAATGTTATAAGCTATTCTTTCCTCCCAAGCAGGGACAGTTTCTGCACTCCCCAGGGAGGGAACGCACACTATAATCCATTGGTTCTCAACCACTGGGCTATGGCCTGCTGCTGAAACATATCCTCCCCTCTCCTGGGCCTTCAGGCAGCTGCAGATCCTCTAACCTGTCACATTGCCTCCCAGTTCAGATAGTGACCTCTACAACCACACAGAGTGGCCTACTGTGTTGCTTAACCCTCCACAGTATACCAAGGCCCCCTGAGAATCTTAAATCCCACAGTATGCCAAACCTCCTACATTGCCACCCAGCCTCCCACAGTGGCCCTCAGTCTGCATCAGGGCCTCCAGCATCCTACAGTGCCCCCAACCTACAACAGTGTATCACAATACCCCCACCTCCCAGAGTGGCCCTCGGTCTACAACAGGGCCTCCAGCATTCCATAGTGCCCCCAACCTACAACAGTGTACGACAATGCCCTCCACCTCCCACAGTGGCCCTCAGCCTGCCACAGGGCCTCCAGCATCCACCTCCCGTAACAGCATGTGACCACTTCCAACCCCCGTGATACCTTACGACCTCCGGGACACCGTCCGACTCCCGGTGACACCCTCCACCTCCCGTAACAGCATGTGA
>BLSH010163069.1:487464-499739 GCA_018402905.1 Glandirana rugosa
CGAGTCGGAGTGGTCACAGGTATTTACATCGGATAGTCATGGGTAGTTACGTCGGAGTAGTCACGGACAATTACGTCAGACTAGTCACGGGTAGTTACGTCGGACTAGTCACGGGTAGTTACGTCGGAGTGGTAACGGGTAGTTACGTCAGACTAGTCACGGGTAGTTACGTCGGACTAGTCAGTCAGTGGTGTCGGGAGGAGGGGCCCCCAAAAAGCTATACAGGGCAGGACTTCCCTGGGGCCGCTTTGCAGGGTCAATCCTGGGGGTGAACAGGCTGCCTCTGAAGGGAAGGGGGGGGCAAGCACCGCCAGATTACACACAGGAGTTCCCTGCTCTGTGTGAACCGGCAGCTCTTCCCATGGCTGCACTGACAAAGCTGTGCTGATGGGCACTGGCAAGGCTGCGCTGATGGGCACAGGTGAGGCTGAGCTGATGGGCACTGATCAGGCTGCATTGATGGGCACTGATCAGGCTGCATTGATGGGCACTGATCAGGCTGCATTGATGGGCACTGATCAGACTGCATTAACAGGCACTGATGAGGCTGCATTGATGGGTACTGATAGGCTACATTTATGGACACTGGTGAGGCTGAGCTGATGGGCACTGGTGAGGCTGAGCTGATGGGCACTGTTGAGGCTGAGCTGATGACCACTGATGAGGTTGCATTGATGGGCACTGGTGAGGCTGCATTGATGGGCATTGGTGAGGCTGAGCTGATGGGCACTGATGAGGCTGCATTGATGGGCACTGATGAGGCTGCATTGATGGGCACTGGTGAGGCTGCATTGATGGGCACTGCTGAGGCTGAACTGATGGGCACTGATCAGGCTGCATTGATGGGCACCCATAAGTCTGCATTGATGGGCACTGGTGAGGCTGCATTGATGGGCATTGGTTAGGCTGAGCTGATGGGCACTGATTAGGCTGCATTGATGGGCACAGGTAAGACTGCACTGATGGGCACTGATCGGGGCTGCATTGATGGGCACTGATCAGTCTGCATTGATGGGCACTGATTAGGATGCATTGATAGACACCGCTGAGGCTGCATTTATGGGCACTGATGAGGCTGTATTGATGGGCACTGGTGAGGCTGTATTGATGGGCACTGGTGAGGCTGCATTGATGGTCACTGGTGAGGCTACATTGATGGGCACAGGTAAGTCTGCACTTGATGGACACTGATCAGGCTGCATTGATGGGCACTGATGATGCTGCATTGACGGGCACAGGTAAGGCTGAGCTGATGGGCACTGATCAAGCTGCATTGATGGGCACTGGTGAGGCTGAGCTGATGGTCACTGATCAGGCTGCATTGATGGGCATTGGTGAGGCTGAGCTGATTGGCACTGATGAGGCTGCATTGATGGTCACTGGTGAGGCTGCATTGATGACCACTGGTGAGCCAGGCAGCAACCAGCAAGTGAGCCTTAGCTTGGGCTGAACTTACTTTAAAATGTGGGAGGGGTTATCAAATTTACCTTTGGGCTGAAGCCCCTGCTTTTTTTTCCCACCTAGCAACACCTCTGATGACCGTATTCCTCAGAGCATACATCTTTTTATGAGCTTAGCTCTTTTTTATGCCTAGAAATCTATAGCCATGTGATAGAAATCACATGCCTCTCCCACTATCACTTCTTGGATTGCCTTAGTAAATCAGGCCATCCCAATGTATAAATTGACCTACAAAGCTAGAGGTTGTCCTGAGAAATTCCACAAAGTCTGGTCCTTAGACGGTTGGTGGTGTTTTGTTTGGGGGGGCGCAAACAATCACCCCCCGCTTACCCCATCTAGGTGGTTGGCATTTGCGGGGATAGCGCATCTGCGGGCATCCGAAGAGCGGCGGGGATAGGGCATCTGCGGGCATCCGAAGAGCAGCGGGGATCGAGCATCGGTGGCCATCCAAGGAGCGGCCGGGATCGGGCATCGGTGGGCATCCGAGGATTGGCGGGGATCGGGGCATCAGGCAGCAGTGGGGGTCGAGCATAGGCGGTCATCTGAGGAGCGTTGGGGCACCAGGCAGTGGCGGGAATCAGGCTGCAGTGGGCAGCTCCCGTGTCTTCTCCTCCTCGCTTGCAATAGGATCGCCAGTCCTTTCAGCCAATCGGGTGACGGGTATCAGACCCCCTACCTGATTGGCCGGGAGGAGGATCAGTTTTGCAACAGCGAATATTCATGTGCCCGGCGTCCTGAAAAGGGCTGGGCACATGGAGAGGTCGGCGGCAGGGATGGGGGGGGCAGCCCCAGTGTGCCCACAATGGATAGGCCGCTCTGTTGACCATGTGATATTTACCATATCAGCCACTGATTTATTGAATGGACACTTGAGCGTATGTTAGTCGACGTTTATGAGTGAGCGGCTTTTCTGTATGTTTGTACTACACTTTTTGTTTATTTGTAAACAATAAAGTTACCTTTTAAAAAAAAAATGTAACGCCCCTGTGTTATAGCATGCCTTAATGCACAATAGTGCGTTCTCTTACAAAAAAAGGGTCATGCACGATTTTACTCTTGTTAAGGTGCATTGGGAGGCCATTTATCTTGAATGGGCTGCCTTAATGCAATGCATATTACTTCATGATATAATGTTATTAAATTGCAAAGAAGTACATGAGCCCTAAAGCAAACCTGCACATGGAGAAATGAGGGAGGTGTCATTGCTGACCCTTTCTGAAAACGATAGTCTTAGACTGTCTCTGGCTTCAGTACTTGGATTCACTAAGTCTGAATAAGAAGACATCAACCAAAGCCAAACTCCTAGTGCCCAATCACTCCTAGTGCCCTCCAGATCCATTCTGGATGTGTTTCTGCATGTGCGTTTTTAACGCTTTGTTGATGCATTTTACCGCATTCCAGTACAGTTCTGTGCAGGAAAAAAGCAGCATGTTGTACTTTTTTTCTGGAACACACGGTGGTGGTGTGAACTATGCCATTGGAATCCATAGAACCTACTTTCCATGCTTTATTGATGCAGAAAAAAACACTGCACTGCATGTGGAATTTATGGGCCCTTAGTCTGCATATACTGTATGTAGGAGGTCAGTCACCTAGAAAGTATCAAACACCCTACATCAGCATGCCAGCCAGACAGCTGGCATTTTCAAAAAGAGCACTTAGGTCTCCTTCCAGAACATTTCCAGTAATTATGCTTCTTAGGCATTTCACACTATATTTCGCCTATTCGTCCTAGTTATGATTTTGTGTATAGTATTGCAGGCGGATTACACACTGAGGGTTCAAGGTCATCCTTTGTCTGTATACAGAATCCTTAGCATCAGTTTTTTTATTGCTAGCTTGAGAAGATGAAGTCTGGCATTTTAATCATTTTAATTTATAATTGTAATGTATGCATTTATTAGATACAGAGCAGGAAAATACATCAACATCAGCAGTTCTATGGCACATTATTCTTTGTCAGTTAATCACTCTGACCTATACGTATCTGTGAACAATTGCAGATTAATGTGTGCACCGTATTTTAGGTATTTTGGGGGATTTTTTACAACCTTATGTGGATGGATTCCAAGGATTAGGAGTTGTGTCTGTCCATGCCTATTCTCATATCTCCATATGATCTCAAAGTGTAACTCTATGTCCCGGCATTGGACCGGTGTTCTGTCAATCATAGGAGCCGGGCCAGGGGGCGGGACTGTGAGTGACTGCGAGCGCCGAGTACACAGGAGATCCCGGCTCTGTGTAATCCGGCACTGCTCAGGCTGCAATGATGGGCAATGGTGAGGCTGCAGATGGGCACTGAGCAGGCTGCTTTGATGGGGAAAGTTGAGGCTGCAGATGGGCAATGATCAGGCTGCAATCATGGGCAATGGTGAGGCTGCAGATGGACACTGATCAGGCTGCAATGATGGGCAATGGTGAGGCTGCAGATGGGCACTGATCAGGTTGCAATGGTGAGCGTGCAGATGGGCACTGATCAGGCTTCATTGATGGGCAATGGCGAGGCTGCAGATGGGCACTGATCAGGTTGTATTGATGGGCAATGGTGAGGCTGCAGATGTGCACTGATCAGGCGGCAATGATGAGGCTGCAGATGGGCACTGATCAGGCTGCATTAATGGGCAATGATGAGGCTGCAGATGGGCACTGATCAGGCTGCAATCATAGGCAATGGCGAGGCTGCAGATGGACACTGATCAGGCTGCAATGATGGGCAATGGTGAGGCTGCAGATGGGCACTGATCAGGTTGCAATGGTGAGCGTGCAGATGGGCACTGATCAGGTTGCAATGGTGAGCGTGCAGATGGGCACTGATCAGGCTTCATTGATTGGCAATGGCGAGGCTGCAGATGGGCACTGATCAGGCTGTATTGATGGGCAATGGCGAGGCTGCAGATGTGCACTGATCAGGCTGCAATGACGAGGCTGCAGATGGGCACTGATCAGGCTGTATTGATGGGCAATGGCGAGGCTGCAGATGGGCACTGATCAGGCTGCATTAATGGGCAATGATGAGGCTGCAGATGGGCACTGATCAGGCTGCATTGATGAGCACTGATCATGTGCATTGATGGGCAATGGTGAGGCTGTAGATGGGCACTGATCAGGCTGCAATGATGGGCAATGGTGAGGCTGCATTGATGGGCACTGACCCTTATTTTGCTTCAAAGTTCTTTATTTAAAAAATTTAAGTTGTTTTCCCTGAAACGTCCCTCTTAAAATGAAGGTGCGTGTTATACGCCTGTGTGTGTTATACACCGATAAATATAGTATATATATATATATATATATATATATATATATATAAGTGTCAAGGAGAAGGATCGGCTGCACACCCAGTACAATGCAATATGTGTTTATTTAGGAGATCATAAAATCAAATGCAAAGGTGCATATGGTACAGGCAAAAAGGGTAACGCGTTTCACACGTCTAGCGTGCTTCGTCACAACTACAGCAAACATACAATCACCAAATATGCATGAAGTCACATGTTTCAATTAACAACATAACAGGAGTAATCACTCTGGCAATTGAAGTTTCGTTCTTAGTTCTCTGTGTTGTTACAGCATCTTATATAGCTTCCTACTCGATATCCCCATATATACAAAAAATTATCTTAGGCTCGGTTCACACAGGGGCGATCCGACTTCTGCGCGACATTGCTAGACAATTGCAGCGTGACTTTCAGCATGACTTCGGTGCGGCTTCAGCGCGACTTCAGGCGACTTACAACATGACTTATGCCAGGCGACTTTGCCTGTGACCAATCAGAGAAGGGAGGGAGGGGGTTGCCCCAAATAAAATTCTATTATTTTCACTGCATTAAAATGGGGATCCAACTTGGAGGCAACTTCCATTGACTTCTGTGGGCACAAGTTGGAGAGAAGTCGCCTTGGAGTCGCGCAGGAACCTTTTTTTGAAGTCGGAGTGACTCAGTAGCATACATTAAGACGGCTCCTATATCCACTGTCACAAAACCTGTCATACCTCCATTTTTTCTCCTGTTGAATTTCCTCAAAATCAGGGCAGATTCTGCGCTACCTCAGGAACTGACCCACAGGAATGCCTCGGGTCGCAGGCTGTAACGTTTTGGCGTTTTTGACGCGGACGCCGCAAAACGCTCACTAACGCCGTACCCGCGTTTTTGACGCCGGCGTTTTTAGGTTAAATTTTTTTTTTTTTTTTAAATGCCGATTGACGCTGACGCTCATTAACCATACCGTACGTTTTGCTTATTTTTCCTCATACGGCTGTGTGTATATATACACTTCCTCATATCGTTGGTAAAAAAAAAAAATCGCAATTAGCGTATATTGATTGGTTTGCGCAAAAGTTGCCACGTTTTACGAATGATGAGAATTAATTTATGGGGCTCTTATTTTATTTTTATTTTTTTACTAGTAATGCAATTTTTAGCGGGACTGCGATATTGCGGCGGACATGTTGGACAATTTTGACACTTTTTTTGGGACCATTGGCATTATACAGCGATCAGTGCTATGAAAATGCACTGATTACTGTGTAAATGTCACTGGCAGGGAAGGGGTTAACACTAGGGGGCGATCTAAGGGTTAACTGTGTTCCCTGTGTGTGTTACTTACTGTGTGGAGGCTGGGCTGACTGGGGGAGGAGAGTGATCGTGGCTCCCATACACAGGGAGCATATGATCACATTCCTTCCCCCTGTCAGAACGGAGATCCGATGTTTACATACATGGACCTCGGTTCTGTCACTGCGGGGGAGCGATCGCGGGTAGCTGGCGGACATTGAGTCCGCACTACCCGCTCCCTGGCTCCCCCGTAACACAGTAAGCGCGCCTCCGGCACCACGCGTGCGCTTACGATCCACAAACTCGCAGCCGCCGTCAGGTGATGGCGGTTTGCGATATTGAGCCAAGTTGCCACCGTCCATCGGCGGGCAGGTGGTCGGCAACTGGTTGAAAAGGCTGTAAAGCTTCTAAAAAAAACCCCACAAAAATAAAACCCTGCAAGAGAAAGACATAATGCGCTAGTATGCATCGCATACTAGCGCATTATTAAATACTTACCTTAGAACGAAGCCCTGTATCAGAGTCGGCACTCTGAGTACAGGGCCGACATCTTCCACCCCGAAGTTACTTCCGGGTTCACGGCTCCGGCACTGTGATTGGCCGGAGCCGCGACAACGTCACTCCCACATATTGCGCGCGGGAGCTGTCGGTAACGGCACGGCCCCCTAGAAACGACGCCAAGAGGCCCGTTTCTTCAGTGCGCATGCACCGATGACGTTGGCACATGCAGATACAGGAAATATCTCCTAAACTGTGAAAGTTTAGGAAATATTCACGGGACCTATAGGTAAGCCTTATTATAGGCTTTCCTGTAGTTTAAAGTGGTTGTCCAGAGTTGCACACAGCAAATATTTGGCCAGATCTATATATAATCCATGCTTTTTTGGTTTTCCTTCAAAGTACGAGGATCTGGAGGACTGGACACGCACAGAAGCAAAAAATCAAACGCGTGAATGCTAGTTCATGTTAGTTCAGGCCATTCATTCACCATGAAAATCTGCTTTCACAGGGACAGTTGATCATTTTCTGAAATTATCATTCTAAATAGTGCTTAGCAAAGATTATGATTAAGATGGAGACTGAAAAAAGCCAGGGGGGGCCTTTAATGATGTGCTGTTCAGCTCTTCATAAATAATTTCACCACTGGAAACTCGGCTCTAATTAAAACGGCATTCATTTATCCAGCTTGTTCCATAAATCTATATCAGCAGATTACGGTAAATCTGTTTTCTTTGGGTAATACGGTATCATCTATGCTGCCAGGACGTGCTGAGACTTGTAGTCCTTCAGTGGCAGGAGTACTGCAGATTGCAAGGTTCTGAGGTTGATATTCAAGCCACGTAAACCAAATAATTTATATGACTTGGCTATTGATAAATGATTATATTTAATGAATGACAGCATGGACTGCTCCCACAACAAAGCATGTACAGACCGAGGCATTCATGTGAGTAGAGTATCACTATGTTACACATCGGGGATTGGGAACAAAGATCTGCCTGCAGCTATAACCACTCTCTGAATATGTATGGTAGCCTGTCTGTGTTGTGACAGTTTAACTGCACTTGACTGTTCAAAGGGGGATTTATCATCAGTATAATACTTGGGTACATTATGCAATGTTGTTTAATGGCAATTTACTCTAATTTTGAATAGAAGAAAATATTAGTAAACTCATTTACATTTTTTGGCACTAATTAGGTTGCAGATGTATTGCATAAAGGTTGTTTAGCTACTAAGGCCTCATACACATGGGCATTTTTTACAGCCACGTTTTTTAGCTTTTTTTACAGCTCCCCATGTTATTCAATGGCCCCATAAAAACGCTGACATTTTTGAGCAGTAGATGGCGTCGGCATTAGTGAGCTGAAAGTAGAACCCACGGCCGGCGCGTTCCGAGGCTGTAACGTTTTGGCGTTTTTGACACCGACGCTGCAAAACGCTCACTAACGCCGTACCAGCATTAACCGGCGTTTTTAAGGTTAAAAATAGCAGAGGGATGCTTTTTTTTAAGCTATTGACGCAGACGCTCACTAACGCCAATGTAAAACTCAGAAGAAAAACACAGATTTTTTTCCCTGACGTTGGGCTCGAATTTTTGCTTATTTTTTTTTTCACATGCCCGTGTGTATGAGGCCTAAAACTTAGAGTCCAAATTCCATCCAAAAACAAAACAAAAAAAAAGGGGGATCCCCAGGCAGCTACTAAAAAAAAAAAAATAGCAGCTCCAGCTGCTATTCTCACCCTATTTCCGGTGCTGTCCCCCACTAACAGATCCACCTAGCATCATTCAACCTCTGAAGCTGTAGAGCCCGTAAAGCATTTTTACTTTGAAAACACTAAACATATCACTTGGGCCAGAACTGCAGTCTAATGAAGGCCCTATATCTATTTGTTTAAAGCAATGGAGATGGCAAACAATCGAATAGTCATCATTTCCCCTCGGATCGATTTAGACTCGATTTCGCTCAAATTCGATCAAACTGAGTCAATGGGCCAGGGTGGAAATTTATCGATCATGTTACAACAGTTGACAGCACTGAGATGCTTTGAACTTAAGTCTGATTGGATTTTGATTGATCAGATTATGAGAATTGCATGTGAAAAACAGAGATGCAATCAATAACTTACGATTGTATCATCCAACTATCGATTGAAATCCATGTGTAAATGGGTTGTCATCTATAGATCCTATCAGGAGAGATCGATGTGAAAAGATATCAATCACTTATTGAAGCGTGTATGGCCACCATAAGGCTGATGCCACATGGGTGATCCTGATGCTGGTGGCATCTAAGAGTTTTTTTTTAATCAGAAAAAAACAACTTTATTGAAGAAAAAGGATATTACAATCATCTTCGGCAGAATCCACTTTTACATTATGTACACTTTTATACAAGATTGAACAATCGATCAACGCATATAGATCAACCTATACAATAGAACAGTTTAATATCAAATGAGGGTTAAGGAGGTATAAGAAAACTATAAAATCCTCCAATAGCGATAAGAGCTGAAATAAGGGAAAGAAAAAAACAGGAAAAAAGAGAAAAAAAGGCAAAGAGAGAGAGAGAGAGGAGGTCAGTACACTGCTTCAGCGTTCATTCCTGGATAATATTTATTTCCATAGCCATGTCTACCTTCTATTTTTTATATATATTTTTCCCTTTTGTTTTTATTTTTCATGCACCAGAACGTCATTGTATCTTTAGTTTAAGCCCATGTCAGACCTGTTGTAAGTTATTTACCCCTGCAGGAGTCTGTCTTTAATTAATTGTTGTGGAGCAAGACCTGGGACATCTAGCCATGACTGCCATCGTTTAATAAATTTGTTAGGTACATTTCTGTGTTGCTATGTAAGTTTTTATCTAACATATTATTTACCTGAGTAATCCATTGTATTTTAGGAGGGGTTCTTGGGGACATCCAATATCTAGCTATAGGCTTACGAGCTACATACAGTAGTCTCAGCACTGCCATACGTTCCTGTGGGGTTAGCAATTCCTCATCCAGCGCTCCCAGTAGGCATATAATGGGTTTACTGGATAGGTCAAAATGATATGCCATTGATATTGTGGAAATAACCTCCGACCAGTATCGAAACAATTTGGGGCATTTCCATAACATATGTAACAAATCTCCATTATCCCTTTCACATTTGGGGCACAGAGGAGTGTCTCTGTTTACCCCATTTACATAGTTGACTTTATACGTTATGTATGCCCTGTGTAGCATGTAAGATGTGACAATTTCTGTGATGCCGAAGCAGATACCAAGGGAGCGGCCAACAGACATTGTTCCCAGGTGTCCCCTTCTATTGGTCCTAGGTCCTTTTCCCAGCCCTTGTGACTTTTGAGCTGTGATGGGTCATGAGTGGTGCTAAGCAGAATAGTGTCGCCCCTAGATATCATACCCGTTTTATCTATTTCTAATAGTATGCCCTGCATCAGTGGGTGCACAGACGGGGTCAAGGCCCTCTTATCGCCCTGTGCCCGTAGGGCATGCCGTAGCTGCAGGTACTTGTAAAAGTGTGTTCTAGGCAACCCAAATTCCTGATGGAGATCGGAGAAAGACCTCAAGATTGATCCATTGTATAATTGGGAGACATATAGTATTCCAGTTTTCTCCCATTCCCTAAATCCTTGCAGCTTATATAATTCTCTATAGTTAATATTCCTCCAAATGGGAGTATATGTACAGTAACATTTAACCCAGAGAAGCCGTTTAACATATGTCCATAGTGTTTTAAGTAGGGCTATAGTGGGGTTGGTGGGCTGGATGTGAGTAAAGCCTGCTTCCAAAAAGGTTAGGGCGGGGCTCATAGAGTCTTGTGGAATAAATAGATTACTTATAGGATCTGTAGGGTCTAACAGACCCCAGGAACCCAGGTGTTGGAGTTGAGAAGCTAAATAATAGTGTCTCGAGTGTGGAACTGCTAAACCGCCTTGTTCTTTTCTAAATTGTAAAGTAGTTAAACTAATTCTGGCAGGTGTTTGCCTCCAAATCAGGTTCCTAAAGTATGAATTGATCTTAGAGAACCATTTTCGTGGTATCCATACAGGGGCACTGTGAAATATGTATAACAGTTGAGGGACCCATACTATTTTGATAATATTCACTCTTTCTACTGCTGATATCGGTAGTTTGCTTCAAACAACTTATTTGGAACGAGACTTGTCCAATATTAGTTTTAAGTTCAGATTCAGATATTGTGTGGGGTCTGATGTAATGTTTATACCTAGGTATCGTAAGGAAGAGAAGAATATCAGATGTACTGTCCGGTAGGGGACCGGGTAATGGATCGAGAGGCATCAGGACTAATTTGTTCCACTTTATATTAAACCCGGAGAGTGCCCCAAAATCTTTTATTAGTGACATCACTTGCTGTAGTGATTCCTGGGTGTCCCCTGAATATAACAGAGTATCATCTGCGTATAGAGATACAACGTCCACCCTCTGGCCTCTTATGAATCCTGTAATATCTTTGCACAAACAAACATATATGGCCAGAGGTTCCAGTGCTGAGGCAAACAGCAGGGGGACAAAGGGCACCCCTGCCGTGTGCCCCTATGCAACTGAAATGACACCTCTCCGTTTATCCTCAGTTTAGCTGATGGGTCTGCATATAGAAGTTTGACCCAACTAATAAAGACCGGCCCCAGTCCAAATCATGTAAGCACCTCCCATAAAGATGGGCATTCCTCACTATTGAAGGCCTTTGCAGCGTCAAGTGAGAATATAGCTCTATTACCCAGGTTGTTTACTGCCAGCTGCATGTTTAAATATAGTCTTCATATATTTTGTGACGTGGATCTTGTCGGGATAAATCCCGACTGATCCTTGTGAACCAGTTTTTGGATGACTTTAGCTAGTCTGTTAGCCAACACCCTAGCCAACAGCTTCACATCAACCGTGAGCAAGGAGATTGGCTGGTGTGAATCAGGTGACAAGGGGTCTTTCCCAGGTTTCAGTAAAATCACTATGATGGCTTCATTCTGGATGTCATTATAAACCTGTACTAGTTTTGGTATTAGCTGAGGGGTGTATTTTTTATATACTTCATTCAGAAATCCATCTGAACCAGGAGCCTTTCCACCATGTGTTTGGGCCAATGCCAGTAATATTTCGACCTCTGTCAGAGGAGCCCCTAAGCTACTTACTTTCAGAGGGTGTTGGCCAAAAACCCATCAAAGCCTGTCTTTGAAGTTTGGACCTTTGAGGAGTAAATATCTGTAAAAAATTCCCGAAATGTCTGTAATATATCCAGTGTACTATGATATATTTTCCTCCTGGGTCTATAATGGATTGTATGTAGCATGAAGCTTGTTGGGTCCTAGTGAGCATAGCTAATAAATGTATACAAAATTATCAACGGTGTTGTCACCTTTAATTACTGTCTCCAGACACACCTACCAGCGCAAATAGGAAATCCCGGGTCTCTTTTTAGGAATGAAACTCAATATTTAAAGCCCTTAAAAAATGTCTATAAATGAGGAGTTTCCAGGTTTGAAGTTTCTGTCCGAAACTACCCAAAAACCGGTTGTGGGAGACTTTCATTCATCGAATCCCCGAGGAGACTGTCTCCAGCTTTATAATGACCGTAACCGGGTTTGTGTACCACCTTTCCGAGGACCAAGTCTACCTAAAGACTTACTTCATATATTTTTTATGTGGGGAGTCGATTATGGTTTTGATCATGTCCAAATATTACTGTAGGTCTTACTTCGGTAGTATCACTAAAATGACTTTGGACCCTTTCTGGGG
>BLSH010163069.1:510141-538150 GCA_018402905.1 Glandirana rugosa
GTGTTAACGTTTCGAGCGTCAAAGTTATCAGTGTTATCAGACCCACGCAGAGTGGCGAGGCACGAGTCGAGGCCGCACTTACAGAACTACGGAAGTGAAGCGCACAATCCTCGCGCGCTGCAGTGATGGACCAGCACCCCAGTGCGGGACTGCGCAAAGCAGTAGTGCTGAAGATGCCTCCCGCACTGGGGTGCTAGTTGTGGAGTAGGAAATATGCAATACGCCCGTCTCCCTCCCCCCCACGACCAGGTAGTGACGTCGCGCGCTCCTAACACGCGAAGTGAAGGCATCAAGACATTCACGCCGGAGCTGAGCACGGAGCGGTGAGACGCACCCAGACTATTGTGACTATTGAAACTGCGAGCTTTGCAATTGTGTTTTGTAAGTGTGATTTTACAGTGGGTTATTAATAAATTTATTTTACGGGATTACACTATGTTATTGTCCTCTGTCCCTTACTATGATTCATTAATGTGGACCGAGCCCGTTGATCGGATGTGAGATAAGGCAGAAAGTTCCGAGTGTGCAACGCAGCATCACCTATTGAGGGTCTCTGTTGTTTCCACTGTCTGGTAAGCAGATTGTGGATCTGTATATTGCACGAGGTGCCCTATTCCCATTCTTTTTCGGGTGATTGGAACTTCTTCATCACAGCAAGACACTGTGTGATTCTTGTGAACTTTACCCATTATTCTTCCAGCTTCATCTTTGTGTGGAAATTGATTTGGGACTTATGAATAGCGCTGTTTTTGCACTTGTTGGTGGTGGCGATTTTCAGTTATTACTGTGCATTTTTTAAATAGCTAATAAATGCCCCGTGTTTTCGCCCTCCTCAAAATATTGTTGTTTCATAAAAAAACGTTTATTTTCAGCTATTTGTAGCACTACCTGGCTTGAGAGAGATTGGGAGGCCAACCATGCTCTCCTAGCGGAGTCATCATGATTAGCTACATAGCTGGCTTCTGTCCTCCAAACCTCTGCCAACACAAAGTTTTCCCACCCTTTGGTTTCTGTTTTAATATGATTAATACATTTAATGAATTGTCCCCGTAAGTATGCCTTAGATGTATCCCATATTACCGCCAGTTCAGCACTGCCCTCATTGTGGTTGAAAAACTCCTCCAATTTAGAGGCTATTGGATCAGGGTCTGGGAAATGCGACAGGCAAAAGGGATTGAGCTTCCATCCATTGTTTTTGTGATTGTTTGGGGTAGAAATTTCCACCCAGAATGGGGAGTGATCAGATACTCCTCTAGGTTTATAACCAGCTTCAGATATCAAAGGTAGTAGCTTATCGTTTCCCGGACCTAGATATATTCTGGATAGGCCACCATGTGATGCTGAGTAACACAAGTATACTAGGGTATCAAGATATCTAATACTCCACACATCCCTAAGGCCAATTTCATCCAGTAACCAAGCAAATGCGGTTGGTCCAGATGGATAAGGGAAAACATTTGAAGCAGGGCCCCCCATTTTGTCCTTGTGAGGGTCCAGAAAATGATTAAACCAGGACCAATATTGGCAGATCTGGAAAGCGGGATATATAATTTGTAAGGGTTTTGAGGGTTTTGGCTGAGAATGGTGGAGGAATATACATCCGGGCTATAATGCATTTAATTCCACATAGGGAGCATAGTAAAAATACAAATTTACCTTCAGTATTAACCAGGACATTAATACATGAAAACTGAGTCCCCTGTCGTATGAGAATGCTGACCCCCTTTAGAATAGGAGGAGTACCTTGAGTGGTATTGATGACTAAACTGGCGTTGTCAATATAAAGGGGGATCATTTTGGGGAAAATGAGTTTCTGCGGAGTTTAACCTTTTGACAGTTCGGAGAATTGCCAGTTGTTTGACCAGATTACCCATGCCCTTCACGTTCCAGGTCATTACTTAAATCGTAGCAGTCTTAGCAGCCATTTCGTATCTTAGTCATATGAGCTATAAGGGGAACTGTAACACACTAAATAGTGTATGCATGGGTATTCCAACACAGTGTCCACCATGGAAGAAGGGAGTCAGTGCATATCTAACTCAGTTTGTGCATAGTCAGAGAAGCGAGTTGAAGATGAGTTCCATTGATATGGATACCATATAAACCTAGGCCAGAAAGAAAAAAAAACAGTGCGGACTTTGAGTTTAGAGCAAAAAAGAAAGAAACAGCAGAAATATGCAACTCAGGAACCAAAAGGGCTCTCCAACTTCATAGCATGGATCTGTGCGGTCCACCTGGGACCAGTAGGGGGTAAAACAGTGGAAGCTCACACTGTTGATGAGTGGTGCTTCTCTACAGCAGATTCCACGTTTGAAGTCAAATAACAGGAACAGTCTCAATAACAGATGGCCTCCATCTTTGCTAATAGTTAGCTGGACATTTTAGAAGCAACCCAGACAGTACAGTGGCGAACAATGATCATCAGGTGGGTGCCTGTCTTTGTCCTGGTGTTGCTCAGAGAGAGTTTTCCTCCCTATCCAGCCATTGCATTGCTAGCACAGGTTTTTTTCGAATAAATGGACTTCTCCCTTTGCTTCAACCCGTAGCTTGGCCTGGTACAACATGGCATATTTCAACTCCAGTGAGCGTAACCGCAGTTTGACATCATTGAATTGCGCTTGTTGCTTTTGGAGCTTGGCTGAAAAATCCAGGAATATGGATACTTTGAAGTTGTCTTCAAACTACTCCACTTCACGTTCATGTCTTCATACCTCAATGTGTTAAGACCCACTCTGTGAACTATGTGTGTGCTGGCTACTTGCAATACACCTCTTTGTAAACTTAAGACCAGGCAAGAACAAAACGTCAATACTTTACTTAAGAGAAGTGCAAAATGAACATTCTAAAGTCCAACATAGAAGAACAGGATTATTCCTACGTCCCTACTCTTAATTACAGGCTGTGTGCTGCCCCGGCCAACCTGCAAAGGTGAAGTCCAAGCAAGTCCTTCAGAGACACTCTCTTGCAGATGTAAGCCCTTCAGAGGTGTACTCCAGTGCTAGTGTCTTCAGGGCAAACACAAGATTCAAATGACTTCACATGTCGGTGGTGATAGATGACTAAGCTCGAAGGCACCGAGTGAAACGCGTCTACCTGTATCCATCTGTACCTGTACATGCCGCATTGAAATAAACTGCAAGCAAAGAATATCCATGGAGTGCCGCCTGTTTGTCTTTTGGTGTATCTAAGTGAGTGGTGGCGAGCCGCGGCAGGCACCGTGGTCCATATCAGGCACAGGTCTGGACCTGGAGCAGTGTATCCCTTTTTTCATGGTGGTGATAGATGGCTTGCCTCTGCAGCTAGCGGGTATCATTCTCTGTCTCCCTGCCATACGGGTACTCGATCTCTCCCTTCTGCAAGGGGAAGCCTTTTCTTTGGGACTTTCATTAGGAGAAAGCCCCAAACTCCTTGTAACAGCTCCTTGGAACTCTCGTTACAGACCACTGGGTACCCTTAGGGGAAACTCCTTACACCAGACCACTGTCCCATATTTATTTATCACAGGATTAGTAGGCCGAACCCAAAGAAGAACCCACCAAAAAGATCAAAGAACCGGGAAAGGCATTAACTCCTACCCTCACATTTGATAGCGCCTATCAAAATATTTCAACCCATTTACATGCTGTCCTGCTTCTTCTAGGAACACCAGGATGGATCAGAGAGGTTCTGATGGTGACTGCGCGGACCAATGAGAACCACTCTGATCTGTCCCTGAGTCCCTATGGAATGAAGAGGAAGAACAGCATGTTTTTCAAAACCTAGTCCCGCTGCAAGATTTTCAAACATAGGACCACCCAGGTGAAGGGGGAGTGTTAGTTTACCTTCTCATTTTTTTCTGAAAAGGTGAACTAACGCTTAAGGTGGATATCTCATACCTGATGGGCCGCTGGGAAAGGTGGAACTCACTGTAGTAGTCCCTGCTAGTACAGTGGAAGCAGCGGTCTTTCGGATCCTGTGTTGACTTCCCTTCTACATAGCAACCAAATTTCTGCATGAGAAATCATACATAAGAAATACATTCTCTCCTGTAAGTAACTCTCCAGCAATTAGCTTCCCTGCCCAGATTCACACAGGAAATCTGTATTTTGAGTCCATTCAAGTCTACCTTCTTTAACTGAAGGCCTTATGAAGGGGTAGTCTCTTTGACAGCCGAAACGCGTTGGCTGCTTTTAAGTACAAACTAATAAATGCATTTGACTCATTTATCCATTGGATTCTATTTGTGCATGATTGCTCTGGTAACTTTGCAGAAGGAAAGCTGCCCAGCACGGGACCTGGTGGGGATTGCTCCAATGGGGTGAAGTTGGGCTCATCCCTGCCCCTGCCAGACACTTTCATTGCTTCCCTGAGATTCATTAAGCATTTCCTAAACAGACAGACAATCAGACAACATTTCAGCATCCCTATCTATCTAAAAACATCCTTTTGCATGGATCATCGCTTTCTGAAAAGTTTCTAAACAACATATATAACATTTTCTTTGAACTGAAACAATTGCTGCAACAAACTATATTTTTCACAATAAAATGCTTACAAAGAGTTAGCTCTGTATTTTTTTTTTTTTTTACAAGAACCTAACAATCTCTGTCTGTTTCAAAGTAAACGCTCTATTCCCCCCTCTGTGTTTAATGTCCCTTTTAGCAATTTCATAGCATTGTACCCACTCAGGACTCAGGGAAAAAGCATGGCCCATTAGCTATTTTAAGGTAAGATTTTAGCTGCTTTGAGAGACCTGCAGACATGTTGGCGCATGGCTCTGTGAGTTTTCATAACCATAGCTGGCTTTCAGATGAGGAAGCAGCGTGAACCAAATTGTCATTGCTTCGGGAGAGATCGCTACTGTTCATTAAATGCACACAAATGCACGCAGTGGGAGGTGGGCCTATCTGTAATACATTCAACTGTTTTCTCTGATCCAACAGCAGCTCTTACATGAAACATCTGCAGATACTGAACATTTCTGGAAAGTAGTTTTGCCCGGATGTTAGCAAAGATGGTGCAGGATGATGGTCGTAATCAAGGGTGCGCCGCTCACCCTGGCTATCGGTTGTGTGATGCAGCCATACTGTATTGGCATTCTACTTGACAGATAAACCATGAACTAAACTGTGGCCATTTGTAAAGCTTCAAAGGATACCTCAAAAAAAGGTGTTAAGATGAGACCAGCCATCCAGTATGGATGTATTAATCTGGATGAAAGATCAGTAGGTAAAAGCCAACACAATTTGAGGACTCACAGCACCCCTTCATCAAGGCTTGGCAAGCAGTGATGGGAGGAATACTGGACAATGAGAATTGAGGATCAAGACAGAAGGAACACTGGACATTGAGAACAAAGGATAAAGAGAGGAAGAAAACTGAATGTTGAGAAAGAGAAGAGGAACCCTGGACAATGAGAACAGAATATAAAGAGATGATGAACACTGGACAATAAGAGCAGAAGATAAAGAGAGGAGGGACATTGGACAATGAGAGCCATAGTTAAAAAAGGAAGAAAGCTGGACAATGAGAATGAAGGATAACGAGAAGTGGAACATTGGAAAACAAGAAAAGAGTATAAAGAGGGGATGAACACTGGAACATGAGAACAGAGGATAAAGAGAGGAGGAACTTTGGACAATGAGAACAGAGGATAAAGAGAGGAGGAACATTGGACAATGAGAACAGAGGATAAAGAGAGGAGGAACATTGGACAATGAGAACAGAGGATAAAGAGAGGAGGAACGTTGGACAATGAGAACAGAGGGTAAAGAAAGGAGGAACTATCCATCCAGTATAGATCTATTAATCTGGAAGAAAGCTCATTAGTTTAAAGCCAACACAATTTGAGGATACTGGGCAATGCGAATTGAGGCTCAAGACAAGAGGGACACTGGACATTGAGAATAACGGATAAAGAGAGGTGGAAAACTGAACAATGAGAACAGAAGATAAAGAGAGAAGGAACTGTGGACATGATAGCAGAGGATAAAGAGAGGAGGAATATTGGACAATGAGAACAGAAGTTAAAAAAGGAGGAAAGCTAGACAATGAGAATGAAGGGTAACGAGAAGAGAAACATTGAAAATGAGCACAGAGTATAAAGAGGGGAGGAACATTGGATAATTAGAACAGAGGATAAATAGTAATGGAACATTGGACAATGAGAACAGAGGATAAATAGTAATGGAACATTGGACAATGAGAACAGAGGATAAATAGTAATGGAACATTGGACAATGAGAACAGAGGATAAAGAAAATAGGAACACTGAACAATGAGAACAGAAGTTGAAAAAGGAGGAAAGCTGGACAATGAGAATGAAGGATAAAGTGAAGAGGAACACTGGAATATGAGAACAGGGGATAAAGAGGGGAGGAACATTAGACAATGAGAACAGAGGGTAAAGAAAGGAGGAATGCTGGACAATAAGAAAAGAGGGTAAATAAAGGAGGAACCATTCATCTAGTATAGCGCTATTAATCTGGATGAAAGATCAGTCGTTTAAAGCCAACACAATTTGAGGACTCACATCACCCCTTCTTCAAGGCTTGGCTGGCAGTGATAGGAGGAATACTGGGCAATGCGAATTGAGAATCAAGACAGGAGGAACACTGGACACTGAGAACAAAGGATTCAAAAATGAAGGAACACTGGACAATTATGAGAACTGAGGATAAAGAGAAAAGGAACATTGGACAAGGAGAACAGAGGGTAAAGAAAGGAAGAACATTGTACAATGAAGAAAAAAAAAAAAAGAGAAACACTGGAAAATGACAACAGAGGATAAAGAGAGGATGAACACTGGACAATGAGAATAGAGGATGAAGAGATGAGGAACATTGGACAATGAGAACAGAGAATCAAGAGCATCAATGAGAACAGAGGATAAAGATAGGAGGAATACTGGGCTATGGGAACAGAAGATCAATGAGAAGAGAAGACAATGATAACAGGATTAAGAAGGATCAAGGCTGGCACCAGCCCAGTTTTATTCTAATTCTAATTCTGTTCTCATTGTCCAGTATTCCTCCTTACACCGCCAGCAAAAGCTCTGATGAAGGGGGAGTTGTGAGCCCCCAAAACATGCTGGATTTTACCTACTAATCTTTCTTCAAGTTTTATAAAGCTTTTCTAAACCTAGGGCTAGTGCAAGGATTTTTGTCTACAGAGGCGAAGGTGCGCCATCTATGCCAGTTTCTATTTCAGAGTGAAATAGAAACTGGCGCAAGATCTGCCCCTTATTAAAGGAGGGAATGCAGCAGGTTTCTATACAGAAAACCGCAGCGGATTGTCAGCAGGTCTAGCCTGGCATGCAGAATGTGAACTCTCAGCAGACAGCTCACATCCCTCTGTAGCAACCCTCTGTAGCACTCTCTGCTTAGGTAAGTGCTTTAGAGAAGGTTTTTTTTTGGTCAGGAGAGGCAAAATTTAGTCAGGCCTGACTTTGTGCAGGCCTGATTGATGTTATTGGTTGACTGTGGGTAGTGACACTTCTGGGAAAGTTCCTCACTCTGAAGTCTAGAAAATGCTAGAAAGAAGGAGTAAATCCAGAGGTGGAGCTATCTGGGCTTTTTGGGAAGCTCTGACCAATCCCCAATCTGGATTGGCAGGGGGCAGGCTTTCTCAAATAGCCTGGGTTAGCCCTGGGACAGAGGAGAAGTTTGCATGGAGAAGCTGAAGATGGAGTAGTGTGGAGGTTGTCGTGATCAGGGAAGCTCCCAGTCTGGGGGGGGTGACCCTAGGCCTGGAAAGCTCGGGTGTGAGATTCTGGTGGCAGGTACAAGGTAAGCGTAAAAGACAACAGGAGAGAACACTATCCGGGAGAGATCTTCAGGGAGGAACTTAAAGAGTCGGTGAGCAACATACCCCTGGTGAACTGTTGAGGCAGTCTGGAGCAGATTGGAGTTAGAGAGACAATCTGGGAAGGATGCAAGATACAGAGGGGAATCTACATGTTGCTGTGGCAGTGGGACACGCCGGTGCAGCTGGAAGAGCTGATGGGGTCTGGGAGAGGATGGGCTGGGAGCAGTAGTCCATCCAGCTTCTAGCTAGCACAACATTTTGCTACACAGGGGATTAGCACCCCCTACCTGTAATGGGTGGTCTGGAGACTGATTTAAAACTAAGGTTGGTCTCAATTTGTGCTAGATAGGTGCAGGTCTAGTAATTATCCCTCTAGGCCAGAAATTTAAGGGCTGGGCAGGAATAGCAAGTGAAACTCAGCAAGTGTCAGTGCTGGAGGAAGAGGGAGATGTATATACGCTGGAGTGTATAGAGGTCCCGGTTAGGTTGTAAAGATTCTTGTGCATCTCATCATCAACCCTACCCTATCCAAGTTTAACCCCTAATAAAACAAAAAACAAAACTCCGGCCTGTTCAGTGACTTTGAGTGTGTGGTTAAAGGTGATTGAGGGCAGGATGATCAGGTGAACCACAACTTCCAGCCACTCCCAAGGGTGAACATGGCTACAACTCTCGCTGCCCATGCACTGATACATAAGAAAATCCTACACAGCCCTCCTTCGTGCTCCTGATCTCAGCTGAGCAGGTGGTGGGGACCTTCTGAGAACCCGAGATTCCTAGTGTCCTTTACTTTCTGTGAGATTCCAAGTGACCCCATGTTTCCTAGTGTTCCGGACTTTCTGATATTCTTAGTGACTCCAAGATTTCTGGTATACCTGCAACTGGACCCCCCTAATGACTTTGCAAGCGTCTTCCAGAGTCTTCTAGTGAGATTTATGTTCCCAATGTCTTCAGCCTATTTCCAGTTTCTTTTTGTGTGTTTTCCCGATCTGCAACCTGTATCCTTGCACCTTTTGTATCTTCAGCACTCCAGTGTACTTATGCCTCTGTTTCCCTTGTGTATCTCTGTCGGATTTCAGCCTTCCTGCACCTATGTGTTCCTCTTTGTGTTTCAGCCAGCTTTTTGATATCAGCAACTGTGTCTCCAATATGCTTCAAGTTTTCCTTTGCATGCCTACTCTGTTTCCTGCAATGTGTCCCAATGCACTTCTACCTGCTGCTAGTGATTCCCATTTGCTCTTTGCATTACTACTCTCTCTTAGCGATCCTGTGCACTATGTTCCTCCCAGTGCCTCTGTGTGTTTCCATGCAACAGCTGTACTACCTATTAACTTGTGATTACAGTATCAAACCTACCAACTTTTTGAGATGGGAGCGAGGGACACCTATTAGCAAATGTATGTAGGCATTGGACACACCCCCACACCCCTTTAAGGAGAATTATATTCAAAAATGATTAGTTAAACCCACAATTGCTTTATTTTTACCACTACTATTCCTTTATATTGGCTTTTAAAGTTTACAAATGCAGCAATTTTGTAATTGGGTTAAAGATTTAGCTCTGGGAAACACTTTTTTAAAGATTAATAGTGCATTTTATATACAACTATATAGATCAGAACAAAATGAGAGACAAATGAGAAGGAATGAGGGACAGAGGGACATTGTTCCAAATCAGGGACAGTTGGGAGGTATGCAGTATCTTGGCACTGCAAGGGACTCTTTTGTTCTTATCAGCCCTTAGTTCCCAGTAGTTGCCTGCTTGGGTAAGTCAAAGGGCTGCAACCTAGGAATAGCCTTCAGCATGACCCTTCTCCAGCTTTAGGAACTCCATGGAAGACAAGGTGGTTAGTTATGTAGTGGTAATCAGTATACTACTAGTGTTAGGTAAATTTTGTTTTTGGCCTCCCTGTAATGAGGGAAAGCAGTGATCATTTGTTATTGTCTGGTCTGGGTTATGTTGGTGCAGACTCATCTACTTTCCCCTACATCTGACTAAACGTTGGGATATAGTAGCTGGGAGAACTTTGACTATGGCCATGTCGAGTCAGAAGGCATTTAAAGACTTTCATCGCCTCCCATTCAAGTCTATAATAACGCTTTGCAAATGCTCTGGCAGGCAGTTGCAGTGCAGTGTGGTGTGGTTGTGGGGCGTTAAGATTAGTTCATTTACTGTAATGGAATAGGCATTTGTGCAGCGGTTTTAACGCGCCTTAACGCTCACCAAATGCTTCAAAACCGCCCATAGGGCATTTGGGGAGCATTTTTAACTCGTCATTAAGGTTTGTAAAATACCAGTCTAACGCCCATACTAACGCTACAGGAGTATTTGTTAAGTGTTAGAACAAGCCCTTAGACCTTAGACACCTTGGCCCTTCCAAGGGCCCTCACCTTTGCTGTATGTGCTGGCATGCTGAGTTGTACCCCAGTCATTACCAATGGTTATCATTCTTGTCTTAGAGTCCATATGTACCCCCATTGTATCCTATCTACCTGTATTATCTGAGACCCCTGTGCACCTCTGTTTTCCTCATACATACTATTACCCCTGTATTCTTGTCTCTCTGTAAGCCAAGCACCACTGTTTTGTAAGTGTCTTTTCTCATACTCCTGCCTGCTTGCAAGGTCAGCACCCCAGTGCTGCCTGATACTCCTGGCATATGTGTGAGTCCAGTATTTTGTGCTTTCTCAGATCTCTAGTTCTTCCCAGTACCTGGTAAGCTATAGTCAGAAGGGTCCCTGATCTCCATTCATACATGACACCTTGTAGGCCCAGCGTTGACTTCCTGATGCCTGTACTTCTGGTTGGGACTATAAGTCAATGTGTTAATGTTTTGCATTGGCAATGTGACAGCATCTCTTTAACCACTTCCCGCCCACCGTATGAAGAATGACGGCCGGAAAGTGGTTCTGTTATCCTGACTGGGCGTCATATGATGTCCAGCAGGATAAGCCGCGATCACGTGCCCGCGGAGGCGCGCAGCTTGGCAATCGGTGGTGTGGTGTGTCACTCTGACACACCACATCTCTGATCATGGTAAAGAGCCTCTGACATAGGCTCTTTATCACATGATCAGCTGTGACCAATCACAGGTGATCACAGCGTGAACCAGGAGGTGCCGTAATCGGCTTTCCTCGGTTCACGCTGACAGGGAGAGCCGATCAGCGGTTCTCCTGTCGGGGGGGGGGGGTGTGCTAAAAATCAGCGCCTTGATTATCAGCAAAGCCCCCATCAGAGGTGCCCACCACAATGCTAATCAGTACCCATCAAAGTACCAATCAGTGCCCACCAAAGTGCCAGTCAGTGCCCATCAGAGTACCAATCGGTGTCCATCAGTGTGCCAAATAGTGCCCATCAGTAACACCTGTCAGTGCCCTTCACAGATGCCTATCAGGGCCCATCAGTAATGACTGTCAGCACCTCCTCATCAGTGCTACCTATCAGTACCATCTATTAGAACCCATCAGTGACATCTATTAGTGCCCATCAGTGCCGCCTATCATTTCCCATCAGTGCCGCCTATCATTTCCCATCAGTACTGCATATCAGTGTAGCCTATCGGTGCCCATTCAGACCACCTATCAGTGCTGCCTATTATTGCCCATCAGTGTCTCCTATCAGTGACCATCAGTGCCACCTATCAATGGCCATCAGTGCTGCATATGAGTGTGCCCATCGGTGCTGCATATTAGTGCCCATCAATCCTACATATTAGTGCCTCCTCATCAGTGCCCATCAGTGCCACCTTATCAGTGCCTACTCATCAGTACCCATTAGTGAAGGAGAAAACTAAATTTTATAACAGAAACGAAGAAAAACTTTTTTTTTCAAAAATTTTGGTCTTTTTTAGTTTGTTTAGTAAAAAATAAAACACCCAGTGTTGATCAAATACCACCAAAAGAAAGCTCTGTTTGTGGGAAGAAAATTATCAAAAATTTGTTTGGGTAAAGTGTTAAATGACCGCGCAATTGTCATTCAAAACGTGACAGCGCTGAAAATTATTCTGGGCAGGAAGGGGGGAAGTGCCCTTTATTGAAGTGCCCACTGATTGATAAGTAAGTAAAGCTCTTTTTTTTCTATAATTCTTTTTTATTGATGTTTATGCAGTTTACAAAACAGTAACACGGTGGCAACAAAAACTACAAGGCCTGGGCTGAGTGGGGGAGGAGAGTGATTGCGGCTCTCATACACAGGGAGCCTATGATCACTCTCCTCTCCCCTGTCAGAACGGAGATCCATGTGTTTACATACATGGACCTCCGTTCTGTCACTGCGGGGGAGCGATCGTGGGTAGCCGGTGGACATCGAGTCCACCCTACACGCTCCCTGGCTCCCGGGAACCAGGCGAGTGCGTGAGTGCGCCTCTGACGGTGCGCATGCTCATGATCTCGCAGCCGCCGTCAAGTGACGGTGGTTTGCGATATTGAACCACTTTGCTGCCATCATATGACGCCGGGCGGTCGGAAGTGGTTAAGCAAAGTTCTATGGGCATTGGATGGGACCACAGCCTCCAAGTAAAGTTCTTTAATAACCGTGTACAAAGTATCACACATTCCTGGTGTAGTGGTGTCCCAGTCCTCTAAAGGCCTAATGGTGACCTCCAGAGTTAGGGAGAGCTGACATCCTTCTTCACAGTATGGGTTACTAGGCATGGTGGGTGTAATGCAAGTTGGAAACATGGGTGCCAGCCACTTTTTGAATGCAGACAAAGAGATTTATTGTCTCTTAACAAGAACTTTGGAGAGAGGGTGTGGGGCCAGGACACCCTTGGCAGATGTAAAAGCAATAGGCAGACTTAGAGACAAAAATAATAAAAGGCAGACAGCTATACAGGTAGAGGACACCCTTGGCAGATGTAAAAGCAATAGGCAGACTCAGAGACAAAAATAGTAAAAGGCAGACAGCTATACAGGTAGAGGGCCTTTAAGCTGGATGCAGCAAACTGTATTTTGTAGAACTGCTGTGTCCTATAGCAACTGTACTCTCAACAGTCAATATAGATCCGCACATGTAATTCACAGTATCCCGTTGTAGATCTTCTCTCACATCTCACAGTATACTACTGTAGATCTTCACTCAGTGAGCTCTCACACTACCTGCTGGGTCGCTGACTTGACTCTGCTGAAGCTTTCCCACTTGTTCACCATCCGGCTAGTGAAAAGGCTGCTCTGGTACTTCTTCAGACTTCCATAAACTGGCCTCTGATAACAGGTGTGGTTGTCCCTTGGTGGCAACTGTGTCCCCTTTACCTCTGACCTTGAGCCTCACTTGCCTCTGGTAACAGGAGTGGTCGTCCTTTATGGCAACTGCTTCTCCTACACCTCTGGCAGCCTTTGGTTCCCCCTTCCGGCTGAACCTCTGCAACTTGGTTGGGCTTCCGACCTGAAGCCCTAGCCCCGCCCTGCTTTTCTTAATCCTGGATAGGCCTCAGACTGCCTAGCAGCCAAGTGCTCCCGGGATAGGCCTCAGGCTTCTGGCCAAGCAACACAACACACATCCACCCAGACAGCAGTCCAGGTGGCACAGAACCCTGATCACCTGACTCCCCCAAAGTTAATAAGCTCTCCCAGCATGCCATGGGGCCAAAGAAACCCCTGCTAATTGGCTGAGACAACCTATACACTCCTAACCTGGACACAATGTGATCTTGTCATTCTAATGTCAAAAGCAGCAGTGTCACCCAGTGACAGAAGAGAAAGATGCACCAAATCCAGGCTTAGGGCAACAGCCAGTGGATCCCCTACCAATTAGCCAGGCTAATTACCACTTAGCAAACTAAATTGGTTAGCAGCCCTATTTAAGGCCAGGGTACTACACTGGTGTACTGTAAACCTCAGCAATCTGCTGATAGTGTTTGTACATTGTGCCCACACATCCCCATACAAATGGAAGCATATTACTTTGCCTGTCCTTCAATATGAACCACTCTAACAGGTTTTGATATTTAAGTGGTTGTTACATGCTGTCACCTTCCATCGCGTTCCCAACTTTTGTTTGAGCCCACTACGCCCGCGTTCCACTTTGAATTTGCCAGCAGGCCAAACTTGACGGAAGAGGTCCTGAAATATTGATGCCGAGCGAAGCGGTGCCTTTTTTCAGCTTTCAAAATAATTTCGCTGTCAAACACATCAGGACAGAAATTTTAGCTACAGCCCCGGGAACGACATTTGCAATTATCGAGACACCGAGAATTGAACTAAACAATTCCTTTCCTGGAGCCGTTCAACCCGCAATCGCCATTCCTATCACGGAGGTTATTGTGATTTTGCTTGGGACTGGTGAGGCAGGTAAAATAAACGTAATTGGTGATCCTGAGTGCTTGATGGTCGTGATAAATAAAAAGTGTTCCTGCAAAAACAGACTGCGTAACAAATTGTAGACGGGAAGTGTGCGAGGAAAACAAATAGAACGCTATTTTTTAATATGGGCTGCAAACCTTTGGTGTGAAGTTATTGTTATCATTATCATAATGATCTGGGTCTCATTTGCATGTGTGCTGTAATTGCTTTGCATCATGGTCATTAGAATGAGTAACAGAACGGGTCCTACATAAGCGTGGCTATGTACATTTCCCGTAATCACTCAGATTAAGCGTTGTAATCATTTTCGCAGTGAGCTGACCGATGGTTCAGTTTCAGAAGAGCAAGACTGCCCCCTCTGGTAATATGCTGCATCAGATAAAGAGTTCACATCCATTGTATGCCAAAAGACTTATTTAAAACTGAACTCCAGGCAATCAGCTAAATACACATTTGTGGTTTTATGTGCCAAAATATTTGTATTTATGTCCATCCAGATTTGAGATTTACACTGATCTGCCACCCAGCAGAGCTCTAACTGGCAGGAGAGGAGGCCTGATTTTTCTCTGCTGCAGTTCAGTAACACTTACACGTCTTGTCTGTCCTCCAGACTGGACAGTGAAAGAAGAAGCAGCAGATTGATGAGCGCATCTCTCTGTCACTCTGGTCTCTCCTCCTATCAGCATGAGTATGGTAAAACATATGTAAACACCCACATTCCTATACTACCACTACGACCCTTACCCTTTTGTTTCCAACTATTAGAGATTGTCAGGACCTGTGTCATTGCTTGGGTCACCTGCTGGTGGCACTGTTGTGTTTAGGACCAAAGAATGTAGTTCTGGTGGCCACCAGCTGGTGTCTCCCAGCAGATGGACCATTCGGTTGATTAGACCACCCCTGATAGGACTGCTGGGGGTATATAAAAAGATCCAGTGCTTCAGTATTTTCCCTGCAAGCCGTGTCCCAGCCTGAGTCTGATCCATTCCGGACCCTGAACCCTGATCAGGAGACCTGTTCCCTGGAACCTGCTTTCTGCTTCCACTACTGGTTTTCTGCTCCCAGTACCTGGCTTCCTGTTCCCCTTATCTCCTGTCCCTATCCTGTCTTTCTCATGTGTGTTTCCCTCACTTGTATATAGTTAGGTTTTCATACAGGGTTTGCTGTGTTTCGTTTACTTTCCACTTGCTTGTTTATGATTTACTGGTGTTGGTATTTGAAGTGTGTCATTGCCTTTATAAATATATATTTTCACTCACTCATCTGGTCCTGATTCCTTTAGGTGCAGCCAACTGATCCGCTGCTGGATGCCTGCATGTGGTATCCCTGACAGAGATTAAATAGACGACACCAATTTTTTTAGTGAAAATTGGCCGTAGTGGCCATTTATTAACATATAAGCAGTAAAACACATTTCTTCAACAGAAACATAATAATCTCAGTGATAAACAATAATCCAAGTTGCCAATCTTTGAAGGCACTGAAGAACCACAAATTGTTTTGTATCTGCGTGACCACATACAGGTCCCCAGCCACAACACACCGACTCTGGGGCGATCCCAACTGTCCACATTCTACGCAGATACCTCCATATCCCAAATCCCCAGTTACACCTCCATTAACTGGAATTTTACAGAGGACCCCGTACCATAGAAGGTTGCCCACTATGCCATATTACTGTTACTTTAGAAGGCCTCCAAAGATCCCAACCACCAAGACACTATGACAGCCCCCACCGAACCCTGTCTGAGCCACAGAACAGGGCATTGGGAAGTTTCCTCTTCGTCCGGTGACCTCCAAGTGCCTGGAGAAATCCTGACCCCACCTACCTATACCACACCAAAGCCCCTCCTAATTTTACAAAACCCACCTATTCTGACTCCAACTGTAGATTTATTGCAAATAGCAGGTATCTGCGGGTCAAAACATGGTAATGTGTCCTAGGATGCGAGCAGATTGTGTGAGGCCTACAAATGTGTGGCCACATTCTTCCTCATGAGACAGAGAGAGGACACAGGAAGAGGAAGTTACATGACAGAGTGACCCAGGAAAAAGGAATTAGCTGAGAAGATGGGAGGGAGTACACTTAGAAAACAGAATGGAATGGTGCAATATCCAAAACAACCACAAGACAGCAGTGTAATATCCAACTATACAAACATTACTATAACTATGCATAGCATTATGTTTACATGATAATTACATGTAACAGCACACCATCCATACTGATATGTAACTTCCTGCACCATATTGTGCAGCAGGGGCAATCAAAGGGTTAAGTGTCCTCCTAGGGAGTGCTTTCTAACTGTGTGGAGGATGGACTGACTACAGGAAGAGAGAGATCTGTGTTCTTGATTAGTAGGAATCACAAATCTCTCTCTCCTTTTGTGACAGAACGACAGTCTGCCTTGTTTACATAGGCAGACCGCCGTTCTGTCATTCCCCAAAACAATTGTGGGTGGCCGTCGGTCATCTCAGCCGCTGGACTCACTGAGTGGCTCCCGTTGTGTCCAATCACAGCAGGAGTGGGTCGCCGGCGGGCCGACCTGCTGCAGTAAATGTGTGGTGATCGGTCCAGAACTGATTAAAGGTTGACCACCTTTGTTCTTCATGGTCCCACTGTATGTAGGAACATAACCACTCTCTCTTGCACACTTCCGAGATGCACTAGGAGTTGTAGACTATGGGATGTGTAGTGTGCATAGAGTGTGCATGACCGCAACTATTGCTCTTTCCAAGCAAATCGAAGAGCACACCAAACCAAAAGGAGCTCATGAAGGACGTTATAGTTATAGTTTGATTAGTGTCACTTCCAGGATGTATTTGATAAATAAAGAGCCTCTTTCCTGGAGTTTAGCTTCAAATCCTATCTAAAGTCAAAGAAGAGAGTAGGAAATTGTTCAAATTTCTATCAGGATGGTTTGCTCTCCTTGAAGGCTTGCCTTCACTTTCTGACACATAGACCCAACAGGAATGTAGCTCCCTCCTAGTTTAGCGCAGGCTGCTAGGTACATTTAGAGTATCTCACAAAAGTAAGTACACCCCTCACATTTTTGTAAATATTTTATTATATCTTTTCAATTGACAACACTGAAGAAATTACACTTTGCTACAATGTAAAGTAGTGAGTGTACAGCTTGTACAACAGTGTAAATTTGCTGTCCCCTCAAAATAACTCAACACACAGGCATAAATGTCTAAACCACTGGCAACAAAAGTGAGTACATCCCTAAGTGAAAATGTCCAAATTGGGCCCAAAGTGTCAATATTTTGTGTGGCCACCATTATTTTCCAGCACTGCCTTAATCCTCTTGGGCATGGAGTTCACCAGAGCGTCATAGGTTGCCACTGGAGTTGTCTTCCACTCCTCCATGACGACATCCCGGAGCTGGTGGATGTTAGAGACCTTGTGCTCCTCCACCTTCCGTTTGAGGATGTCCCACAGATGCTCAGTAGGGTTTAGGTCTGGGCACATGATTGGTCAGTCCATCACCTTTACCCCCAGCTTCTTTAGCAAGGCAGTGGTCATCTTGGAGGTATGCTTGGGGTTGTTATCATGCTGGAATACTGTCATGCAGCCCAGTTTCTGAAGGGAGGTGATCATGCTCTGCTTCAGTAAGTCAGTACATGTTGGCATTCATGGTTCCCTCAATGAACTGTAGCTCCCCAGTGCCAGCAGCACTCATGCAGCCCCAGACCATGACACTCCCACCACCATGCTTGACTGTAGACAAGACACACTTGTCTTTGTACTCCTCACCTGGTTGCCGCCACACACGCTTGACACCATCTGAACCAAATACGTTTATTTTGGTCTCGTCAGACCACAGGACATGGTTCCAGTAATCCGTGTCCTTAGTCTACTTGTCTTCAGCAAACTGTTTGCAGGCTTTCCTGTGCAACATCTTTAGAAGACAATTCCTTCTGAGACAACATCCATGCAGACCAATTTGATGCAGTGTGCGGCATATGGTCTGCAGAAATGCTGGCAGCACTCATACATCTATTTCCCAAAGACAACCTCTGGATATGACGCTGGGCATGGGCACTCAACTTCTTTGGCCGACCATGCCGAGGCCTATTCTGAGTGGAACCTGTCCTGTTAAACCACTGTATAATTTTGGCCTCCATGCTGCAGCTCAGTTTCAGGGTGTCTTGGCAATCTTCTTATAGCCTAGGCCATCTTTATGTAGAGCAACAATAGTTTTTTCAGATCCTCTGAGAGTTCTTTGCCATGAGGTGCCATGTTGAACTACCAGTGAGAGTGAGAGCGATAACACCAAATTTAACACACCTGCTCCCTATTCACACCTGAGACCTTGTAACACTAATGAGTCGCATGACACCTGGGAGGGAAATTGGCTAATTGGGCCCAATTTGGACATTTTCACTTAGGAGGTGTACTCACTTTTGTTGCCAGTGGTTTAGACATTAATGGCTGTGTGTTGAGTTATTTTGAAGGGACAGCAAATGTACACTGTTATACAAGCTGTACACTCACTACTTTACAGTGTGTCATTTCTTCAGTTTTGTCACATGAAAAGATAGAATAAAATATTTACAAAAACGTGAGGGGTGTACTCGCTTTTGTGAGATACTTTAGTTTAGCTCGTCTGTAATCAGTGGAGCAGGGCTGACTGTTTAGGCCTGTTCAGTGTCTCAAAGGCTGCTGCTCTGATTACTTCCCCCTGTATTCTAAAGGATTCTAGAATTTTAGTGGGAGGAGAAACAGTTTGCAGCCTGAATATTTATGGATCTCCAGCCAATCCCTAGGGAGGCATGGCCAGAAGGCAGATGAAGAGCTCATAAATAGACTGGGGCCTGAGGCAGAGCTGCAGAGGTCCTGGATCCAGTCCTGGTGGAGGAGACCCCTGTGTCGGGGCTCTGCCCCGAGGCAGCTTTCTGGAAGGATCTGTGAGGAAGACACAGAGGTCCCAGCTAGACTTAGCTGGGATGCCTATTTGCAAGCTGAATTACAAGAATCAATCTAGCTCCAGAGAAGCTCACCGGAGAGAGAGCCAAGAGGAAGCTGGTGTGAAAAGTCTAACTGCCCTGTGGTGAGTCTATATCTACCTCACTAGGAAAATCCTGGTGGATATCGACAGGAGGCAACTGATGTTCCTGTGGCTAAGTGAGTAAGCAACCCTATTACTGAGGAGTCAGTGACTGTATGTAACTTTGAAACTCTGGAAGGAGTACAGGTCACCGTCAGCAAAGAGATCCCGTGGGACATTCAGTAGTTGTGCAGTAAATTTGGGCAGTGCAGGTTATAGTCTGTGAAGTGCAGCCAAAAATCGTAGAGTCCTCAAGTTATCCAGTTCTACAGTTTTCAGGGTATCCCCATGCTCCCTCTTCCTATCCCAGTTCATCATTCTCAATAAAATCCCAAAAAGAAAATCCCCTAGACTGTTCTTTAGAGCCAGTTGAAAAGGTGGGAAATGCTTTGTGCCCTGCTGTGTTTGCTCTTGGGGGGGGATAGAAGTAAAAAACTGGCAACCACCTCAATCTATAATTGCACATCACAAAAAAACAAAAGATTTCTAGGCTCACTTACCAGCCAGCCTGCAAAACAACCAAATTGGCCCTGTCTAACAGTTTACGTTAGGGTTTGGTTTGCACACATTTGCAAATATATGCGTAAGCCACAGTGCTCCCGTCAAGGGACCTCTGTATATACTGTGGTCCTAACTCTACATTTCCAGAGCCTCCATAGCATGAGCACATTTAAAGCGGAACTTCAGTAATTTTTTCATCTTGCCATCTTTTAAATCCTCTGCCATTACTGTTTTAACTTTGGATAGTAAAACCTTTTTTTTTTTCTGCCAGTAAATACCTTATACAGCCCACTTCTTGTTTCTTGGCTATAAAAATACCTCAGTGTTTGACATCATGCACAGCTCTCTCTCTCTCACTCTTTTGAGAGTTTGCCAGGAAGGGAGGGGGGATGAATCATAAGAGGGCCAATGAAAGCTGCAGAGCTGGAGGTGTGTCTCTGTGTGTCTGTGTAAATCCAGGAAGTGAACAGGCAGCAGTTTCAGCTGCCCACAGTTAAAATGATTTCAGCCAGACTCAGCGGAGGGAGATTTATGCAGCATATTTGGTAAGTACATAAGGTAGGATTCCTCTTTATCACAAGGTACCCAGCTTGCAGAATTAAAAGACATGGTTGAAGCTCTACAACACAGGGCTGATGACGCAGAGGATCGTCAACGCAGAAACAATGTGCGGGTGGTCGGGTTACTGGAGGGGGCAGAGGGCTCTAAAACAGCCACCAGAGGGCGGCACACTTCCCTTCTTCAGTCTGGCTTTTCCTTTCAAGTTACCTAACTTTGTTGGAGTGTCCACTTCTTTTTGTTAATGCTCCTTTCCCCATACGTTGGAGTCAAAGGGGAACATGCAAGGAAGACATTGAAGTTACTGAACTTTTGATCGTGATGGTTGTTCCACAAATTGGTTTCACTAACGTTTAGGGACTAAGCCACATATTGGATAGTTGTGTTTGTTTGTTTCTTTTTGTTTTTGGTTACCAATAAAATGGCAAGGGGGGGGGGATTTTTCCAGTCATGGCTCTTCAACTATTAAGCTTATTCCTTTACAGTGCTCCTGAATTGGGTTTGCAATTCTACAAGGTCTGGCATGGAAAGTATATGGTGTTGCCTATGGTCCATGAGAAGCTAATATTATATACCCTGCTTGGAGATGGAGGATAAGGTTAAAGTCTTATCATGGAAAATTTAGGGGGCTGAATAACAAGCTAAAGAGGGCAGCATAGATACCTTAAGTTGACCAAGCCACATATCGTCCTCCTGCAGGAGACCCATCTGGAGGGAAATAACGTACTTGCCTTACGCAAATCCTGGGTCCAGAAATCATTTCATGCAACATATTCCAGAGGTATATTTTGCCAGAGGTGTATCTATATTGATCAGTAGGGCAACTCCTTGTACAATCCAACAGGTGTTCTCTGACCTGGGGGGGGGGGGGATATGTGGCAGTAGTCTTGGATGTTTGCTATAATAAGATTTTGCTGGTCAATGTGTATTTGCTTCCACCTATCTAACCACAATTATTGCTTGACATGTTTACCAGACTGGCCCCGGTTGCACACCTCCCTCTGGACGTGATGGGAGATTTCAACGCCATCCTCGTTGTGACGTTGGACTCCTCTAATCCGAACAGATGGGTCTCCAGTGATGTCATTTCATGGGCCTCGATGGCAGGCTTGACAGAACTTTTGGAGATGGAAACATTCGGTAGACAAATGTTTTTCTCAAATGTCAGTCCCCCCACAGGTCGGCATTCAGGATAGGTCTGGCCTTTGGGAATACTGCCATAATGCCACTCATCAGGGATATTGAGTACTTGGCAGGTGGTATTTCAGACCATACCCCTCTTTCCCTCACTCTCAATGTCGCTCCTAGGACAAGAGGGGGGAGGGGGGAGACTGGCCTCTAGCTAGCTTCAGAATTAAATTATACATTCATACTGGACTCAAAACCAGGGCTCCGCTGAGCCATTGGTAAAATGGGACGGTTTCAAGGCAGTGGTCAGGGGGGGAGTGTGTTTCAGCTATCAAGACTGCCCGTGTAAACCACAATGAGATATCCCAAAGCCTAATAAATAAAGAGCGAGAATGTGCGGAAGAGCAGTCAGCTTCCTTGTCAGACTCTTCTTACTCAGCATTAATGGAAGCACAGAGACTCTTATCCTTGCACTTCACAGATTTAGCCCGTTCCGACTCCCAGCAAAGAGCATCAACACTATTTGCAGAGAGTGATAAAAATGGGAAGCTCCTGGCATTATTGGTAGCGCATATTCAACCACTGACTAATATCCCTGTAATAAGAACTAGTGGGGGTTTTGGTAGTGGACCCTCAGGCAATCATAGATGAGTTCATCTCTTTCTTTTCTTCTTTATATGCCCCCATACCCACCTATGAGGCCTCGGCCATAAACTCCCTTCTTGAAAGCTTACCATTCCCAAAGCTAACAGATTTGGAAAGAGAGGTTTTAGAAGCTAAAATTACAGTTAGGAAAATTGAATCAGAGATCTATTCATTCCATCCTCACCAGGCTCCGGGGCCAGATGGTTTTCTGGCTGCCTTCTACAAAACCCATGCGGAACAGTTGGCCCCCAGATTATGCTAACTGTTTGAGTACTGCCTTAAGCAAGATAAACTTCTGGAAACTATGTTAGAGGCCTACATAATTTTACTCCCGAAGACGGGGAAGGTTCAGCTGGACTGCTCCTCTTACCGTCCCATAGCGCTCCTTAACACAGATCTAAAAATTCAAACCAAAATCTTAGCGTCCAGGCTGGCCAGGGTGATTTCCTCCCTGGTCGATATAGACCAAACGGGGTTCATACCAGGGAAGTCTACAGACACTAACTTAAGGCGACTTTTCACACATTTGCAACTCCCCGCATCAGAACCTCCTACCAGAATCATTGTATCAATCGATATAGAAAAGGCCTTTGATTCTGTTGATTGGGGCTTTATGCACAGGGTATTAGAGCTTATGGGCTTTGGTACTGGTTTCAGGCAATAGATATCTCTTTTATACCTCTCTCCTAAAACGACAATTAGACTGGGGAAGAAAATCTCTCTCTTCTTTGAGATCGACGCACGAGAAAGGGCTGCCCCCTGTCCCCTTTCCTGTTCGCCCAGGTCATGGAGCCTCTAGCTCTTAGAACTTAGAACATCACCAGAGGTGGGAGCAATAAGGGTGGGAAATATTCGAGAATGCCTGGCCCTTTATGTGGACGACTTGCTCCTTTTTCTTAAGGACCCAACAACATTGCTGAGAGCGGAATTGAATATCTTAGATACCTTGGCCACATATTCTGGTCTATGGGTAAATTGGACCAAGTCATCCGTTCTCCCATTGGACCAAGGAGCCAAGGATCTGGTGGATCCAGATTTGCCTCTTCAATGGGTCTCTTCCATCAAATATTTAAGAATTAAACTTACTGATAATGTGAGTGATTACATGTCCCTCAACCTACTGCCCTTACTGACCCTTCTCAAGCAAAAAATTCAAGTCTGGATTAAATTACCTCTGTCGTTAGTTGGTAGAATCAGTCTTCTGAAGATGAAGATACTTCCGGTTATTTTATACTTTCTAAGACATACTCCAACATGGGTACCCAAAAGTTATTTTATACTTTCTAAGACATACTCCAACATGGGTACCCAAAAGTTTTTTCAAGAACCTTGACAGTATTATCAGTTCCTTTTATTGGCACCAAAGGCACCTAGAATAGTTATGAAGGTTCTGCAGAAGCCATGGGGTTAAGGGGGTCTATCTCTCACAGATTGGTGGTTTTGAGGGTGGTTTTGATTTGGGTAGTTAGTTGATCTTTGTTAGTTATTGAGTGTGAACTGTGGGCCCTGCGTGGCAGAGTGTTGGGCATTTTGGCCCAAAATGTTTCAAAATTTAATAAAAAGAAATGTATAAAAAAAATGTTTAGAGGGGAGCTTCAGAATGGCAAAGGTGTTTTTATTACAAATTATGTGAGCAGACTGCAGTTCCTCTTTAAGAATGGATAGCTTAAGGGCAGGTATGCCTGGAGGGAACTCAACCCTCCTTAAAGGCACAGGGACGCATGTGATGGCCAGCAAGAGCACAATGGCAGCGAAGACATCCAGTGCGTCCCTGCACCCAATTTATCCGACTGTGCAAAAATGTGGCAACCACCCCAATCTATAACTGCCCTCTACAGCAAGGTGCACATGGAAGGGCAATGCACATCACAAACAAATGATGATAATGATTTCCCAGCACACTTACCAACCAGCCTGAAATTTAAAGTTGTGTGGAAACAAAACTTTGTTTTTAAATAGGAAGTAAACCCTGATGGGCTTTACTTCCTCTGTATTCCCCTGCAAAGTAGAAGCATAATGGGCTACTATGCATCGCATAGTAGCCCATTATGTGTCACTTACCTGCAAATGAAGCCCGCGTGGTCCAGCGATGTCACCTGTGCTGGCCGCGTTCATCTTCAGCCCCTCTTCCTTCCGGGGCCGCGACTCCGTCTCTGTGACTGGCCAGAGTCGCGTGGTGTCACTCCCGCGCATGCGCGCTGGAGCCGTCGGTCACGGCACGCTCACAGTGAAGAGACGGCACAGAAGCCGTTTATTCACTGCGCATGTGCCGAAATGACATGGGCACACAAATACACTGCATGCAGTATCTCCTGAACCCTGCAGGTTTAGGAGATATGCAGGGCACCTACAGGTAAGCCTTATTATAGGTTTACCTGTAGGTTAAAGTGGTTGTCACGAGTTGACAACCACTTTAACATAAACTGTTAGATGGGTTTAGCACTTCCCCCATAGAGATTGCTGTTTGTAGACATCCCTGGGCCTCCCCTTGATTATCTTGCTGCCAGCTACTAGGTGTTTTCACACGACCAACCGTACTCTCATCCACTCATTATCCAATAATCAATCCAGTTGTTTGTTTTTTCAGTATTTATTGTTGGAACTTGGATGGGAAGCGGGAATAGTGGGATACTCCAACTGGAACTTTTTACAGATGAGGAAACTCACTTGGCCTCACCAGGTTGAATGTGGTAGAAGACTCTCTGCTATACCATACTGCACTCATATGGGAGAAATAAGTCCTTTGCTTGGTCTGGCAGTAGACTTGATAAAACTGTTTTACATTCAGGATACTCACTAGCATCCCTGTTGGCTGACACCCATCCACTGACTCTACTAGCTGAAAGGGTGGCCCTCACAGGACAGGCCCCATGACACAGATCTGTTTTAACAGTAGGCAGAATCAGATCCTTCATGGTGTGTCTCCCTTCCAGTCAGCTTTGCAGGACATCTGGGTTGCGGCTTTATTCAAATTCAGGCCCTCAGGTCGACCAGGTGAGGCCACATGACAGCCTGTACAGAGGAGGGGCAGCAGTCGCTCTCCAGTCAAAGACCCCAAGCACATGTGCCCTTGACATATATACAGTCACCCAGCATGCAATGTGGTACTTCCCTCTGCCAAGGGCCAGGGCTGTAACTATGCTCTCACTTGTCAGGTTTCCTTTCACTGTCCAATATTTCCCATCCTGTTGGACCAGTGTGAAACATTCAGACCACATGAGCAGCATCTGAGCACCATGAGCAGACCCTATCGATGGATCCCTACTCCCTGGTAGTCAGAGAGCATCTAAATTTACCTGGCAGGCTTCCTGGTAAGCAGAAAGACCCAAAAAGTATACTCTCTTCTACCACCTACCTAGGAGGGTGCTACACAGGGCCAATTTGGTTGTTTTTCAGGTTGGTTGGTAAGTGTTCCGGGAAATATTTTGTTTATTTGTGATGGGGAATAGGAGTGCAATCACCAACAGCTCCTATGGGGGTGTGCTACAGCAAGTATGTGCAAATATATCCCAAATTCCCTCTTAGATGGTTGTCACTCCCCATTGGAAGATTTCCTTTCTATCCCTGTTCCAGTGACAAGTTAATGCTGGACTTTTCATTTTTTACTCTGACAACAATCACCAGAATATACACATATCAGCCATAACTTTATAACCACTGACAGGTAAAGTGAATAACTCTGATTATCTCATTACAGTGGTATCTGGAAGTTGGTGGGATATATTAGGGAGCAAGTGGACATGTTGTCCTTGTACTGTAGTTGGTGTGTTGAAAGCAGAAAAAATTGGAAATGCAGTTTGTTGTGTATGGGGCTGTGTAGCCACAGACTGATCAGGATGCCCATGCTGACCTGTGTCCACTGCAAAGTGCCTACAATGGGCACCTAAGCATCAGAACTGGACCACGGAGCAGTGGCAGCCCATCCATACGGGGCACAGGGATGCCCCCCGGTAAATCCATGTGCCCGGCCCCTAATCTAATTGCAGGATACATGGATTGGGGGTTTTTTTCAAAGCACATGATTAGAGCCAGAGGCTTCAAAAAGGGTGGGCTGTGTGCCCCGAGCCCACCCATTTGTGTGACATTATCAAATTAATATTCACTATTGTTTTCCTGACTCTCCTCCTGGTCAATCAGGAAGAAGGTCCTGAGAGCCTGATGGCTGAGAGAAGAAGCATGGGCTTCCATTCTCCTTCCTCCCATCTGGCTTGGTGCTGCATGTCATCAAGGCATGCCTGACACTTCGGCTCGGCTCCCTGGTCTTCGGCCCCACTTGCCGCAGGGGTAAGTGTGAGACGAATGGACGAGCGAGCTATGGGGGGGGGGGTTTGGGTTGGTGCGGGGGATGGTTTGTTTGCTGTCCCCTCCCACACACAAAAGGGTGCACCAGACACCACTACCACGGAGTAATGGAAGAAAATGGACTAGTCTGTTGAATCATGTTTTCTTTTACATCATTTGGATGGCCGGGTGTGTGTGCATCACTTACCTGTGGATGAGATGGCACCAGGTTGCAATATGGGATGAAGGCAAGCCGGTGGAGGCAGTGTGATGCTTTGGGCAATGTTATGCTGGCAAAACTTGGGTCCTGCCATTCATGTGGATGTTACTTTGACACATACTACCTACCTAAACATTGTTGCTGATCAAGTACCCCCCCTATATGAGAACATTATTCCCTGATGGCAGAGGCCTCTTTCATCACTCTGCCACAATGCCAGGTGTTTTGACGTGGCCTCTGAATTCTCCAGATATCAATCCGATCGAGCATCTCTGGGATGTGCTAGAAAAGTAAGTCCAATCCATGGAGGCCCTACCTCGCAACTTACAGGACTTAAAGGATCTGCTACTGACAGTTTGGTGCCAAATACTACAGCATGGTCCTTGGGTTATGGTGGATGGTAAAAATGGCTATCAGGATTGTGCTGTAGAGCACGGGTCACCCAGTAATATGCAAGAAAAAGGCACTGGTGAGAGGAACTAAGGGGAATTTATACATCATGCAGGGTGACAGAATAAAAAAAACAGGGCGACATTTTGGATTTCAGAGTAAGTTGGCATGGCTGAGGCCCAAGGAATCGAAGAAATGAGAGATGATGGATGGGAAATGCTGCTTTATTCTAGGTATGGAAAGATATGGGAAGTGTGGAAAGAACAGTAATGTTTGGATCCCCTGGACTGATGGTCCCAGGACCCCCTCTTTCTCCTATGGCTATCCCCTGGCATTTACCTTCTTATTTAGAAGTAATTGATACAAATTTCCCACAAGTTAAGAAAGGTTATGTATTAGCTCTTGGTTTGATTTTAAGCTGATTAAATGCTTAGCTGGCTGTTTAAATATTCATTTATTTGCACCAATCTATAACTCTAATGGCTTAGTCTACACAACAGTGACTGGATTTACTTACTTTATTATTGCACTGCATTGTCACTCTGCAGTGCACATGAAAAGAGAAGGTCTGCATTTTTTATTTCAAGAATCATACTTACCTAGGTGGATGCTGCATCTGTCCCACTCCAGCTCTAAGAATGAGAACCGAGCAATCAAAAGCCGCCGATCGCTTGGTTCTTAGAGCTCCATGAGCAGAGAGCTGGTGACTGTCAGTCACTGGCTCTGTGCTCTGCCCCCCCCCCCCCCTGTCTCGGTCACTGACTGTCAGTGGTCGAGAGACGAGTACCTCGAGATTCTTGGTTCGCTAGCCGCCGAAAACTAACGAGCCAAGAGTAAGAATCTCGACCTCACCCTGTCTACGTCGTAGGTGGATCCATTCATACTAAGAACTTTATTTTTTACGTCTGGAAGAGAAAAGTACACGTGACGTCTCACTGTTACGTCACGTTATTATTTCATTCATTTAGGTCAGTGACAACACATCTGATTCGGTAATCTCAATATCTAACCACGTTTATTTACTTATAAATTTGTCGGTCGATTCGTAAATTAGTCGAATTTTAGTTTGGTTCTCGATTATGTATTGGAAAGAATTGAACACCCTTTAAACATAGTTAATGAAGATTTATTCTTCCATTTACGGTCC
>BLSH010163069.1:552743-563219 GCA_018402905.1 Glandirana rugosa
AAGCAGAAAGTGCAGGGTCTGGAGGAGGGCTGGAGTCAGCTACTGTTGATTGCTGAGACCAGGGGAGGTGGAGACAAGGGGGTGAAGAGAGGTGCAGGATCTATAGGAGGAGTTGTATCCTCTTCTCTGCTGCCAACTGCTGAGACAAAGTGGGGGCAGAGATGAAGGGGGTGCCGCAGCTGCAGTAGAGGTAAGAGGGCCCGGCGGGCAGGATTTAGCCCGCGGCCCTTGTGATTGACATATGTGATATAGAAGGATATATAGATTGTATAAGACAGAGGTTTTAAGTTCTCTCAGTGTTCTATATTTGTAACATTTTACCTTTTCTGTTTTTTTATACCCAAAATTCATGACTCTCAAAAAATGCGGTAGGTGGTATTCTTACAGGTTAGAAATGTAATGTCTATCTTTTTTTTTTTGGTTTTGTTTTTTAACAACATGGGCTGAACATTAATCTTAAACTGTATATTTCATGGGCCATTTATAATGAAAAACATGAATTTGTGGATGTTTTCCAAACTATATTATGTACAATGATGGAGCAAGCAAAGGTCAGGCTTGAAAATATAGAGGTGAACTTTACAAGCTTATATTCAATTACCAGAGCTTACCGTAGCCTTGAACAGTAAGTTAGTATACTGGAAGAAAGGGTTGTAAATCCAGTAATGGCTATATACTGGTGTCACCAGTACAAATCCCCTTCAGCAACTGATTTACTGAGCAGAAGATTAGATTCTACAAGTTTGTTTTTTTTCTATTTTGCACAAGAAGAGATTGAATATATACATAATCACTAAACAAAGATGATGTCATGTACTACAAAAGTATCTTTTCTTCTTATTATCTCATATCAATATTGTGCGCTTATTTTAAAATTACACCCCATATAGCTCCTTAACCACTTCAGCCCCGGAAGGATTTCACACTTTAGGACCAGAGCACTTTTTGCGATTCGGCACTGCGTCGCTTTAACTGACATTTTCGTGTGACGTTGTATCCAAATTAAATTTGCATCCTTTTTCCCCCACAAATAGAGCTTTCTTTTGGTGGTATTTGTTCCCCTCTGCGTCATTTCTGACTGCTGCTATAAATAAAAAAAGAGCGACAATTTTGCAAAAAAAAAAAACATTTTTTCTTGCTTTTTGCCAAAATACAAATCCAAAAAAAAATATAAAAAAAACATTTTTTTCATTGGTTTTGGCCGATTTATATTCTTTCTCATATGCCATTGGCCTTCACTGCCAATGGCATTTACACAGTAATCAGTGCATTTTTATAGCACTGATCGCTGTATGAATGCCAATGGTCCCAAAAAAGTGTCAAAATGGTCCAACATGTCCGCCACAATATCGCAGTACCACTAAAAATCGCAGATCGCTGTCATTGCTAGTAAAAAAATTAATGGTCCCAAAAAAGTGTCAAAATGGTCCAACATGTCCGCCGCAATATCGCAGTACTGCTAAAAATCACAGATCGCCGCCATTACTAGTAAAAAAAATTAAAAAAATAAAAACCCCAGAAATTAATTCTCATCATCCACAAATGCGGCAACTTTTATGCAAACCAATCAATAAATGCTGATTGCGATTTTTTTAACCAAAAATATGAGGAAGAATATTAATCGGCCAAAACCGATGGAAAAAAAATGGGGTTTTTTTTGTTTTTTTTTTTTGGATTTGTATTTTAGCAAAAATTAAGAAAAACTGTTTTTTTTTTGCAAAATTGTCGTTCTTTTTTTAATTATAACGGCGATCAGAAATGATGCAGAGGAGATCAAATACCACCAAAAGAAAGCTCTATTTGTGGGGAAAAAAGGCGCAAATTTTGTTTGGGTACAACGCCGCACGACCGCGCAATTGTCAGTTAAAGCGACGCAGCGCCGAATAGCAAAAAGGGCTCTGGTCCTAAAGTGTGAAATCCTTCCGGGGCTGAAGTGGGTAAAAATGAAAGCGATTGCAGCCAGCACATCTGGGGACTGGAAAGCTGCAATATGTGAACTTTTTGTTCCATGGTTTAGCTATCCTATACAATCTTGTCCTAAACTACTGCAACATCTGGCCCAACATGCTGCAGGAAGATTGCTGAACTACAGAGCAACAAAAAATAAAACATGGCCAGACACTGGCCAGAGGGAGAACTGGGCTGCTTGGGATTTCCATGACTTGACTTCTTGCTGCAAAGCTGTCCTCCAAAGTCATGTGCTAAAGTTCCAGGGATATTCAATTAGCGGACCTCCAGCTGTTGCAAAACTACAAGTCCCATCATGCCTCTGCCTATGGGTGCCATGTTTGTGGCTGTCAGAGTCTTGCTATGCCTCATGGGACTTGTAGTTCTGCAACATCTGGAGGTCCGCTAATTGCATATCCCTGACACACTTCCAGAAGTGTTGATCTCCTGGGTCCACAGAAGCTCTCATTACTTTTTGATGACTTTCATGTCACTTGAAGGTTGGCAGAAGGCATTAGTGAGAGCTGCTGGGGACCCACGAGATTGACACTCCCAGACACGCCTGTTTCCCCAAAAGATTTTGGGGAACCATCTCTAAAGAACGGAGCACCAGAGTAGATGAGTATACATTCTCTTCTTTTACAGGTAAGTGGGGTTTTAGTATTCAAGCCAGCCATAGCCAGTCGATTAGCATTTAACCGATTCCCGACAGGCTCACGTATATTTACTGCTGCTGAGTGGCTGGATAGCGCGAATCGCTGTCTATAAACGGTGGCTCGCCCCTGCTAGCCCGCGGCACTCTCCAACAGTATGACTGCGCTTCGGGTGGACTCGATGTCTGCCGGCTACCCGCGATCACCTGGCACAGAAGAAAAACGGGGAACCGCCGATGTAAACATGGCGGTTCCCCGCTCTGTCAGGCGGCATGTAAGAGATCTACTGATCCCTGTCACTGGGATCAGTTAGAACTCTTATGCCCCTGGCAGCCCCCACACAGTTAGAACACGCCTAGGGAACGCAGTTAACCCCTAGATCGCCCCCTGCAGGTTAACCCCTTCACTGCCAATGGCATTTACACAGTAATCAGTGGATATTTAAATTTCCTGTATAAATTGCTGTATAAATGTCATTGGTCCCAAAAATGTGTCAAAAATGTCCGACATGTCCGCTGCAATATCGCAGTCCCGATCAAAATCACAGATCGCCGTCATTACTAGTAAAGAAAAAAAAATAGTGAAAACGCCAGATATGAATTCTCATGGTTTGTAAACGTGGCAACTTTTGCGCAAACCAATCAATAAACGCAGATCATGATTTTTCTTAACACAAATATAAAGGAAGAATATATGTCAGCCAAAGCTGATGAATACATTTTTTTTTATATTTTTTTTTTTTGGATTTGTATTATAGCAAAAAGTAAAAAATATTGGGTTTTTTTTTCAAAATTGTCACTCTTTTTTGTTAATAGGAAGTGACGCGGGGGGATCAAATACCACCAAAAGAAAGCTCCATTTGTGGAAAAAAAAGGACGTCAACTTTGTTTGAGTATAACGTCGCACGACCGCGCAGTTGTCAATTAAAGCGATGCAGTGCTGAATCGCAAAAAGTACTCTGGTCCTACAGTGGGAAATCCTTCCGGTCCTTAAGTGGTTAAAAAAGGTGCACAATGGCGGTTGCTGTATATTTCATATGAATGATTTACTTTAGAGAATCCTAGGTATGGATTGTATTGCATAAGTATATTGGTCCATAGTAATTAGACATATGCCATGCCTGTAGGACCACTGGGGAAGTGGAGAATCTCTGTAGCAGTTGCCAATGTCTTCTGGGTCCCTTGCTAAGCAGCTGCCATGCTGCAGAGTAACCACACAAGAGTTTCTGGTTTGGCATGGGTGACATTCGCAGAATGCTATGCATTTTTTTTTAATGACAGGTTGGGTAATGACAACACAATCTCCACCTTGTCTTAACAGAGAACATTGATTGAGAAAAACGGAAGGCGTTCTCTGAATATCAGCCATGCCACTGCCGGGCAAGTGACCCCCTGTGGTGCAGCAGGGCAGTCACTCAATATGCGACCCGGTAGACAATGGCAATCACTGTAGTAGTGATGAGTTCTACAGAGATTCTGTGCTTTCACAGTAACTATGCAGTAAAATACATACCTGGAGTTCAGCTTTAGGGTTCATTTAGACGTGTGGTGTGGATTGCTTTTTAGAGGGTCGCTGAAAGGTGGAAGGTAAGCGATATGACGGCTCCTCACTGACCCTTTTTAGCCCCCAAGAGGGTGAACCACTGCGCTGTAACCACGTGCATTGCATGCAATTGCATGACTGCTGAGAAGCACAGGCATGCTTTAACAGTTGTTACCGACCATAAGAAAAAACCTTGCCCCCCAGTAAAGACACACAAACTTATTTAAATTGGAATAAGGGCAAGGCCACAGCTTTATTGAACTACATTCAACTGTAACAACGTTCAACATACCACATAATAATGCCAGTCACGGGTATACCGTGAGCATACATCAGTGGTGTATTTAGGTTTTATGCTGCCCTAGGCCTGGCTAAACTCATGCACCCCCTAAGTTAAATATGAGTTACCCCTTTCTGTCAAGACCACACCCCTTCCTGTTTAAGACCCACATTTTCCAGTGGGGACACTAGTTCTGAGGGCCTTGGGGGGGGGGGGGGCAATGGATTCCCTTAAGAGATTCACTCACACTTCCTGTTTGGCTATGGGGCAGCGCAACAATTCATAGGTTGCCCAGTTTCCCTACATATGTATGGGCTGCCCCCCCATGATAATGGCTCTGCTGGTATTATCATATTGGCAGCAAGTGCAGCCGCTTTATGGGGGTGCCAGACCGATTTGTCTCCCGGCCCAGTCCGCCTCATAAGACTGGTGCTACACTAAAAGTCTAGTGCAAGCCGGCGGGGACTCTTTTCGTGCTGCCCCCCTGCAAAGTGCCGCCCTAGGCCTGGGCCTTGTTGGCCTAGACCAAGATACAGTGTTGGCATACATAACTAAACCAGATTGTCTAAGAGGCCCGTCTCCACCATCAGTGCGAGACAGGCATTAAACAGATCACCGATTTTAAACTTGCGGGCATAGCCCATAAAGCAATATTCATCGCTGGCCAGGTAAAACCGCCAACAAAGCTGTGACAACTTCCAACGGGCGGGCGGGTGGGCAACTCTCAACGTCAGGATCTCCTCAGAGTGGTGGGACTTAAACTTGCGCAGCCTTTTCTCTTGAGTCCCGGCTTCACCCCATCCCCTCATACATTAGTGGCCAATGCCATCTGTGCCACTTTCAACTTGTTTTGATCACGCCCCATCGCTGCCACACTCCCATCAGTCATGGCTCCCTTTCCCCAGTACAGGCGTGGGTCAAGGTGCCTTCAGTATGGTTGTGCCACGGCCTCATTAAGGTAAAAAGATTCCATGCAAACAGGACAGGAGCGACTGAATGTCTTGGTTAGGTGGGCATTTTGGGGGAAGTAAAAATGGTGCGGACACAACATAGGGGCAAAACACGTCAGCTTATACCCGTGTTGTGTCCACACCATTGACAATTGTGCAATTTTATGGTCCATTGTGGGTCGCCACTCTTGTGAGTATCCATGTTTAACCTTTTAAACATCTATTAAATGTGTTTGGTAATGCACTAGGTGTGCGCGCCTTCCTTTTGTTCTGTTTTGTAGTTTTTATCGGATCACCCCATCTGAGGAGGACAGCATCCGCCTGGTCTTTGGAACATTGATGTTCTTCTTGCCGTTTAAGAACCACAAAAGACCTCTTCAGCGCTGGAAGTGACTGTTGTTTTGGAAGTAAAACCACAGTTCAGCCACTTGCTCATACCACCCCTGGCCACCTGTTTTAACTAACTCTTCAAGTCCTGATGCCCCTTTGAAATTTTATGGGTAAAAGGAGAGAATTGGAGCAACATGGAGGCAAAGGGGGGTTGTGTCTCTTCAAAAACACTGGAAGTACAGAAAAAAGACCTAATGGGCAGAAATCCAGTGGGCTCCTAACTTCCTTTACCCTCTGCCTTATGCACTGAAATCTTGATGTTAGCAGCCCTGCTCAGTTATTTGTTTTTGGAGTACAGAACACCTTCTCTTTATGTTAATGGATATGAGGAGGGAGGAGGTGTTCTGTGGTCCAAATTGGGGTGTTTATGGCAGGATCACCAGGTGAAAAAAAAGGAAAAGCCCTAAAAATTACAATGAATGCAGCCCCCACATCTATGTACTGATAAGATATAAATATATCAGTGGCCTCCAAACTGTGGCCCAGGGGCCAGATGCAGTCCTTTGTTTTCTTTTGTCTAGCCCTTGGGGCACTGTTTCATGCACTGAGACCAACAATGGGGCATGATTTATCCCAATGATACCAATGATGTGGCACAATTCCTCCCAATGACTCCAATGATCGGTATATTCACGGTTCACCATTGAATCGGCACAATTCCTCCCAGTAACATCAATGATGGGGCACTATTCCACCCAGGGGCACCAATGATGGGGCACTATTCCTTCCACTGACACCAATTATGGGGCACTATTCCTCCCAATTGCACCACTGATGGGGCACTATTCCTCCCAATTGCACCAATGATGGGGCACTATTCCTCCCAATTGCACCAATGATGGGGCACTATTCCTCCCAATTGCACCAATGATGGGGCACTATTCCTTCCACTGACACCAATGATGGGGCACTATTCCTCCCAATTGCACCAATGATGGGGCACTATTCCTCCCAATTGCACCAATGATGGGGTACTATTCCTCCAAATTGCACCAATGATGGGGCACTATTCCTCCCAATTGCACCAATGATGGGGCCCAATTCCTCCCAATGAAACCAATGATGAAACACCATTCCTCCCAATGACACATAAGATGGGGCACTATTCCACCCAGTGACACCAATGATGGGGCACTATTCCTCCCACTGACAGCAATGATGGGGCACTATTCCTCCCACTGACACCAATGATGGGGCACTATTCCTCTCAGTGACACCAATGATGGGGCACTATTCCTCCCAGTGACACCAATGATGGGGCACTATTCCTCCCACTGACAGCAATGATGGGGCACTACTCCTCCCAGTGACACCAATGATGGGACACTATTCCTCCCATTGACACCAATGATGGGGCACTATTCCTCCCATTGACACCAATGATGGGGCATTGTTATTTCCCACTGATGTTGGGACCTTTTCTACTCCCATGGCCACAGTCCGGTCCCCCTAAAGTCTGAAGGACAGTAAATCGGCCCTTTTTGTTCTCGTGTTCAGATATCCTTTCAGTGTGGTAATCCTGATCATTTTGCACTATTTTCCCCTTTAAAGGAAACCTGTACTGAGACAAAAATCTGGGTTGCCATTGCGGACCTCCTTCTGAAAATGCTGTTTGCCTGACAGTCGGAGAATTGGAATTTTCAGACTCAGAAACAATGGCAGCTTTCTTAGTTCACTTATTACAGCATTCCTTTAAGCAATCACACGAAGGATTATTAATAGGACTGGCAAAGTCCCGGCAAGTCAACATGTCAGGGTGATACATAGATCAGGAAAGACGTGCCGCGCAGCACAGAACAACATTCAAATAAATACTCCATCAATGTCACCACTGAGTATAAACAGATTTCATATTCACAAAGATCCTGGTTCTAGGCCCCATACAGCGAGAGGGCGGTCGCAATATTTCACCCTGGGAAAGCGCAGATTCCCACGTGATAAATATTTGTCTGAACTGTTTAAACCGTTGCTCAGCGGCAGACTGGGAAACGAATTTTCTTCTCCAGCTGGGATAGCAAACACCCTTCCTGCGAAGATTCAGCTTTTTCTTGTGCTATCGGTATTATTCGCTCTTATTTGATGGTTTGTTTTTTTATTTTTGATCTTTAGTTATTTTTGATCTGAACATCAACACTGGGCCTTGCTGGGTGACCAAGACGCAACCTTAGGAAACTTCAGAAGCTTGTTGTAAGTTCATTTTCTTCCTTATTTACCCAATGTTCAAATGTTTGCCATCGTCACACGGGATGACGATCGTACGTACGATCGTCTCAAATCCTATGTTGGATAATGTAACTTGCATACTGACTGCACTACACGATCGTACGACCGCAGAAAGAACGTTCAGGTGCATGTAATTAGCATCCGGCCGCTCCTGACTTCTGAGCATGCGTGTTTTGCACAATACAACTTGTTGTACCAACTTCTCTGTACACATGATACAACGGTCGTATGAGCGCTTGTTGGTACAACCAAGTTTTCTAGTCTGCTCATACAACTCCCTTGTACGACCGCCGTATGTCGGCTGTTCTAATCGCGCATACGAACGATCGATTTTGCATACAACGGTCGTTAGTACGACCTGTTGTATACGATCGTCGTCCCATGTGTACGAGGCTTTAGAAGTATGATCAAAGTTGTTCATAAGCCTAGGTTCACACGGGGGCGGGTGCAGAACATCATGTAAATCGCACCCACGGGCACCTTTTTCAGACGTGCTGTGCCTGTGTATATGCAAGCTGCACCACCTGCACTGCTGTGAACCTAGACTTAATGTGCAGACCAGGCTGTCCCTTTCTCCATGTTCTGTAGGGTTTGCTGTGTGTTGACTTCTTAGGCATCCCTTTGATTACTTGCAGACAGTTGCTGGGAGTTTTTCACTTATGCCCCCCCCCCCCCTTTATTCCCGCTTGCTCGTTACTCAGTTACAGTCCTAGGTATTTGGTTTTTTTATATTTTTTATGGAATTTGGATGGCAGAAGCCAAGAAGGGATAAGTGGGATACTCCAATTTGAACTATTTACAGTAGATGAGGACAACTCTCACTTGGCCTCACCAGAATACTTGTGGAAGCAGACACATTGCTTTTACCATACTGCCACTTGTATGGAAGAATTAAAGTGGTTGTCAACTCATGACAACCACTTTAACCTACAGGTAAGCCTATAATAAGGTTTGCCTGTAGGTGAACTGCATTTTATTATTATTATTATACAGGATTTATATAGCGCCGACAGTTTGCACAGCGCTTTACAATATGAGGGCAGACAGTACAATTACAATACAATTCAATACAGGAGGAATCAGAGGGCCCTGCTCGTCAGAGCTTACAGTCTAGGAGGGAGGGTTAAATAATCTGAAAGGGCAGTAATTGTGGGGGATGAGCTGACTGAGAAAATAAAGAGTGTAGTTGTTAGGTGGTGGCAGGATAGGCTTCCCTGAAGAGAAAAGTTTTCAGGGATCGCTTGAAGGTGGATAGATTTGGGGACATTCTGACCGATTTGGGTAGGGAGTTCCAGAGGATCGGAGAGGCTCGGGAGAAGTCTTGGAGGCGAGTAAGAGAGGAGGTGATGAGGGAGCTGGAGAGCAGGAGGTCTTGGGAGGAGCGAAGAGGACGGTTAGGTTGGTATTTTGAGACAAGGTTAGTGATGTAGCTGGGAGCAGAGTTGTGGATGGCTTTGTAGCTGATTGTTAGTATTTTGAATTTAATTTGTTGGGCGAGTGGCAGCCAATGGAGGGATTGGCAGAGAGGGGTAGCAGACGCTGAATGGTTTGTAAGGTGGATGAGTCTGGCAGCGGCATTCATGATGGACTGGAGGGGGGGTAGTCTATTTAAACGTAGGCCAGTGAGGAGGGAGTTGCAGTAGTCGAGACGAGAGATGACCAGGGAGTGAATCAGGAGCTTTGTGGTTTCATTGGTTAGGAAGGGACGTATTTTAGAGATGTTGCAGAGATTGAGGCGGCAAAGCCTTAGAAAGTGATTGGATGTGGGGCCAAAAGGAGAGTTCAGAGTCCAGGATAATGCCAAGCACCCTAATATGTGGGGATGGGTGGATGGTGGTGCCATTGCTCTTGACAGAGAAGTCAGGGGAAATGGCATTTGGGGGAGGAAATATTATGAGTTCAGTTTTGGACAAGTTGAGTTTGAGGAAGTGGTGGGACATCCAGGCAGATATGTCTGTTAATAAGTTGGTGATGGGTGAGGAGACTGATGGAGTGAGTTGGGGGGTGGAGAGGTAGATTTGGGTATCGTCAGCATAGAAATGATATTGAAAGCCGTGGGGGGCTATCAGCCGACCCAGGGAAGAGGTGTAGATTGAAAATAGGAGAGGTCCAAGCAGGGCCGATCCTGGGCGGGTGCGCGGGGTGCAGTGCACCCAGGCGCCGCAGAGGGGGGGCGCTGAAGTGGGCCTCTCCTTCTCTGTGTCACATCACAGACTGTCTGCTCTCCCGCCCCCCAGGGGCGGGCCATGAGAGGTTCCTGCAGGATCTGGGATGGCTGTCTCCGGGTACACCAGCTGTGCAAGCTGGGAAAATGCCGGGACACTGCAGCTCTCACATAGTGCTGGGGAAGCCGACAAAGGTACGTGCATGGAATGGCTGGGGAGAGAACCCGGCGGCTGGAACTTTGAGGAGTTCAGTGTTTCCTCTGACATGCCGTGCTCGGCCACGCCCCCTGTCTTTGAAAACATTTCACCGAGATTCCCTCACTGTC
>BLSH010163069.1:567623-592126 GCA_018402905.1 Glandirana rugosa
ATGTCCTCTACCAGTCTCTGACGTCTGTATTATCTCTGACCATCTCCTGTATTATGTCTGCAGTCTCTGACCATCTCCTGTACTATGTCTGCAATCTCTGACAATCTCCTGTATTATGTCTGCAGTCTCTGACCATCTCCTGTACCATGTCTGCAGTATATCTGGGGGCTCTTTCTAACAGACTCTCTCTAACACAGTGGTTCTCAACTCCAGTCCTCGGGACCCACCAACAGGCCAGATTTTAGGTATTACCTTGTGGAGATGCAGACTAGAATACTGCAATCACTGAGCAGCAAATGATATCACCTGTGATGTATTTCAGTTATCCTGCAAACCTGGCCTGTTAGTGGGTGCCGAGGACAGGAGTTGAGAACCACTGCTCTAACAGAAGCCCTCTCTGTGTCCATTAGAGAGATCCCCCTCCAGATCCCATTAGAGTACCCTGCTTCTCTTCCAGTATGTTGTTTAATGTTAAGAGATCATGGGAGGATCCCAGGTTAATTAAGACTCCTTAGGGGAGCATCTCTGTGTTTTGAGCCGTTGCCATAGAAACGTTTGTAAAGGGGCGGGGTTAGTAAGATGACCACGCCCACATGGGGGCGCCAGAAATATTTCTGCACCCAGGCGCCTGTAACCCTAGGATCGGCCCTGGGTCCAAGAACAGAACCTTGGGGGACCCCAACAGAGAAGGGAAGAGGAGAGGAGGAGGTGGAATTGTAGGTTACGCTGAAGGTGCGTTGGGGTAGGTAGGAAGAGAGCCACTGAAGAGCACAGTCACCGAGACCGAGGGAGTAAAGTTTTTTGAGGAGGAGGGGGTGGTCGACACCTGCACGGTTCAGGAGATATGCAGTGTACGAGATGTGCTGACGTAATTTTGGAGGCCGTTTCTTCACTGTGATTGTGCCATGACTGGTGACATCACGCGACTCCGGCCAGTCACAGAGCCAGAGTCGCGGCCCCAGAAGGAAGAGGGGCTGAAGATGGACGCTGCCAGCCCAGGGGACAGCGCTGGACATCGCAGGCTTCATTTGCAGGTAAGTGGCACATAATGGGCTACTATGCGATGCATAGTAGCCCATTATGCATCTACTTTGCAGGGAAATGTAGAGGAAGTAAACCCAATCTGGGTTTACTTCCTCTTTAAGTCTTCTTGCTTTCTCTTGCAGCAGACTTGATGCAACTACTTTATCTTCAGGATGCTATCTAGCATCCCCTTGACACCCGTCCACTGACTCTTCTAGCTGAAGGGATGGCCCTCACAGGACAGAATCAGATCCTTGCTGGTGTCTCCCTTCTAGTCAGCTCTGCAGGACCTCTGGGTTCAGCTTCTCTCTGACTTCAGACCCTTAGGTCGACTACCCAAGGCCACATGACAACTTCTACAGAGGAGGGGCGGCCTCCCCAACCCTCTGGGACCCCGCTTTCCAGCTGAAGACCCCAAGCACATGGGCCCTTTGGCTTTTCTACATTCACCCAGCATGCATTGAGGCACTTTCCACTGCCAATAGCCAGGACTGTAATAATGTCCATGCCCTTACTTGTCAGGTTTCCTCCCACTGTCCAATATGCCTCCCTATGGACCAGTGTGAAACATTCAGATAAGCTGAGCTGCATCTGAGCACCATGAGCAGAGAGCACTCTACATTTACTTAATGATCCTCCTGTTAGGCAGAAAGACCCAAAACTACACTCTCTTCTAGCACCTACCTAGCAGGGTGCTACATCTGCAAAAGACTCAACTAGCAACAATAACAGACAGATCCTGTATCTGTGTATGTAAACCCATTCAAAAATATCTTATATGAGATTTACATTTTCACATCATTTCAAAATTGATTTTCAATATTTTAAACTTTTGAAGCCCAACTCTGGGCAAAAATACAGTTTTCCTATACCGTTTTTCCTATGCAGTATTTCCTAGGCTGTCCTCGCACTGCACAGGTCAACTGCTCATTTTTGTCTAGGGCCGTTGTTTCCAAACTGTGGCCCTGGGGACGAATGCGGCCCTCTGCTTGCCTTTATCTGGCCCTTGAGACATTATTCCTTCCACTGACACCGATATTGGGGCACTTTTCCTTCCACTGACACCAATGATGGGGCATAATTCCTTCCACGTACAACAAAAATAGGGCATTATTCCCCCTACTGACAAGTGGCGGCCCATCCATTAGGGGCACAGGGGTGCCACCCCACAATCCATGCGCCCAAACCCTAATATACACCCAGGGTGCCGGACACATGGATCCAATGGGTTTTTTTTTTAAGCAAATGATTAGAGCCTGAGGCTCTAATTGGCTTAAAAAAGGGTGGGATCGGGGCGCAGAGCACTGCTCCCTGAGCCCACCCAGTTGTGTGACAATAGCAAATTAATATTCGCTATTGTCTGTTAGTGGATCCTGAGACCCAATTGGCCAGGGAGTCTTAGGACCCACTTCCTGTTCGGCCGGGAGGAGAAGCAATGGCCCTGAAGTTTGGAAGAGTCAGGGAGCAGCTCAGCCAGTGGTCCTCTGCAGCACGGACTCGACTCCCTCTTCCAGGTACTGCTCCTCCACAGCCACATCCAGCATTTCCCGCTAGGACAGTGGAGGAGGAGGGGAGATCAGAGAGTCATCCTGGGACTCGTCATCTGCCTTCTAAGGTAAGGAGGCCTCTGATTGCTGCATCCCCATCCATCCGTCTCCCGCGGGGGTGGAGGGTGGCATTGGTTTGCCGTGCCCCCCAAAGTATTGAGCACCAGCCGCCACTGCTACTGACACCAACTATTTCTCCCTCTAATACCAAAGATCGGGCATTGTTTACTCCGCAGGAGCAGTCCGCCCCCCCTAGAGTCTGAGGGACAGTAAACTGGATTTGGATGAGCTCCCCCACGTTCCAGCGGTAGACTGTTCCTGACACCTTCACATCCAGATCTGGTTTTTGGGCGTGATGTCAGGAACAATCCACTGCGCAAGACCCCTAGGCCATGGGGGGGCAAGAGCCACAGGGACCAGTCTTGTACTGGGTGGATCAGAGGATTAGGTAAGTATATCTCTGTTCTTTAATCTGTGTAGTGTGACCACAGCCCCACTGCACGGGAAAACTTTTTTCACCTTTAAAATAATGCCTGTGGACCCTGACATGAAGTTTCTTCCTGTTGAAGGTCCTTCCCTGGTCGTTATAGGTTGACAACCCTCTGTCATTGTTCTCTAGTTGTGCTCCTTTGTTGTCACCCTGTCACATGGGATTGCGATAGAGACAGCATTCTGCATTCATGGTCCACTTTTGTCACCATCAGGACCTCCACCCTGAGAAATGCTATGCAATTATGGCAAGTGTGCATGCAAACAGGAATTTCATGCAAAGAGATGGCAGGATTTCTGTACCACTGAGATGCAGCGGCTATGAAAAACAGGTTAAAACAAACATTTCAACTAACCACTTCAGCCCCGGAAGGATTTCCCACACTTCCCCAGAGCAATGTTTGCGATTCGGCACTGCGCCGCTTTAACTGAAAATTGCGCGGTCGTGCGACGTTGTACCCAATCAGAACTTGCGTCCTTTTTTTCACACAAATAGAGCTTTCTTTTGGTGGTATTTGATCAATTTTGCAAAAAAAAACAATATTTGTTACTTTTTTCTAAAATATATATCCAAAAAAATAAAAAATAAAAAACGAATGTATTTATCGGTTTTGGCCGATTTATATTCTTCTACATATGTATGATATAAAAAAAATCACAATTGGTGTTTATTGATTGGTTTGCACAAAAGTTGCCGCGTTTACAAACCATGAGAGTTCATTTCTGGTGTTTTTACAGTTTTATTTTTTACTAGTAATGGCTGTGATCTGCGATTTTTATCGGGGCAGCGATATTGCAGCGGACATGTCGGACATTTTTTACACTTTTTTTGGGACCAATGACATTTATTCAGCGATCAGAAATTTAAATATCCACTGATTACTGTATAAATATCATTGGCAGTGAAGGGGTTAACATGCAAAGGGAGATCTAGGGGTTAACTGTGTTCCCTAGGCGGTGTTCTAACTGTGAGGGGGCTGGGTTGCCAGGGACATAAGAGATCTAACTGATCCCAGTGACAGGAATCAGTAGATTTCTTACATGCCCACTGACAGAGCAGGGAACCGCTGTGTTTACATGGGCGGTTACCCATTTTTCCTCTCTGCTAGGTAATCGCGGCTCGCCGGTGGAGATCGAGTCCGCCCGAGCCACGGCCACACTCCTGCAGAGTGCGGCGGGAACGAGAGCGCAGTGGGCACGAGAGCGCGCCGCGCACTCCCGCCCACTACAGCGCACGCACAAGCCGCCATTTATAGACCGCGGTTTGCGGGACAGCCCCACATTGCAGCATTTAATGTACACCCATGCAGGGTGTGCATGGGTGTGCATGCGTGTGCATGCGTCTTCAGGCTGTCAGCTAAATACAATAATGCTAATTCTGTAAAGTATTATGATATTATTAGATATCATCTCTCAATTAGAATTATTGGCTACCATTAATAAATATGTGCACCTGTGCATACAATTTTCTCTTACCCTATGTTCACACCAATGCGTTTTTTAGCGCGTTTTGCAGAAATGCACTAGAGTCCATTTAACATGGTTTCCTATGGTACATATTCACATCTATGCGTTTGTAAGCCGGTGTGTGTTTTTGGAAAGGGTCAGGGAAGGGGTCAGCAGATTGCGTTTTGCATGTAATAAACTTCAACGGACCCGCACCAAAAACGCGAGCGTTGGGTTTTTTATGCATTTTTACATGCATTTTGCATCTTGCATCCCTTTCTCCATAACAACCGATGAGTCATCAGCTGTCAGTGGGTTTTCCCACTGACATCTGAATGTAAAAACAAGAATTGCCAGCAATAAAGAAATCAGTAAAAAAAAAAAAACATGTGGATGTCCTTTTGGGGTCTGGTTTGGATTTTGAGGGGAACCCCACATCAAAATGTAAAAAAAGTGGCATGGGGTGCCCCCCAAAGTCCATACCAGACCATTATCTGAGCATGCAGGTCAGGGAACAGAGGGGATGAGTGAGCCCCCTGGGGCAGGGGGGCCCTCCAATCCCGGCCCACCCCATGTGAATGAGTATGGGGTACATATACTGTATTGTGTATACAATAAATGTGATAGATTTCTGCACTGCCCCTTTCATATCACTTGTTGCCCCTTTGAATAAAGCTGAGGAGACCATTGCCTGGTCACGTCATGCCAACTATCCTATGTCTATGGCAGCAGTAGACACCTCATGCCTGACTCATCTAGAATGGGAAGATCAAGTGGAGATATCTGAATTTCTTTTTAGAAAAATGTTACTGGATTTTATGTGCAATGTACAAAACCGAAAGAAGAAGACAGTTGAACACAGTAGGTAACCTAAGAAAAGAAACACTCAACTCTGCACAAGACAATTGCATAGCAAAATTACAATATGAGGTTGATGGGTCATGCAATCAATTATGCAGGGAGTACTGTATAGTACAGGGATATGCAATTAGTGGACCTTCATCTGTTGCAAAACTACAAGTCCCATCATGCCTCTGCCTCTGGGTGTCATACTTGTGGCTGTCAGAGTCTTGCTATGCCTCATGGGACTTGTAGTTCTGCAACATCTGGAGATCCACTAATTGCATATCCCTGGTATAGTACATTTCTTTTCTAACACTGAGAATGGGGAAACATATGTAAGCAAATAAGAAAAAATCACAAATGATAGGATAGTGATTGTGAATGTGCTCCATAAGGCAACTAAGTGGATAGGCTGGAAGCTCAGCAGGCCAAAAAAGACCATTGTGCAAAATTCTGTTTCTGTTTAGTGCCGGCGATTCTCTGCAAGATAAAAGTGGTCTCAGCGGCGGATTCGCCGCAAGATCACTTTTATAGGTGGCGGGAAAGGTGCCCCCCCGCCACTTTCCTGTCATCTCCGCCACTCACCGGACCGTCGGCAGTGGAGGAGACGATCGGGTCCTTGCCCCCCTGCACAGGAAGCCAAGTGAGCTGAAGATCCCGCCCACTCGGCTCCATAACATTGCAGGGCGGAAGCGACGTCACAAGTCACTTTCACCCAATGCTCCTAAAGGGCCCATTTTTTAACTGCCATTTTTTTTAATATTTTTTTTTTTTTTTTTTTAACTGTAAATATGAAATGTGAGGACTTTTTGACCCCAGATCTCATATTTAAGAGGACCTGTCCTGCTTTTTTCTATTACAAGGAATGTTTACATTTCTTGTAATAGGAATAAAAGTGATCAAAATTTTTTTTTTTTTTATAAAAAGGACGGTGTAAAATAAAAAAATAAAAAGTAAAATAAATTTAAAAAAAAGAAGCGAACGCATACGTAAGTCCCGCCCGCATATGAAAACGGTGTTCAAACCACACAAGTGAGGTATCGCCGCGATTGTTAAAGTGAGAGCAATAATTGTAGCACTAGACCTCCTCTGTAACTCAAAAGTGGTAACCTGTAGAAATTTTTAACCGTCGCCAATGGAGATTTTTAGGTTGCAAAGTTTGCCGCCATTCTGCGAGCGGGCAGATGCAATACTGTTTCAAAGCATGACATGTTGGGTATCAATTTACTCGGCGTAACATCATCTTTCACAATATGGGAAAAATTGGGCTAACTTTACTGTTGTCTTATTTTTTCACTCAAAAAAGTGCATTTTTTTAAAATTGCGCTTATAAGACCGCTGCGCAAATACGGTCCGACATAAAGTTTTGCAATGACCATCATTTTATTCTTTAGAATGTTAGAAAAAAAATATATATAATGTTTCGGAGGTTTAAGTAATTTTATAGCAAAAAAAAAAGGTTTTAACTTGTAAACACCAAGTCCAGAAAATAGGCCCGGTATTGAAGTGATTAAAGAGGAGAATGTGTAATGCCTCGTACACACGGTTCAACGATCGCACGTACGATCGTGTCGAATCGTATGCAGCATACTGACTACACTACACGATCGTACGGCCGGGGAAAGAATGTTCAGGTGCATGTAATTAGCATCCGGCCGTTCCTGACTTCTGAGCATGCGTGTGTTGCAAATTACAACTTGTTGTACCAACTTCTCTGTACACACGATACAACGGTCGTATGAGCGCTTGTTGGTACGACCAAGTTTTCTAGTCTGCTCATACAACTCCCTTGTACCACCGTCGTATGTTCCACTGTTCTAATCGCGCATACGAGCGATCGATATCGCATACAACGGTCGTGAGCACGACCTGTTGTATGCGATCGTCGAACCGTGTGTATGGGGCTTTAGAATTAAAGAGAGAAGAGGGAAAAGCAGAAAAAAAAAGGAATAATTAATAGGAGAGAAGGATAGGGATGGAAGAAAAGAGAGGGGAACCCTAGGGCAGGGATTTCAATCTCAATTTCATTGTGGGCCACATAGGCATTATGGTTGCCCTCAGAGGACCAAATATCCAGAGCACCCCACCCCTCCTTACATCACAATGCACCCCCCCTTACCTTGTGCTGCTGCCAGGAAGAAGCTGGGGGCGGAGCTGGGAAACATAAAGTGCAGGGTCTGGAGGAAGACCAGAGGAGGGCTGAAGTCAGCTGCCATAGACTGCTGAATGTTAAGACCAGGGGAGGCGAAGAGGAGGTGCTGTGGCTGCACAGAGAGGTGCAGGATCTGTAGGAGGATTTTTGTCCTCCTCTCAGCTACTGACTGCTAAGACAGGGGGCGGAGTAGAGGGGGGTGCCACAGCTGCAGGAAAGGTGTGAAGGCCACATGAAATGGCATGATGGGCCAGTTTTGGCCTGCAGACCTTGTGTTTGACACATGTGTCCTAGAGGTGCACCACAAAACAGAAGGAACAGCACCAGGCACAGCAATGTATAGTCAAATCCGGTGGCAGCGGGTGCTGGAGGATTTTGGGGGGGCACGGGCAGGGCCCTCCAGGTCTGCATGCACCTTACGGGCGGAGCCCTCCAGTACTCACGGCTCCCCTGGTGCCCGGCGACGCAGCTTCTGTGTTGATCCAGTCTTCTTTCTGGGTTCTGGGTCTTCCACTTCCTGTCCTGATTGGTGGGAAGCAGATGTTGATTCGCTGGTATCGCAGGGTGAAAGGATTATGGTTGCAGTGCTCATGCCCCGAGGACAACATGGAACGGGCCAATGGAGGCCTCGGGCTCTGGTCGGGTGCTCGTGAGAGGGTGACAGACCTGGTAGAGACCTGGCACAATGCACAGTGGCACACATGGACTGGCCACCACCAGTCAAATCGTCTGGATCTAAGATATTCCAGCCAAGGAAACTATATTTTGAAAAGCCTTTATGGGTATCATATAGAATAGCTGTAAGCTTCTCTTTAATCATGGTACCCATAATGCGCTGCTTGACTTCCCTAATAGACAGAGTGGGCTGCTGCCAACATTTAGCAATCGTCTGCCTCGTTGCCTAGAAAGATATGATTGCCCAATTTACCAACTTAGTAACGTTTCTCTGTGATTTTGCTGTAGACCACAGCGAAGTATAGATTGACTAAGAATGTATATTAAATCAACAAGTTATGGATTTTGCCATCCCGACCAAATGTGGAGCATAAAGTCCTGAGAAGTACAGCCCAGTCAAAAGTAGACGTGTGTGGAGCAAAGCCATTAAAATTAACAGCTCCGCATCCTCATGTATTGAACACTGGGACAATGCACAGAAAATACTAAATCGATGGTATTTAACCCCATACAGGTTATCTAAAATTTATACCGGCTCATCTCCCCTGTGCTGGAGATGTAACTCCCATACAGGTAACCTTCTCCATACATTATGGCAATGTAAAAATTTATCAAGCTTCTGGAATTCCATATCATCTTTTGTAGCTTCTTTCACAGGATTTCTTAATGAACTAACACCAGAAATGGCACTACTAGGTATTAACCTAGATATATACCCAAACAATTATAGAACAATAGTAGCCAACATATTAACTGCCTCAAGATTGACAATAACCAAATTATGGAAATCCACCCAAGCACCAAATATATCAGAAGTTATAAGAAGACTAAATTTACAAGCACAATTCGAACTTATGTTAGCCCATAGGAAAGGTAATATTGATAAATTCTCAAAAATTTGGCATGCCTGGATATCACACCCGAAGGCCTCTAACTTCTTAAAAGACAAAAACAACTATTAAACCTCTACAAGAGTAATAGTAAATTTGTTACCTCTATAACGTACAAGTAACTTCCTCATCAGTATCCTCCTCTAACACCCCTTTCCTTCCTTCCTTTCTTTCCAACCTCCCTGTTTACAGTTTGTTCCCAATGGGGTAAACAAGGAGTATAGGCAACATAGAAGCTTAATATCGGTTTCACCTGTTAACTGTTTGTTTGACTGACTTTGATAACAAATAATTTTGATTAAGAATCGTATAAAGATGCATAATAGCAAATTTTATGTATATAACAAAGCTATTCTGAAAAATGTGTGTTATAACATTTATACCCAATAAAAATCATTGAAAGGGAAAAAAGTAGACGTGTGCAATTCGTTTCCTTCCGAATTAGTTTTATAACAAATTTCGACAAATTTGTTCATTCAGAAATATCCAAACAGAAACCCGTTTAACGAATTTTTCCGAATCGGTCGAAAATTCGTAAATTTGAAAATTCGAAAATGCAGAAATGTGAAAAACCGAAAACCCGAAAATTCGAAAATCCGAAATAATAACTAATAATAACTTAACTATTAAATTATAGGTATTGGAATTTCCTTTCAAATGTGGCTGTTAGTGAACGTAGCGAATACAAATTTATCCAAAGTCACAAATTATCCGAAATAACGAATGCCGCATCTAAACGAATGGAACGTAACAAATGAATAATAATAAATAACAATAATAATAAAAATGTTTTATTATTATTTATTATTAATTCGTTCTGTTCCATTTGTTTAGATGTGGCATTCGTTGCTTAATTTTATTTAATTTATTTAGATTATTCATAACTTCTGATAAATTTGTATTCGTTACGTTCACTAACAGCCAAATTTGAAGGAAATTCCAATACCTATAATTTAATACTTAGTTATTAGTTAATTAATATTAGTTAGTTATCTATCAATTAGTATTTTCTGATTTTCTTTCTTATTTTTGTTTTTTTTCAAATGTATGAATTTTCGAATTTACAAATTGCAATCATAACGAATGACCCGAAAAACGAAAAAAAAAAAAACCCCAAAACAAAAACAAACAAATTTTTCGGCAGTGCACACTTCTAGTCAAAAGTGAAAATGATGTCTTATGATACATACAGGAAGAGGATAGTCTACCCACCTAGTAGTTCAGTCTCTCAGATGTTGCTGTAATGCCAAAAAACCATCCTGCTCCTTTTGTCGGGATTCTGGTGATCCTGGAGATGTTTGCTGATGTTTGTGATGCTGAAACGCCCTTCCTTGCTGCCTCTCACACACAAAGCTAGATTTAAAGAAGTTGAAAAAAGTACAACTACAGTAAAACCTCGGATTGCGAGTAACGCGGTTAACGAGGGTTTCGCAATGCAAGCAGTCTTTTTAAAAAAAACCTCACTCGGTTTGCGAGCGATGTCTCGCAAAACAAACAGGATTAAGCCTCTGTGCATGCAATACCGCATGTGGCCAGAGGTGCGGGGGGCGCTGGAGAGTCTCGGAAGCCGTCGGAAATACTCGGAAATAACAAAAGTATTAACAGTTCCCGAGCGTTTCCGAATGTTTCCGAGCACTTCCAAGCCTCAGTAGCTCCACCATACCTCTGGCCATATACGGTATTGCATACACCAGTGCCCCCGGACCTCTGGTCACATACAGTACTGCATAGACAAGCAGTGCTGTGGAAGAAATTATCTGAGTTTCCATTGTTTCCTATGGGGAAACCTGCTTTGATATACGAGTGCTTTGAATTGCAAGCATTCTCCTGGAACGGATTATGCTCGTAATCCAAGGTTCCACTGTACTAAGATTTCCTTCACAGTCACCAACCAAATTCAAAATTGCCATGGATGTCTACCAGGGCCTGTTCACGCCATGTTTCTTCTGTAACGTGCATGTTAAGTGTAATGTGGGGACATTCTAAACGGCATGCCAACGTACTTTCCTACAGATATAAATTGCAGCACAGCCACATCCATCCACCAGGAGGTGCTGTGGGTGCCATTCAGAATGTTTTATCTGCCAAAGGATTTGTATTTCTGTCCATGAAGTCCTGAGATGTACATAGCCCTGCCAGGTAGCAGACCAGGATTTGAGATCTCTAATTTCTTAACTACATATAACCAGTTGCCGACCGCCCGCCATGGCTTGACGACGGCAACATGGTTCGTTATCGCGAAACACCGTCACCTGACGACGGCCGCGAGAGCAAGTATTGTGAGCGCGCACTCGCTGTGTTCCGGGGGGGCCAGGGAGCGGGTAGGGTGGACTCGATGTCCGCCGGCTACCCGCAATCAACCCCCCCCCAGAGCGACAGACCCGAGGTCCGTGTAAGTAAACACGGATCTCCGTTCTGACAGAGGGGGAAGGGATGTGATCACAGGCTTCCTGTGTATGGGAGCTGTGATCACTCCCCTCCCCCTGCCAGCCCAGCCCACACACAGTTAGAACACACTGAGGGAACACAGTTAACCCTTAGAGCGCCCCCTCCAGGTTAACCCCTTCACTGCCAATGGCATTTACACAGTAATCTGTGCATTTTCATAGCACTGATCGCTGTATAAATGACAATGCTCCCAAAAAGTGTCAAAATGGTCCGACATGTCCACTGCAATATCGCAGTACCGCTAAAAATCGCAGATCGCCGCCATTACTAGTAAAATATTTAAAAAAAATAAAAACCCATTCAATGAATTCTCATTTATAAACGCGGCAACTTTTGCGCAAACCAATAAACGCCGATTGTGATTTTTTTTTACTAAAAATATGAAGAAGAATATAAATCGGCCAAAACTGATGAATAAATTAATTTTTTATATTTTTTTTGGATTTGTATTTTAGCAAAAAGTAAGAAATATTTTTTTTTGCAAAATTGTCGCTCTTCTTTTGTTTATAGCGGTGATCAGAAATGACGCAGGTCAAACACCACCAAAAAAAAGCTCTATTTGTGGGGGAAAAAAGGACACAAATTCCGTTTGGGTACAACGTCGCACGACCGCACAATTGTCAGTTAAAGCGACGCAGTGCCGAATCGCAAAAAGTGCTCTGGTCCTAAACTGGGAAATAATTCCGGAGCTGAAGTGGTTAAGCAACACAGACTAGTGACCCAAATTGTCCATTGTCCCCAGTCTGGGAGTGGACAGAAAAAAAGAGCAGCCATAGACTGAGGTCATCTCTCTGCTCTCTCCTCCTGTTAGCAAGTTTCTTGTCAGCACATTTGCATACAGGACCCCTGATTGGCCACCAGTGCTGCCCCTCCCAGTCCTGTTGTAAAGGGAATTATAGGATGCAGAATTTAAGTCAAACTATATACTGTCAGGACCGCAATAAAATTTTAGCAAAATGAGGAAAGGCTTAACAATGTTCTTATTGCTGTCTGTGCCTTCCTGTCCTGGTGACAACCGCTCCCCTGATCCTGGTGTCATAGTAATAGGAAAAGAGGTAAAAACTCCCTAATGGGGTCGTAGACAGAGCTTTTTCCTCTTCCCTACTTTACCTAGGACAAAAAAATGGAGTTGGACTAAAAGTGTGCGCCCCCTGAAGACGTCAGCATGACGAAACGCCACGTTGGGGGTGGGGGTCAGGAAGTGACATCATCCCCCAGTTACAATCTGTAAGGAGAGGTATAAGGGTATGGGAAGTAAAGCTCTCATTGCAGGTCTGCAGAGGCGGCGGGGCTGTTGCTTTACAAGACATAGCGCTGTAACCTGGTGCACGGCAATGCACATTATAATGAGAGTGACAGTTGTTGTGTTTGTAAGAAAGTCTTTAATAAAAGGATTTTACACTATGTGAGATTCTTTGCCCTTTTTTGGTGGATCCTGCATTGGGAGAGAGATTTGCTTTGGAAGAGTGAGAGATTCTGGTCCAGGTGTCCCCTCTCTTAAAGGCCAAAAGCACTATATGACCCACTGCGCACTAGAGGGTCATGGTGACCCGATAAGCAGCTTGTGTTATTGGTGATGCACTAAGCACTGCATGACATCACAAGAATTTAAAGCGGAGTTCCACACATTTTTTTTTTTATTAAAAGTCAGCAGCTACAAAAAGTGTAGCTGCTGACTTTTAATAAATAGACATTCACCTGTCTCCTGGTCCAGCGATGGCTGCGCCCGAAGTCTCGGATCTCTCCTCCCTCCTCCCGACGGCCTCGCCATTCCTAGTGTGGGCACCTGGCCCGGCTTCACGGCCAGGCACCCACTGCGCATGCGCGAGCCGCGCTGTGCGTTCCTAGTGGCCAGGCAATCTTCTGGGACCTGTGACGTGTCCCAGAAGATTGCCAGGAGGGAGGGGCCGCCGAGGAGGGGAGGAGTCGCTTAGGCGGGCAGGCGACGGAAGGAGGAAGAGGGACAGGAAGTCCTTCTGAAAAGCGGGTACCAACTCCCCCCCCAAAAAAATGACATGCCAAATGTGGCATGTAAGGGGGTGAGGAGTGCTTAAAGCGGAAGTTCCACTTTTGGGTGGAACTCCGCTTTAAGAACACTTACATATATGATTAATGCTTATATGATGCATTGAGGAATTCAGTGAAATATTAAGTATTGCATGATATCAGATGAATTTATGGACATTTATTTATGGACAACGTATATATTGTGTATATGTTTAACCACTGTAATCCTGGGCACTTTCATCCCCCTCCTGCCCAGGCCAATTTTCAGCCTTCAGAGCTGTTGCATTTTAAATGACAATTGCGCGGTCATGCAACATTGTACCCATAATGCCATTTTTAATCATTTTTTGAGACAAATAGAGCTTTCTTTTGGTGGTATTTAATCACCACTGTTTCTTTTTTTTTTTTTTGCTAAACAAACAAAAAACCCCTGGAAACTTTGAAAAAAAATGTTCTCTCTGTTTCAGTTATACAATTCTGCAAATAACTAATTTAATTCCTTAGCTGAATGGCACTGATAAGATTGCATTGATGGGCTCTGATGAGGCTGCACTGATGGACACTAATAAGGCTGTACTGATGGGCACTGATGAGGCTGCACTGATGGACACGGGTGAGGCTGCACTGATGGGCACTGATGAGGCTGCACTGATGGGCACTGATGAAGCTTCACTGATGAGGCTGCACTGATGGTCACTGGTGAGGCAGCACTGGTAGTCACTGATAAGCTGCACTGATGGGCACTGATAGTCACTGATGAGGCTGCACTGATGGACACTGATGAGGCTGCACTGATGGGCACTGATGAGGCTGAACTGATAGGCACTGATGAGGCTTCACTGATGAAGCAGCACTGATTAGGCAGCACTGATAGGCACTGATAAATTGTACTGATAGTCACTGATGAGGCTTCACTGATGAAGCAGCACTGATTAGGCAGCACTGATAGGCACTGATAAATTGTTCTGATAGTCACTGATGAGGCTTCACTGATGAAGAAGCACTGATTAGGCAGCACTGATAGGCACTGATAAATTGCACTGATAGTCACTGATGGGGCTGCACTGATGGGCACTGATGAGGCTGCACTGATGGGCACTGATGAGGCTGCACTGATAGGCACTGGTGAGGCTTCACTGATGAGGCAGCACTGATTAGGCAGCACTGATGGGCACCGATAAGCTGTGCTGATGTTTATTGTTAAGGCACTGATGGACACTGATATGCTGCTGATCAGTGCCTTGATTATCAGTGTAAATGTCCCCTGTAATTGGAAAGCCAATTGTCAGCTTTCCTTTCCTCAGACACTGACAGCACTGAGGAAAGGAAATGCCGATAACCGGCATTTGTTTACATGTGATTGGACACATTACCCTGATCAGTGTTGCGCTGATTCCGAAGGGCACCACTGATCACTGGGTGCGCACATGCGCGGCACGATGTCAAGGACGTCATGTGACATACAGTCATGACAAAGCCCCCGCCCAGCCGTCAATCTGCTATAGGCCAGGCAGGAAGGTTTTAATTTAATCTTTTTGTTGATGTAAATTGGTGCATTGGTTTTCTATGTATTAATACACTGCACCTAACGTAGCTATTCTGTTGCATAAAATAAAAGTGTATGTAAACCCTAACACTGAACTTCTCTCCTTCGCTCATGTTTGCTCGGTATACCATTAGATGTGTTCTGTTATATTTGTTTGATAAGTGGAAAAAAAATCTGTTGATCAGAGCTGTCCTGTGCACACTTCCTGTGTTATCTCATAGAGCAGGGGTAGGGAACCTGCGGCTCTCCAGCTGTTGTAGAACTACTTTTCCCATGAGGCATTGCAAGGCTGATGGATACAATTACTCCAAGAAGCATGATGGGAAATGTAGTTCTACAACAGCTGGAGAGCTGCAGGTTCCCTACCCCTGTCATAGAGGCTACTCAGCCCCCTAATGACTGAATGTCGATATTCTGAATTTCCTTTTATTAAACATATTACAGTCACCATTTAGAAAAGGAAAATTTAATATCAAATTAGTCTGTAAATTTTACAATCAACGTCCTTTTGGTGTTTAGCAGGTTGGAGAAATAAATTTAAACTTTTTGCCATATTTTATACCGGTAACTTAATTGGCCGTATCATCTAGCTTGACCTTGGCAGGGAAACAGCAGATGTCCTCCCAATGGGCACGGAGGTTTCCCATCAATAGAGATTATCACCATAGTGACGGTGCCATTCTATGCAAACAAATCACCGCATCTTATCCAGGGATTAATAAATCTTTGTGACTCTGCAAAAAGCAATTTAAATGCTTGTTAGATCTAATGGGCTGATGTACAGCAAAATATATATTGCCTCCTGACGATAACAGTGCAAAAATGAATAGAAAGTGTAGCAAATTTTCTTGTGTCAAATATAATAAGCCAGTAAAAGTGCTCAGGGTTTATTATGCGGCATCTTGCAAATTGCTTTAAATTGGATTTTTATCTAGAACCTGCGACTTGAGATAAATAAGTGAGTTCATAAGGGATAAAAACAAAAAAGTAAAAATGGTAAAGAAAAAAATTATAACTGAAACAATTCATGGCTAATATCAAAAGTCAGTACAAAAAAGGAGAGGGGCACAACTGCCATATGGAAGTGCCAATTTGTTGCTTCAGTGCTCCTTGATGGTGGCTGTTTAAAGGCTTCCATCTCCAGTAGGCAGTGCTGGTGGATTGTCTAATGTACCAGCTAAGATGATTCCTGAAGACTTTCATCAGGAGCCTTTTAACACTGGGTTGGCCACATAGTGAAGATCTAGGGACAATAATAATATCAGTAAGAGTATCATACTCTAAGGCAACTTTTTTCAGTAAGTGGATGATGGTAGGTGCAGGGGTCCAGTCTTCAGTCTCCAGGACAGTGTGGCTGTGCTCACAGTGGAGTAGTGGGACTCTCTCCAGCAGCCATGGATCCATCCATCCATGGCTGCTAGCTCTACAGTATGTAATGTCTCCATCCTCCAACCAGCTGCTGTATCATGTCAGCAGCCTCCAACCACCTCTTGTACCATATCCACACTCTACAGCCTCCAACCACCTCATATATCATATCCGCAGCCTCCAACCACCTCCTGTATCATGTCCGCAGCCTCCAACCACCTCCTGTATCATATCCGCAGCCTCCAACTACCTCATGTATCATATCCGCAGCCTCCAACCACCTCATGTATCTTATCCGCAGCCTCCAACCACCTCATGTATCATGTCCGCAGCCTCCAACCACCTCAGTATCATGTCCGCAGCCTCCAACCACCTCCTGTATCCTGTCCGCAGCCTCCAACCACCTCCTGTATCATGTCCGCAGCCTCCAACCACCTCCTGTATCCTGTCCGCAGCCTCTAACCTTAAAATGATGCCCCCTCCCCCTTGAAAAAAGTTCTGCAGGCGCCCATGCACAAAGCCACAGGTTTTCATTGTGCACCATTACAACCTTCTAGCTGCTGGCGACCTAACGACTATTGACATATTCAGTTGATAAGGAGGATGTCAGTCGCCTGCATAGCATCCTTGTTTGGCCCTCCCCTACCCCTCTCCATCAGCATTGGGGTCTCATTAGCTGACTGATGGAGAAGAACTGAGAGAGAAGAGAAACAATGGAATACTAGTCAGTACCAGTTTGCAAAAGTGTATTTGCTTTGGAAGAATAAATCACCTCTAACGTTGGGTGTCCTACCTGTGGATGTTGTTGCATATTGTAAAACTATTAGAATAGTTTTTACATTTTAGAATGGGGTGCCTCGAGATTGTCCATCATTTTTAAAGGATGCCTTAACTGAAAAAAGGTTGAGAAACACTGTACTAAGGACTTATGCACACTGGGTGTTAAAGTAGAACTACACTTCATCTGAGCACCAAAAAATACTATTTAATTCATTTTAATATTCAAAGCAAACTCCCCCATCAATCCATGTCCCCATGGTTTATTTTGCTGAGAAAACACCACCCTAGCATTTCTGACCGTGACCATCCTCAGTAAGGGCAGATGATTTATGTAGCATTTATTTCCTGGAACCCATCTGCCCTTAGCTCAGGTGTGCAAACAAGAGAGAGTGTGCTTAGCTGGGAAAGCCCCTCCTCCCCTACAGAAGACTCCTGGGATGTATGACATCATTTGCCCAGGCATGGAAACCAGGAAGTAACAGAAAAAGTGTGAAAGAAGCAAATTTGATATATGTTCCTATTTATTTACTAATGCTAGCAGCATAAGGATTAAATGTCCTGCAGGACAATTTCATGGGTCAGATGATAAATGCACCAACAAGAAAATAAGCATTATTAGACCTTCTGATTACTAACAACACAGACCTGATCACAGATGTGGAAGTAAGGGGAAATCTAGGTAATAGCGATCACACGTCAATTAGTTTCAGTATAAAGTACACAAATAGGAAACATAAGGGGAATACAAAGACACTGAATTTTAAGAGAGCCAACTTCCATAAACTACGCTCCTCGCTGGAAGATGTTAACTGGGATAAAATTCTGGGAACAATGAACGCGGAAGAAAAATTGGAGTACTTCAAGAACATACTAAACAAAGGTATTAGCCAATGTATCCCAATGGGAAATACATTTAAAAGAGCTAATAAAAGACCAGGGTGGCTTAACTCGGATGTATAAGCACATATAAAAGCAAAGGTGATAGCCTTCAAAAAATACAAGGCTGAGGGGTCCTGGTCAGAATTCTATCTTTATAAGGTATGCAATAAGGAGTGTAAGGGTGCAATCAGGGCTGCTAAGATAGAACATGAAAGACACATAGCAGAAGAGAGTAAAAAGAATCCCATTAAATTATTTAAGTATATAAATAGTAAGAGAGGGAGGTCAGATCATATTGGCCCCATAAAGAATGATGAAGGGAATCTGGTTACAAAGGATGGAGAGATGGCAAAGGTGTTAAACTAATTTTCCTCCTCAGTATTCACAAAGGAAACGAGGGGCTCAAGCATCCAAACCTACAATGTTGGTCCTCACGACACATCACAGGAAGCACCCTCATGGCTAACTGAGGATAAAATTAGGAATAGACTTGAAAAACTTAACGTTAATAAGTCACCGGGACCAGATGGCTTTCACCTGAGGGTTCTTAAGGAACTGAGTCAAGAAATTGCCAGACCATTGTACCTAATTTTTAAGAACAGTTTACTGACTGGTATGATACCAGCTGATTGGAGAAAAGCCAATGTAGCACCCATATATAAAAAAGAACCAAGATACATCCCTGGAAACTACAGGCCAGTTAGCCTAACATCAATAATATGCATGCTCTTGGAGGGAATAATAAGGGATTATTATACAAGATTATTGCAATGAAAACGGTATCATTAGCGGTAATTAGCACGGTTTCATGAAAAATTGTTCTTGCCAAACCAATCTATTAATGTTATGAGGAGGTGAGCTGCCATCTAGATAAAGGTAGGCCTGTAGATGTGGTGTATCTGGATTTTGCAAAAGCATTTGATACAGTTCCCCATAAACACTTAATGTAGAAACTAAGGTCTGTCGGCATGGATCAAAGGGTGAGTACGTGGATTGAAAACTGGTTACAGGGACGAGTCCAGAGGGTGGGGATAAATGGGGAGTACTCTGAATGGCCTGGTGTAGAAAGTGGGGTTCCCCAGGGATCTGTCCTGGGACCAACTCTATTCAATTATTCATAAACGATCTGGAGGATGGGATAAACAGCTAAGTCTCAATATTTGAGGATGATACCAAGCTAAGCAGGGCAATAATTTCTCCAAAGGATGTGGAAACATTGCAAGAAGATCTGAACAAATGAATGGGGTGGGCAGATAAGTGGCAAATGAGGTTTAACGTAGAAAAATGTAAATAATGCAATTGGGTACAAAGAATATGAACACAAACTACTCACTAGGGGGAGTGCCTCTGGGGGAATCTAGGATGGAAAAGGACCTAGGGGTCCTAGTAGAGGACAGGCTCAGCAATGGCATGCAAGGCATGCAAGCTGCAGCAAGCAAAGCAAACAATATGTTGGCATGCATCAAGAAAGGGATTAACTCCAGGGATAAATCAATAATTCTCCCATTATACAAGTCTCTGGTGAGGCCACACCTGGAGTATGCCGTCCAGTTCTGGGCACCAGTCCTCAGGAAGGATGTCCTGGAACTGGAAAGGGTTCAGAGAAGAGCAACAAAGCTAATTAAGGGATTGGAGGACCTTAGTTATGAGGAAAGATTACAAGCACTGAACTTATTCTCTTTGGAGAAGAGACGCTTGAGAGGGGATATGATTTCAATGTACAAATACTGTACTGGTGACCCAACAATAGGGACAAAACTATTTCACGCAATGGAGTACACAAAGACATGCGGCCATTCACTAAAACTATATGAAAGGCGTTTTGACCTTAAACTGCGGGGTTCTTTACGGCAAGAGCAGTGAGGATGTGGAATTCTCTTCCACAAACAGTGGTTTCAGCTGGGAGCATAGATAATTTCAAAAAACTATTAGATGAGCACCTAAGGGACCACAACATTGAGGGATACACAATGTAATACTGACATAAAAGCACACACATAGGTTGGACTTGATGGACCTGTGTCTTTTTTCAACCTCGCTAACTATGTAAAAATAGACAATGTTTATTAAGAGAGTGAAGTTCTGCATTTGTACATTTGATATAGGCATTTTCTTGCTGGCGGAAGGCACAAGCGCACCGTCCAACTCTAAAACTCTATGAGAGGCTGAAAGCTGCTGCGGCCAGACATGGCTGGATGGTGCACCAAGTGATACTAACATTTAGGGCAGTATGCACCCAAGGATGAATGCCAAAAATGCAGACTTCTTACTTCCTAAACATTCGTCCCTGGGCGCATACTGCCCTAAATGTTAGTGCCACTTGGTGCAGCTTCCAGCCCTGTCTAGCCGCAGCAGCTTTCAGCCTCTCATAGAGTTTTTAGGTTGCCGGCAGCCGGGCTGGATGGGGCGCCTGTGCCTTCTGCCTGCACAGAAACTCCAGGATCTCATGGATGGGAGCTGTGCACGAGGCCATAAAGTGATGGAGGAGAAAGTAGTTAAATATGAGTGTCTTAAAAATGAACCTATTCACTAGAGGGCTTCTAATATGCAACCAACCCTTTATACAAACAACTACCCAATAAGGGTACGTTTTTGTTATCCTCCTTTAAAGCTGAATTCCAGGCAAACAGCTAAATACAACATTACAATACATATATGGGAAATATTTTGCCTGCCAGGGGATATTTATTGCTGTCCATGCAGTGCTGAGATTTGCCTGCAAGGTAACCAAGCCAGGTTTGGGACATCCCTTTTCTCTACTACATTTAAAGCGGCCCTTCAGTAATTTCTTCATCTTTCCATCTATTAAATCTTCTGCCCTTGTTGTTTTAACTTTGGACGGTAAAACTTTTTTTTTCTGCCAGTAAATACCTTATACAGCCCACTTCCTGTTTCTTGTCTGGTAATTAGCCTGGGTGGCTTATGACATTATGCACAGCTCTCTCTCTCTCACTCTTGTGAGAATTTGCCAGCAAGGGGTGGGGGAGAGTGGAGGAGGGATGAGTCACAGGAGAGATAAGGAGAGCTGCAGAGCTGGAGGGGGCTGGGTGAGGGTGGAGATAGGAGGAGACTGCAGAGATCCATGTGTATTCATAAAGAGAGGAGAAATGTGCAGGCAGTGGTGTGACTGTGTCTGTCTGTCTGTATATATGTGAATGTGTGTGTATATATGTGTGTCTGTGTGCCTCTGTGTGTCTGTGTAAATCCCAGAAGTGAACAGGCAGCAGCTTCAGCTGCCCACAGTTAAAATGGCTGTGGCCAGACTTAGTGGAAGCACTGGGCCTTGCTTCAGTTCTTCTCTCCCTGTTTCCTTCTCTCACAAGCTTTACTTAGAGTGGCAAGAGCCATTGGCTCTTGCTCTTGCCAGTCCAATCATGTGAGGAGGGAGCGAGGGCGGGGCCGAGCCAGGCTATGTCCTTCTATGGATGCACTTAGCCTGGCTCAGTATTGAGTCTGCATGTTAGCCCATATAGCAAGCAGTTTGCTTTGGAGGCAGATGCAGAAGAAGAGGAGCCAAGATCACCGGTGGGAAACCCCAGAAGGGCCACTCTATGCAAAACCTTTGCACAGAGCAGGTAAGTATGACATGTTTATTATTTTAAGAAGAAAAAAAATAACAGGCTTTACAACCACTATAGGTAAAATCATGGTTTTTAAAAAACTTGCATTTTAAAGCGGTTGTAAACCCCGCATGGTCATTTTTACCTACAGCTAAGACTTTTTTTTTCTTTCAACAGCCGCGGTTTACAACTGCTTTAATTGCATTCACGGATTTTTAATAAATAGCACTGGAGGGCTTTGTTCCAAGGTGAGTATTTCATGCATCACCCTGGTATTAGGCCAGGTTGCTTACAAATGTAGTCTGCTAGGTGGTAACTAGCCTGGCTGATTGTTAGTGAGATCCACTGACTTTTCCCTGGGTTTGAGGCACCTCTCTCTTCAGTCACTAGGTGGCATTGTTGCCTGTGGCATTAGATTGACAAGGGCATAGTGAATCCAGACTACGGGTGGATAGGTTGTCTCACGCAATTGGCAGGGTTTTCTGTGCCCCTTGGCCTTGGGGAGAGCCTACTTATTCAGGAGGAGTCAGGTGATCGGGGTTCTGTGCCACCTGGACAGCTGTCTGGGTGGACGTGTGTTACAAGGCTCCGGGTTGCTAGGCCAGAATCCTGAGGCCTATCCCGGGATCACCTGGCTGCTAGGCTGTCTGAGGCCTATCCAGGTAAGAGAGAAGCAGTGCGGGGTTGGGGCTTCAGGTCTGCAGCCCAACCAAGTTAAGAGGTTCAGCCGGACGTGGTACCGAATTGTTGCCAGAGATGTAGGAGAAGCAACTGCCATCAGGACGACCACTCCTGTTGCCAGCAGCAAGAGAGGATCAAGGTCAGAGGTAAAGGGGAAGCAGTTGCCACCAAGGGACAACCAATCCTGTTACCAGGGGCCAGTTAATGGAAGTCTGCAGAAGTACCAGAGCAGTCTTTTCATCAGCCGGGGACGATGAAGAAATGGGAAAGCTTCAGCAGAGTTCCACGCCAGGGACCCAGTGGGTTAGCAGGGGTGACGCTTGAGCAATATACAGCGGGTTAGCTGTGGTAGAGCTCAGGGGATCCAGTGACGGCTGGGATCTTGAAGTCTAGTGAGAGACCCGGAGCTCAGTGAGTGAAGATCTACAGTATTATACTGTGAGATGTAAGAGAAGATCTATAACGGGTTACTGTGTGTTACGTGTACAGATCTCTATTGACTGTTCAGTTGCCATAGGAGACAGCAGTTCTACAAATACAGTTGCTGCATTCAGCTTAAAGGCCCTCTACCTGTATAGCTGTCTGCCTCAGAGTCTGCTAATTGCTATTGCATCTGCCTAAGGGCATCCTGGCCCTAACCCTCTCTCCACCAGTTCTGTTAACAGACAATAAATCTCTTTTTCTTGCATCCAAAAAGTGACCGGCGCCCATGTTTCCAACTTGCAGTACACCCACCATGCCTAATAACCCACACTTCAAGGAAGGATGTCAGCTCTCCCTGACTCTGGAGGTTACCACTAAGCCTCTAGGGGTTGGGGACACTACTACATTCATAATGTGCTAGTATGTGATGCATACTAGCACATTATGCCATTGCCTTGCAGGTTTTGTTTTTTTCTTTCAACATTCGAGCTTTACAGCCGCTTTAATTGCATTTACTGATTTTTAATAAAAGCATAACTTCATTCACACAAAAGGCAGATTGTTTTTCTCTCACTTCAAGCGTTCATTCTAGACCAGCAATACGATCATAACTATACAATGTCAATATTTTATTAAACGTCTCACATTAAGGTGATCAGGATGCAGGCTTTAATCTAAGAGCCTTATAAAAAATTCATCCTACAGGGATCCCCCACTGCCCCATGGTATTCATTTTTCATACGTACCCCGGCATTAATGTAGAGACCTGGTCACATTTTACACATCGCTCTTGGCAGGTAATGTATACACAGTACAATAAAGGACTTGCACACATTCCCGTTCCCCATATAAGATGCTCTAAATGAAGCTATTTAACGTCCAGACTGTTTATGTAACTGCTTTATGATGACAGAATGCAGCAGTAAAGTCCAAGAAACATTGTGTTCTGTGCAGAGGGGATGGATTGTATTAAATATTCAACACTATGTGGTTTTAGAAGTTGCTGTTTTCATAGCATTTGAGGATACTCCCTGGAATGGGCACAAAGATAAAGCCCATGCTACCATTAGTGTTTAGATTGCTTTTAAAGCTGAACTCTGGGCACAAAAATTTCCATTAAAATATGTTCCTCGATAGCTAGAGAGCATATAAATCCACATTGTGTGCACCAAACACTTTTGCAAACCCAGGTATTAAGATAAAAAGGTAGCTGTGACATCATCACTGCTCTGTAAATATCCTTTGCAGAGAGTAGAGCTGTGGGAGGGGCCCAACAAGCCCCGCCTACTACATTCTGGCTGTAGAAAACTACAGGAGGGGCGGAGACAAGACCGGTCACCCTGCACAAGGAGAGAGATCAGCAGTGAGCGGTCTTTATTACAGGAAGTTCCTGCACAGAAGCAACATTTTAGCTGGATTACTGCACAGATCTGGAAGAAATGCACCAAGCACACCAAGAATGCACAGGACTCTTGTATTAAGACAATATTTCCTCATCCCAGAGTTCAGCTTTAATTGTGCTAGTGTCTACCATTTAAAGTGAATCTGAAAAAGATTTATTATATTATATAGAACAGTTAGAATTGTTAATTGTGCAGTACAATGAAAAAAAAGGAATTCTGTATTAAATCACTCATAGAATATCAGAGCACTTCCTGATTGTACTCCAGGCAATCCTGTGCATGGAGTCTTATAGCTGCAATCAGTGGCGACTGGTGGGTTTTTTTCCGGGGGGGGGGGGGGGGG
>BLSH010163069.1:592136-604346 GCA_018402905.1 Glandirana rugosa
AACAAATGCCCCCCAGTTAGCCAGCACCCCAGCCCCCCGCGCGTGCGGTCGGTCATCCAGCCCCGCACTTACCCCATCTAGGTCATGGGCGGGCAGTGCTCCAACAGGCACTTCCATCGCGTCTCTTCCTCCTCTGCATCATGGTGGCTTCCGCCATGCGTCTCCTCCCTCCACCTCCTAGGCGTCCAATATGATAGCCTGTCCTTTCAGCCAATCGGGTGACAGGTGTCAGGACACGCTTCCTGATTGGCCAAGAGGAGAATCAGTATGACAATAGTGAATATTCATTCGCTACTGTCACACAAGTTAATGTGCAATGCGCCCCAAGCCCACCCCTTTTTGAAACCTATTAGAGCCTCTGGCTCTAAACACGTGCTTCAAAAAAAAAAAACCCATAGGAATCCATGCATCCGGTGCCCTGAATGTAGATTAGGGGGCCAGATGCATGGATGGGGGGGGGGCGATGCCCCTGCAACCCTAATGGATGGGCTGCCACTGCCTGCAGTGTGAGATCATCTAAGCCACTGCTGCCTTTGCTTGCATGTAACATGGTAACATGTGTTAAAGTGCATTGCAGTAATGTGCACTTTGCCACGATGCACCACACTGGACAGGCGTGAAAAGACTCTTAATTGATTTGAATGACTAGTCAGATGGCACATCATATAAAAAAAAAAAATGGTGCATGTATGTCCAGCATTATGTTGCCGGTAGCAACTGCTCAGTTCTGTCTTAACTGTTTAAAGATAATGGGATTTGGTTGCTACAGCCAGCATTTGTAAGGCACAAGCCCTCAGGCTATCATCCACGCCTATGTTTTTCTATCTGAAATTATAGAAGTATTGCAAAGGTATGATCAATTGGATGCTTTTTCTATATAAAAAAGACTTGGAGCGAAAAGTTGGGAAGTATTTACTGTATTTGGTGGAGAACAAATCTGATATCAGGGGTTTTTCACATGAATATATGGACAATTACTTGACTAGCAATAGAAACTTGGCATAAAGCAATGTTCAGTCTTCTAAAGCAGTGGTTCTCAACCTTTTAGAGGCCACTGTGTGAGGTGTGGTGGGGGCACTGTGGTTCACTGTTTGAGGTTGGGGGGCATTATGGAGGGTTGAAGGCTCTGCGGCAGGTTGGGGGGGGCACCATGGGAGGCTTGTCAGCACTGTGTGAGGTTGGGAGGTATTGAGGGCCACTCTGGGAGGTTAGGGGCTCTATGGAAGCTGAGAGATATTGTGGGAGGTTAGGGTACCTGGAACTGACTAGAGGCCTAGGAAAGGGCAGGCCATGGGCAGGCAGTGGGCCCCTGCCCGTAGGTTGAGAACCACTGTTCTAAAGTTATGTAGGGCAGGTGAAAAATAAAAATTGGCTCTTCACAGTATAGAACATGGAGCTGTTGGTGCCAATTTGGGTGGAGGACAGCCCAGTGCATTTGGCACCCGGCAAGGTAAATGTATATCCGCAGGGATCAGGAGATAAAAGTTGGGCTGAGTTTAAAGCGGGACTTCACCCTAAAGTGCCCCCTCCCCTCCACTTCTACTTTTGTCACTTTTTGGGAGAGGGGGGAGCAGGTATATGATTTTGACAGGTACCAGCTCCCACTTTTGGTCGGATCACTGTAGCGATCTCCCCTCACCTCACAGGTCCCAGAAGGCTGTAGGACCATTCAAACAGTGCAATAAGGCTTGCACATGTACAGTGGGCCGCCTGATGTGAAGCCTCAAGCTGGCTGCCCACAGTAAAAATGTCAGCACCAGGGACCTGAAGACCGGCAAAGAAGAGGTTTTGGGTGAGCACAGGGCTGGACCCCTGGACAGATGAGTGTCCATTTAAAAAAAAGTCAGAATCTGCAGTATTTGTAGCTGCTGCCTTTTATTTTAATTTTTTTTTTTAAAAGGCCGAAGAACCGCTTTTTTGGTTAAGTATGTGAAACCTCACCTTGTAAAACAACCCATTTAATTTACAATAGAAAGGCAAATCATTTTTGTATTTTATATATATATATATTAGAGCTGCACGATTCTGGCCAAAATGAGAATCACGATTTTTTTGCTTAGAATAAAGATCACGATTCTCTCACGATTCTCGCGGCGTAATATATTAAATATACAAAAAAATTGGGCTAACGGCACTGTTTTTAGGTTTTTGAAAGGGTAATTTTTCCAAAAAAATTGCGTTTAAAAGTCCGCTGTGCAAACAGCGTGTGACATAAAATATTGCAACAACCACCATCTTATTCTCTAGGGTCTCTGCTAAAAAAAAATATATAATGTTTGGGGGTTCTAAGTTGTTTTCTAGGACAAAATAATGGATTTTTATTTGTAAAGAGCAAGTGTGAGGAAAGATTTAGTCTTTAAATGGTTAAACCAAACAACTATAGAAGGGGAGTTCACACAGCTTTTGAAGTAAAATTACTTTGTATCTTTGTGTCTTTTATCAATGATGACTCAGAACTTGGCTCTCTGCCCAGACTTCCCCTGAGACTCAAGTCGCTCTGACTTGAAAAGCCTTCAGGCAACTTGCATTCACTTTTATTACTGTCAAGTCGCGCTGATTCGCCCCGCAAGTCGGACCCCATTTACTGCACTGAAAATCGCGGTAATGCCTGATGGAGATATATATATATACAGGTGGTCCCCTAGTTACAAACATCCGACTTATGAACGACTCCTACTTACAAACGGAGGGAGACAACAGGAAGTGAGAAAAAATCTCCCCCTAGGAAGGGAAATTCACTCCTGTAAGAGTTATTATGGGAAAAAGGGGTCTCCACTGATGTTTTATCACCAATCCTTGTTTCCACAACAACTCAAAATTTTCAAAACCCAATTATCATTGGGACAGGAAGTGACGTGAAATCTTCTGAACAGAACAATAGACAGCAAAACAAACATTACAGGGGTGTTACCACTTCCCTATGCTATCCAAAAAGCTTAAAAATATTTGTTTTGGCTGAAGCTACACTTAAAAAATGTACTTGTTCCAACTTACAAACAAATTCGACTTATGAACAAACCTACAGTCCCTATCTTGTTTGTAACCCGGGGACCGCCTGTATATATATATTTATATATATATATAAAGAGCATCAATAACTTTATTTTTTTATCTTTTTTTTATTTTTATAAGTGATCACATGATCTCTGTTCTCAGCTGTATAAGGAGCTTAGAGAGCTAGGGGTGTAGAAGCAGCAGTACATGGATCTTTGCAGTGAATGGCTGTGCAGGGAAGAGGGGGGTCGTATCACAAGAAGCCTGATCATTGGAAGACAGGCAGTCTGTGGTCCCAGCTCAGCCACAAAACTGGCCACACTGGAATGGATGTGCTTTCATGCCTAGTGTGGTCAGTTTGAAATAGGAAAGCAGGGGACTGGCAAGATCTCCAGGTCTTGCACACAAAGGTAGCAATAGGAAGATAATTTTTAACACAAGTACATGGTACAACAGGCACATATCAGGAATGTGAAATGCTGGGGTAACATACACTTTAAGTTTAAAGGGTAGGTTAAAAGTTAAAGTAAAACTAAAGGCAAAATATTTCCCTTAATAGTGTGGTCACAGGTTAAAGGTTAGGGAGATTCACTACAATTTTCCTGATCACCACTGTCATGGGTAGAAAAGTAATGGTCAATCCAAAATTTTGAGTTGCCACCTGAAAAAGGAATTTTCCAATGGGAATACTTGTTCTTGTGACAACTGTCCAGAATTGGATTTCCTATCTTTGGAAAGAAATCCTTCATTTTCCTGTTAAGACTGCAGGACAGAAAGTGAACTGAAGTCTTCCCAATGAGACACAGATGGCAAAAACCTCAGACAAAAGTTTTAACGCTCCCCTACTCTATCAGAATGAAAAATGTGTTGGCTTTCGATATGCTTTGTGTCAGGGTCAAGATAAACCTTCAAACCCGACTCTAATCAAAATCCTTTTATACTGAATTTGGGCTTTAAGGGTGAATTGGAGGGGCTGTCCTAAGTTTTAGGGTCATACGATAGTTATATTTTAGGGTTAGTGTAATGTTAGGGATGGGACATTTTTCCTTGTTTTCAAAGTAAAGACCCACACTAAGTTCTCAACCCCAAAAACCAGAGGACTTCTCCTACAAGAGTGTTGTAAAAATCCAGTGGGTGACCAAACTATCCCCAAACCAATCCAAAATCACTGTTGACAAATTTATTATAGTGTAGATACATTAGTCAATATGTTCAAAAGCTAGCTTAGATTTATAGAGAAAACTACCTTACATTGGTCAAACTCCAGCTGTAAGGTCAAGACCTTAGGCACAATTGACACTGGCGGTGCAGCCGAAGTGCATTCCAAGGCCGGTGTTTCAGTTGAAGGACCTCTACCAGCTTTTGGACCAATATAAATCTGTGGTCTGCTGTGGCTTGATTGCAACTTACTAGGTCAGCCTTTCTCAACCTTTTTTTAGCCCAGAGGAACCCTTGAAATAAATTTTAGGTCTAGAAAAACTCTTGTTAATATCAATCAGGGTTCGGTGAAAAAATGTGCTGTTGCAAAGTGGCTTTGGCTATGCAGGATTTCAACCAGCCATGGAATAAGGAACCCCTAGCAACCTCTGGAGGAACCCTGGTTGAGAATGACTGTTCAAGGTTCTCTTGTCACGTTTTTGGGGTTGTGTTCGATATGTGCAAAGAGAGATCACACAAATACTTAAAAATATAACATTTATTACAAGTAATGACAGATACAGATAAAGATAAAGAAAATATCAAGAATACTTAACTAAAGGTGTTTGCTTCCGTAGCCATGGAGTCTCTGACATGGCACAGGGGATCAGGACCAGACACGTGCCTCATGGCTGTTCTTGGTAAGACTGCCTTATACCAATTTGGGCTGTGGTATAAAACTTGTGTGTAAGGAAAAGGACCACCCCAGCCAACACCAAGTAAGCAACAATATGACCTTTACATTCCTGAGGAGAGAGGGCTAGCTTGACCATATAAGGCAGTTCAAATGCCAATAAGTTGAGTCATGCAAGGTAACCAGAATGACCAGGATATTAGAGGCTATAATAGATATTTGTGAAGCCAACATAGGTCATGCAAAATAAGGTCAGGTAAAGGAATATCTGAAATGTGAACATTCGCCAGCTTTCAGCACCCTTTAGAACTAAACCCAGAACAAGGAAAGGAAGGAAGTTTTAAAGGTAAGGTTACTGCAATTTTAAAGGAAACCTGTCAGCTTGGCTTTAGATATACAAATTTGATCCACACTGGTTTAATAGAGGGGTTTTTGGTTGTTCTTACACCACCTCATCATAACCTTACTAGTTATACCTTGTACAAAGTAATGAATAAAAAGTCGTTGTTTAGGCCAGTGATTTGAATGTTCTCAGCCTAAAAGAAAATTTAAGACAAACAACTGTAGTATGGACATCAAGCTCCCCGGCTGGTGTATTCTGGTAATAAATGGGAAATTCAATGCATCTCCTTCTTCCTTGTGGTATGTTTTACAGCATGCCCTCCAGCTCTGCATTATGGTCTCATATATCTGTGTACTTTTCCATTTGCAATTTATTACGTATGTGTATAAAACATGCATTTTCCTAAATCCTAGGTGTATAATACCATTCAATTTATCATCATGCACTGTTGAAATAAATAGCACTTCACGCTGATATGAGCCACATGGTGTACAATATTCAAGGCTAAAATCAACTCATCAACCCTTGTATATATAATGTACGGTATTCAGCTTTTTTATTAGCTTACAATATTTAGACTGCCGTCCCCTCTCAGCCGGACCCTTATTCATCTTTTGATTGGTACTCTAAGGGTAGAAGCAAACGCTGATGTCTTTTATTTATGTTTTGACCTATTTTTCTTGTTTTTATTCATTGCATAAAAGCAGAACATTTTGGGAATATGCATGTCATTTTAATATCTGTTTTTTTCCCCATTAGAATTTTTTGTATAATGTACTTTTTACAGAGGTGTATAAATCCAGCAGTTTTAAACTTGGATGCTGTTTTGTTTTGTTGTGGTTTCATTTTATGTGCCGGAAACAACTCTTTCTTTTCCAGGGGATTTGAGTGCCAAGTATGAGGCCCAGTTCACACAGGGGCGACTTGGGATCCGACTTGAGTCGCCTCAAGTCGCCCCAGGTCGCTTGACATAAGAAATCCCATTGAAGTGAATGGGAGCCGTCTTTATGTACGCTACTGAAGTCGCTCCGACTTCAAGGCGACTTCAGAAGAGATTCCTGTACTACTTGTAGGCGACTTCTATCCGACTTGTGCCCATAGGATTCAATGGAAGTCGTCTCCAAGTCGGATCCCCCATCTTAATGCAAGCGACTTTGTCAGTGAAAAGAATAGGAATTTATTTTGGGGCAGCCCCTCCCTCCCGTCTCTGATTGGCCACAGGCAAAGTTGCCTGGCATAGTTAAGTTTGAAGTTGCCTCCAAGTTGCCTTGAAGTTGCTTCCAAGTTGCCTTGAAGTTGCTTCCAAGTTGCCTTGAAGTTGCCGGGCAAAGTGGTGCCTGAAGTCGGATCGCCCCTGTGTGAACCGAGCCTAAGTGTATATTATATAATTGGCCAAAAACATGCTGACCTCAAATGTCCCTGCCCCTAACACTTCACTTGAATTCCCCAACCCCTTCATTTATCCATTAGCAGAGTTGTAAAGTCTTTTTTTTTTAAATAACAAACATATTATACTTACCTCCTCTGTGCAGTTGGTTTTATACTGAGTGGCCCCAAACCTCCTCTTCTCGGGTCTCTCCGCGGAGCTCCTGACCCCTCCTCTTCCCGAGTGCTCCGTTGGAGAGCCGCTGTCCCTCTGGGCACTCGTGCGGGCGCGCTCCCGTGTCCTGCTGCTAGGTCCATTGACACAGACAGCAGGACTCTGCCCCGCCCCCCAGGCTCCCGCGTCATTGGATTTGATTGACCGCAGCGGGAGCCAATGGCTGTGCTGCTATCTATCCAATCAGGACCCCGAGACACCAGCTGGAGCTGCCGTGCTCATCCCCATCGCTGGAAAGACCGGGCTCAGGTAAGTAAAAGGGGGGCTCTCGAGGGCAGCTGCATCACAGGAGGTTTTTCACCTTAACCAGTTGCCGACCGCTCCCGCCGTGGCTTGATGGTGGCAACTTGGCTCATCATCGCGAAACACCGTCACCTGACGGCGGCCACAGGAACGAGTATTGTGAGCACCTCCTGAGGCACGCTCGCACGCTCACTGTGTTCCGGGGGGGCCATGGAGCGGGTACGGTGGAAATGATGTCCGCTGGTTACCTGCGATAGCCCCCCCGGAGTGACAGATCGGGGGTCCGTGTATGTAAACACGGATCTCTGTTCTGACAGAGGGGGAAGGGATGTGATCACAGGCTTCCTGTATATGGGAGCCGTGATCACTCCCCTCCCCCAGCCAGCCCAGCCCCCATACAGTTAGAACACACTGAGGGAACACAGTTAACCCCTTAGAGCGGCCCTCCCAGGTTAACCCCTTCCCTGCATAATCAATGTAATCAATGCATTTTCATAGCATTGATCGCTGTATAAATGCCATTGGTCCCAAAAAAGTGTCAAAATTACACATCCGAAATGTCCGCTGCAATATGGCAGTCCTGATTAAAAAATAATTAAAAAAAAAAACCCCAGAAATTAATTCTCATTATTCGTAAACGCGGCAACTTTTGCGCATGCCAATCAATAAACGCTGATTGCGATTTTTTTTAGCAAAAATATGAGGAAGAATATAAATCGGCCAAAACCGATGAAAAAAATGTTTTTGTTTTTTTTTTATATATTTTGTGTATTATAGCAAAAAGTAAGAAATATAGTTTTTTTTGCAAAATTGTCGCTCTTCTTTTGTTTATAGCGGTGATCAGAAATGACGCAGAGGTGACCAAATACCACCAAAAGAAAGCTCTATCTGTGGGAAAAAAGGACGCAAAATTTGTTTGGGTACAACGTCGCACGACCGCGCAATTGTCAATTAAAGCGACGCAGTGCCAAATCGCAAAAAGTGCTCTGATCCTAAAGTGGGAAATCCTTCCGGGGGTGAAGTGGTTAATGCATAGAATGTATTAAGGTGAGAAACCTCAAGGGTTTACAACCCATTTAACTCTTGGGAGATTTCTAGTGCCTTGCTTTCCCAGGAGGCAGCAGCAAGACATTCTGATGCCACAGCACCTCCAGAAAGTGGATATGCTGTTTTTGGGAGTTGTTTTCCAGCATATCCACTTTAATGGACCATGCTGAGCAATATATTTCAATTTGATTTTTTTCATAGACCCTAACCAATTTGATTTAACTTTGGATAGTATAGGGAAGCGTTATCACCTTTGTTAGGTTTTTATTGTCTGAAACCTTATTGAAAAGATTAAAGCCGACCACAATTTGGGCTGTGGATGGCGCTGTTGGCACCACCTGGCTCAACAAATGTTGATTTTTAAAATAACTTTTGTCAAATTTGCTGAATATTTGTTGCATGAAAAGTGAATTCATCCAATCAGATGCCATCACTGTTTGGGTATTCGGATAGCTACAGGTGTTGGCTGTCAGAATACAATAGCTGGTAGGGTGAGATTTATTCATTCACATTGTTTAACGGAGATAGAGGAATCTTCTAGGTTTCTTTTATTTGGCCTGCTAGACGAGAGAAATCGATAGGTGTAGCTAGCTTAAGGCCCCATTCACACCTCAGCGTTTTGTAGCTTGAAGCCTGAAGCTCCAAAATGCTGGAGTAGAAAAAAATCAATGATTCTCTATGGAGACGAAGCCTGAAGCCAAACGCCTGAATCTCAAACAAGTTCTGGGGCTTTTTTTTTGTTGCTCGAATCGGGCAGATTTGGGCATTCTTGGCGCCTGTTTGTATTCCCATAGAAATGAATGCAAACGCGACCTTCACGCATCTTTGCGCATTTCTACGCACGATTTTCTGCTCAAATGAAAATAAGCAACACATAAAATGGTAATAATATATGAATAAATAAATGTAAAATAAATACACAAATAACTAAAAATCATCATAAATAAGTAAAATAAATGAATAATATGTAATAATGCATGTACATACATTACAATACATCCGTTACAATACATACAAAAAATACATTATTAATAAAAATATTTTTTTTGTGTGTTAGGGTGTTTAGCTATTTATTGTTATTTTATTTTTTAAGGGGTAAGGGTTAAAGTTAAGGGTTAATTATTTATTTATTGTTACTTAGTATTAATTTATTGAATGTCTTTATTTTTTTATTTATTTGTGTATTTATTTTACATTTATATATTCATTTATTATTATTCATATACTAAACAAATAAAATAAAATAAAATAATAATAAATAACCCTAACCCAACTCCTAATCCTTAACCTAACCTAAGCGGAACTCGAACCCCTTACCCTAACGAAAAAAACATTATTTTAAATGAATATTAATAAAAGAAGAAATAAAAGCTAGTAACAAATGATGCAACAGATTATAGTTTTCTCAATTGTCTAATAACAAAACGGCAAAGTCCAAAACCGCTGCATAAAAACGCGTGAAAAAACGCTCAAAGACGCTACGCCCAGGTGTGGATGCAGCTCTACTCCTTCCTGTCCTGGTGACAATGTTATCACCAGACAGAAGGTAAAGCCTGGTTTACACTACAGCTTTGAGAGCGCTGATCGCGAGTCGGTCAGCTGCTGGTTTTCCAGCATGCACGTCCGTCATACACACAGGCAGAATGTCGGACAGTATTTTTTGTACCGGCAAATGTCTCCCGACATTCTGCCCATGTATACGGGGCTTTAGAGAAACACTGCTAAGGGAATACCAATAACAGCGCAAGCAGCAGTTCTAGCATTCGCCTACTTTACTATATTTTTTTCTTGCTGTAGCCACGTGCTCCCTTGAGAATGGCTGGTAGTAGTGGTTCACCTTATAGCTGCCCTCAATCGCACCATATCTCACACATCCGGAGACAATGAACAGGCTGGCTCTTGCTTTTGTTATTTTATTTAGGGGAAATAACTTGGATGGAGATAAGAGGTAACTGTGGGATGCCCAAAGAATTATGGTACAAGGATTCCATATACAGTCCTGTATATGCACACTTCACTGCAGACTCCCTCTCTTACAGTCCTCTCACTACACAGAACTCACAGCTTTACACGTTGCTTCTCTCCAGCTCAGAACTTAGTTTCCAGCCTGAAGGGAAATGTACCAGGCTTCTCCATACCTTTCTCTTCACCGCGGTTAGCACATGGTGAGGCCTACCCTGTTTCAGCAGGACCACAGGAACACCTATTAGAGGCTCAGGATCACTATAGGCTAACTCAGAGGCTAACTGGCCTTTGACAGACTACAACTCCCAGCCTATCCCCCTCCAGGTCCCATCGACCTGCTCTCTGGCATTGACTTCTCCTTTACCTTGACTAGCTCCCAAGGCTCTCACAGACTGTCCACCATTCCTCTCCCAACCTGCTCCAGCACTTTCTCCTCCAGTCCCTGGGACCCTCACTCACCGCACCGGTGGATACTTTAAAGCAGGGGTAGGCAACCTTAAAGAGGTAGAGATCTACCTGAACAACATGGGAGAAGTCAAAGGTCACCGGGCACATTGTTGCCTCCTCTTACCAGATTTAAACCTCTAATTGGCGTACTACCATGCAGCAATTGCGTGCATTGCATGGCAATCAGGTGGTGAGCAGGCAACATATCGCCTCCTCACCACCGGTCAAACCCACTCAGATCGCTTTTCAGGGGAGCAGCAGTGCCTGCTGCACTTGTGAATGAAACCTTACTGTTCTAAGCCCCCAATAAGGCTGCTTTCACACCGATGTGCCGCAGATTACCCACACCGTGGTTGGAGTGAAGTTGGTATCACTCTTCATGGAACAGGAGCCAGTACAGAGGAGGCAACAGCTTATGCAGCTCTTGCTCCCTACTACAGCTCCAAATTTACAAGTAGTCCCTCTGCATTGCACTCTGATGCTCTGGGATGGTGTGTCAGTAAGCCCAGACCGCGATCTACCAGTCACCAGTCCAAGATCTACTGGTTGCTGACCCCCGCTTTAAAGTCTCTCTGCTCCTGTAGCACCTCCGCTGTTCTCCTGTTCCTCATGTGCGGCTCCAGGAATCACTCTCCTTCCTGGTTGTACCCGAACCCTCAGGCCCCAAGGTCACCCTCACCAGACTGGGGGCGACCTCTCGGGTAGGGGCCTGCACCACAGCACCTCTGCTACATCTCCAGACTTCCACCCGACACTCTCCTCCCAGATTGGGCTGACTCTGAGTATTTAAGGAGGCCTGCCCCCTGCCAACCCTGCTTGGGGATTAGTCAGGGCTCCTTAGAACACTCCAGATGGCTCCACCTATCTCCCAGCTTTCTGCCCAGAAACCAGCTTCAGGTTTCTGGATACAGAGAGGGAGGTTCTGGTGACCTCATCTGTTAAGTCCACCCAATCCTCCCTGAGCCACTCCTCCCAGCCCAGATCAAAACATCCAGGCCTGCACATTACAGTCAGGCCTGACTAAATTTACCTCTCCTAGTCAAACCCTGCTAGAAAACGCACCTATACTATGGGGGCGCTACATTGCTTTCTGTCATTGTTGTAGGTTTCCAGACAGGAGGTGATGGAAATTTCTCCAATGGGGACACAGACAAAAACAAGTTGTCCCTAGGGTAGAAAGTGCAGGGGAAATTTCTGTAATGGAGTCCTTAACAGAGAGTCCAACCCTTCCCCACTCTATCCAAAAAAAATAATGTGGACAGGGGATGCAATTCAACCTCCTAGGACATAACCCTAATGTGACACAACTCTAACATTAACCACAAAATACTATACTTACTCATTGTTATCAATAAGTATCCATGTGGATACTAGGGTTGCCACCTCATCCCTTTAAACCCGAACACATATGAATTACACAGGTTCTGAGGCTAATTTAATGCACATAAGGCACCACGTGAGTTTAATTACCACCTTAATCAGCCACAGAACCTGTGTAATTAATGTGTGTTCGGGTTTACAGGGATGAGGTGGCAACCCTAGAGGATACATGTGCATTCCCCCACTGTAAGTGGTTGTAAAACCATTCATATACCCAGTGAAGTGATTAGCCTCAGGTGATACAGACAGAGATAAAACAAATCATCCTACCTCTTTTCTTTTGTACATCCCTTCAAATGTGCTGATTTTAGATGAAATCCTGCATATTTCGATATCACGGGGGGGGGGGGGGGGGGGGAG
>BLSH010163069.1:621209-637103 GCA_018402905.1 Glandirana rugosa
GAATCGTGAGAGAATCGTGATCTTTATTCTAAGCAAAAAAATCATGATTCTCATTTTGGCCAGAATCGTGCAGCTCTACTGTGTGTGCAAGGCATCAAATGACACTGTGTGCCATAGTCAGGGGTCAGGCTTGAAAAACCAGTAGCTATAGAAGTAGAGAGGCTCCCCCTGACCAACCGGATAAGTGAGCAAGCATGTCACCCTGGTGGGTAACGCAGGCTCACCTGAGGTGCAAGGTCTAAGTATTAACCGGTGTTCACCAGAGCTCCTGATGGTGGAGATGGGTTTTGCTGCGTGTTAGTACCAGGTTGCGGTTCTCAGGATCACCCCACCAGGAGGCGAGCAAGCCATGGTGCAGCAGCACATATAGCATGTTGGAATCAAGCAGAAGCGTAGTCAATAAACAAGCCAACAGTCAGTAACAAGTGGTTGAAGGTTGGAATCAAGCAGAAGCGTAGTCAGTAAACAAGCCAACAGTCAGTAACAAGTGGTTGAAGGTTGGAATCAAGCAGAAGCGTAGTCGAGGAACAAACCAAAGGTCGGTAACGAGTGGTAGTGGAGATACGAATGGCAGCAGGAGTGACAAGTGGGAGATATTGCCTGGATAGAGCATAATAATCTAGCAAACAGGAAGTGCAGAGACTTAGCTTAAATCAGGAAGTTCATGATAGGAGCAAAAAGTGGAAGGTTCATAAGAAACAAGACATAAGGCAAGGTTAAACAAACAGGAGTGCAGACAAGACAAGGGAGTATACTGAAAATCAGTGTGGAGTCCAATCAAGGGTGCTCAGGCTTCAATATCCTCTCAACATCAAGCATATAGCAAAGTTCAGTAAGAGAAGCCGGCACTCCAAATCCTTTAGAATGTAATTTATTGGCACATCTAGAAAATAGGTACAAGGGGCTAATGCGTTTCGGCGAGATCGCCGTAGCACGTTAGCCCCTTGTACCTATTTTCTAGATGTGCTAATAAATTACCTTCTAAAGGGTTTGGAGTGCCGGCTTCTCTTACTGGACTTTGCTATAAGGCAAGGTTGTAATAAAGCAGGGAGCTGTCCAGCATCTCACTAGGTTCTGCGAGAAGAGCCACTGCCAGACTTCCCAGGTTCAGGTCCAGGCCCTGACAGCGTGAAGCTACATGATCAATGTACATCTTATATAGGTGAAAAATACAAAGCACAGGAAGGAAGATTTGAAATGCCTTTAATGGTATATTTAACAAACCAAAAGGCAGCAAACAAGAGAAGTTCATCCTTAGCATTGACACACCATTTAACCTTGCCCATTCAGGTTTCTAAACAAAAAATGAAGAGCAATGTGTAGAAAGTGTACCATCCTTCATCCACCATTCAGAACTGATCTTTCATTTATCTAACATCAGTTCATTGAAATGCGATTGGTTGCTATGAAATATTAAATTTGGCTCATTATCAATGCTCTTATGCTTAGCATTTCTTTTATACCGGCATCAGATATTGACACTTACATTGTCTTTACTTAAATCTCCTTCATTGGGCTCTAACGCCCACTTTAACAGATAAATTGATAATTTTTACCTTGAAGGGTAACTGCACTCTCGAAAGTAATTAAACTTTATTACTTTAAAAAAAAAAAAATGTTCATTTTTACATGCCACTCAAGTAAAATGGATTTTCCCTGAAGTCTGATTTTGATCAGCACTGAGACATGTCCTTCCAGCACATGAATGAACAGGGAAATAATACTCACTTAAAACGCAATTAGGAAAAAGTCTGTTTAAGAGTTTTAAAATCTTTGAACGATAATGTCTTTGATGTAGTTTGGCAGTTACACTTTTGCACGTTTGTCCAGGGCAGCCATCAGAAATTTTGGGGCCCCTTACACAGCTTTAGACCTGCCCCCCCCCCCCCCCCCCGTCTGACCGCCAACATTGGACTGCCCACTGGCCACCCCAACACATCCGCCAATGGCCATCCCACTAAATCTGCCCACTGGCCAGGGGTGTACACAGGTTGCAGCCGCAGTAGGAATTATACACCCTGTCACGCTTAACTGGTGTAGCCTGCCAAGCATGAACCATTCAATTAAATGGGGCCACTCTGCAAACACCCTGCAATTGTGTGCCCTGCATGCTAGTGTGGGATCCAAGGGGTTATATCAGGCGTTGAAAAGGTGATAAAATGCCTCCTCACTGCCTGCTTTAGCCCCTTGGTCACTGCACAAGGTTGCTATATTTATTTTAAGTGAAACAGGGTGCACAATTCCTGTTGCAACATGTGTAGTGGGGTGCAGTTGCAGGGTGGTAAAAAACAGGGCTCATCTATGGGGATTTTACCTCCCCCAAACTGCAAATGTAAACAAGTTCTTACTGGCCAGAGCCCCCTATCATAGTTGCCTTTTAGGGGTTGTCGTGGGAGAAGAACAGAGAGGGAAGCTGTACAACAAGGACAGGGAGGGATGCTGGGGACAGAGAGGGACGCAGTAAGACGAGGACAGAGAGGGATGCCAGGGACAGAGAGGGATGCAGTGTGACGAGGATAGAGAGGGATGCCAGGGACAAAGAAGGACACCGTGGGGGGGGATAAGAGAAGGACACTGTGGGGGGGGGGTTTAGGACACAGGGGGACACCATGGGGGGGCGTAGGAAGACGCAGGGGGACACTGTGGGGTGGGGGAGGGGAGGACACAGGGGGACACCGTGGGTGGGGGAAAGAAGGACACTGTTGGGAATGAAGGACACAGGGGGTCACCGTGGTGGGGGGAGGTCACAGGCTGACAACATGGGTGGGGGAGGAAAGGACACTGTGGGAGGGTGGAGTACACAGGGGGTCACCGTGGTGGGTGGAGGGCACAGGGGGACACTGTGGGGGGTGGAGGACACAGGGGGACACCACGGGAGGGACCAGGAGAGTATCATAGGGCCTCCTGCGGTCCTGTTGGGGCCCCCTACATCTGTACTGGCTGCCGCTCCACCCCCACCTCCCATACTGGTGCTGGTGACCCTAAAAAAAAAAGCCTCACCCGATGCTTGCAATAAGACCTCGTGCCGAACCATAGGTGCTGGAGGTCCCAAACCTGGACCAGATGTTGCCCAGAGGATCCTCTCCATGTGACCCTAGTTTGGTATTTTTATTAGCTATGGTTCAGGAGAACGGTGTCCCCAAACCGAGTGTTCCCCTCCCATAGACGCCAATGTTAAGTCCCAAATTCACCCGACAATTGCCGGAAAATGACTGGTCACTTTGGGGACTTGGTACGGCCAACCCTTAGGTGCTGGAGGTCCCAAACTTGGACCAGTTGTTGCCCAGGTGGCTCTCTCCATGTGACTCAAGTTTGGTATTTTGTATCGGCTATGGTTTGGGAGAACGGCACCCCCAAACTGGGTGTCCCCCTCCCATAGACTCCAATGTTAAAGACCACTAAAGTCTTTGTTGTTACGGCCCCTTGCAACAGTACTGCCTGTACCCCCTGATGGCGACCTTGAGTTTGTCCAAGGAACTTCTACCAGTAATGGGCAGGTGAGGATTTTATATGGAAGTATCTGTTTGTGGCTTACCAATTCTTCGGCAGGCCATCAATGAGTCGAAAACCGAACATTCTGTCAATTAAGAAACAAAAATGGTGCATACGATTGTGCCTTCATTTGTGTAGTTTTTTCTACACGCAATTGAGCATGTTGGATCAGACACTAACGATTGCGGCACGAAAATCGCGTGTCGCAGCTGGCACACTAATAATGTGAAAAACGAATGACCATAAATTTTCGTTCAGTTTTCGGCTCGTCTATGGCCTGCCTTAGATGTGAACTCGTAAAGGTAAAGTCAGCACTAGAAAAAGACAACCTACTGGCAGCTGGCTTAAAAGGTCAATATACAAGCTTTCAGTCTAACCTTTGGGTGTAATGCCGTGCTTAAGATAGCATAATCTAACATACACAATAATGTCAAAAGTATTGGGGCGCCTCTCTTTACACGCACATGAAATTTAATGGCATCCAGTCTTAGCCCGTAGGGTTTAATATTGAGTTGGCCCACCCTTTGCAGCTATAACAGCTTCAACTCCTCTGGGAAGGCTGTCCACAAGGTTTAGGAGTGTCTATGGGAATGTTTGACGCATTTGTGAGGTCAGACACTGATGTTGGATGAGAAGGCCTGGCTCACAGTCTCCGCTCTAATTCATCCCAAAGGTGGTTTATCGGGTTGAGGTCAGGACTGTCAAGTTCCTCCACCCCAAACTCGCTCATCCATGTCTCTATGGACCTTGCTTTGTGCACTGGTGCGCAGTCATGTTGGAGCAGGAAGGGGCCATCCCCAAACTGTTCCCACAAAGTTGGGAGCATGAAATTGTCAAAAATATCTTGGGATGCTGACACCTTCCCTTCACTGAAGCTAAGGAACCAAGCCCAACCCCTGAAACACAACCCCACACCATAATCCCCCCTCCGCCAATTGATTTGGACCAGCACAGCTCTGAAGAAGGGGGTGTGCCCCCCGAAACGTGTTGGCATGCATATGTGAGGCTGCAGAAACACTTGGATGTTCTACCGCATGTCATCTTTCTATGTAATTGCTGTATACTTATGCACCTTTGTGAGTATGCATATTATTGGTTGTTTTTTTATCAATAAATTCATTTTTTTACTCGGATAATGCACTAGGGGTTTGTTCCTTCCCCTTCTTTGTTTTTGTTAAAATCTCAGACATTAAAACAAAATCCAGCTGGATAAGTAAAATGTTGATTGATGCGCTCCAAACAAACATACATAGCAAAACCCCCAAGAAAAGAACTTACAGAGATGGCAGTCAAATCCAGATGTGGAAACAGCATTGTGACATCAGCACGTAACTCCGCCCCAACGTATTTTTCATGCGAGGGTACGTCCTCAGGAGGTTGAAGCAATGTAGTAGATTTGGGCTTTTTTCCTTTATTTTCACCTGGTGACCCTGCCAGTAAGGCCCTGTTCACACTTGAGCGTTTTGTAGCTTGTACCTCAAAGCTGAAAAACGCTCAGCAAGCAAAAGCCTATTGTTTTCAATAGCCCTTGTTCACATCTGTAGCAAAACTCTTGTTGCTCAAAAAACTACATGAGCTACTTTTCAGGCACAACTGAGCGTTTTTGTCCCCATAGACTTGTCATGCGTTTTCTTCTTAAACAGCAGCTCTCCTCCCCTTTTCAGCAGCACTCCACACCTTGTAGTTGAAAAACACCTGACAAAAGCTGCAAAAACATGCGATTCTGCTCCAAAAAAAAAGCTTGAAAATAGGCTTGAAAATATGATGCTTACGTATTTGTCAACTTCCTTTAACAGACCAACCTGTCCAGCAACAATGGCAGTTAGATGTTTGCGACAAACCATTAAAGGTGGAACTAGAGTCTTTATAAAAAAAACTGCAAGCAGGCAGGTTCTTTATTGCAGAAGAGACATGCAATAAAATAATCCGACCCGCCTGCTTGCAGTTATCTGTAGGATTTACACTGAGCTGCGCATGAACTGAAGTGAACTACTAAAGGGTGGTTTAGACCCCTTTACTAGATGCCCAAGGTCATCTCTCCCCTAGACTGGGGAGCTCCCTCAAAGACCCCGACAGCCTCTGCACTCTCTCTCACTCCAGCTCTTCCACCCGACAACTCCTCCCCAGCTGAGCTGATCCTGGGTATTTAAGGAGGCCTGCCCCCTGCCAATCCAGATTGGGGATTGGTCAGCGCTCCTCAAACAGCCCAGGTGGCTCCACCTCCCCTCTCCATCTCTCTTTCCAGAATGCACCAGAAGATTCTAGAAAGAAGTGGGAGGTCCTGATGATACCACCTGTGAGTCATCCAGCACTACCCTGAGCCACTCTCAGCCCAGAATGAAAACAAACAGGCCTAACCTATCCTCTCTAGCACACTACTAGAGGGTGCTACACTTACATCCTATAATAACTGAATGTCCACTTGCTCTTTGCTCATGGTAGCAATAATGACAGCCAGTGCCATACAATCGTAACTCTGATTTGAATTCCACCACCTATCCTGAATATGAATCTACAGCCACAAGCACTTAAATCTGACTGCCAAGAATAGGCTAGGAAATGAAAAGGGAAAAAAATCACGGAAATTAAAAATGGCATTGTTTAAAGGTATTGCTTCAGCTGAAGCAGAATCGCAAGGAATCTTAATATAAAGAAATAGCAGAAGAGACATGTGAAGGTCCTCGAGGGCAGAGAAGAATATTAAAAAAGAGAAATTAAATTGGGAGAAAGAGGTGAAAAATATGCAGAAAATGCACTGAACCGAACCAAATGTCCTGCAGCAAAGGTAATCTCCTTAAAGGGAACTCTGTCTGGGCTGAATTACTTTTATGCATGTTTTCCATCTCAGCAAATGAGACTTGGAAATGGCTCTGACAGTACGATATTAGCACTGTGATCCAGAGCGTACGGTTTTAAGCCATTTGAAAGCAAATGTTATATTTATTGCCTCTTTAGAGGACAATAAAAAGGAAGGGAAAAGTTCTATTTCAATGTAATAAAAGGTTACAGTTAACATCGCAGTGAAATGCTAGAACTGGATCTACGGGGCAGTGTGCATGTGTGTGACAATAAATATATCTAAAGTCAGGCTATCATAGGAGAACCGCAGGGGTTGACCTCCTTCTGAAAATGCTAATTGCCTGGCTGTTACCCGTACCCTCTGGCTTTTTTATTCTGCAGGTCACTGATTTAGAACAAATCCGCACAGGGCCGGCTCTACCACTAGGCGGAGTAGGCGGCCGCCTAGGGTGCACTGCCACCTAGGGTGCCTGGCCACTGTTGATCTGTCACTGGCTGCTCTGCATTGATTGATGTAAAAACTGGCACTGTGTGACTGAGATAATGAGATTGTATTGTGACTGATCTGCCAAATATCCCCCCTCTGCCCCCCCCCCCCCATGAGGCTGTATTTGATGGGTACAGGTGAAGCTGTATTTGATGGGCACAGATGAAGCTGTATTTGATGGGCACAGGTGAGGCTGTATTGGTAGGCATTGGTGAAGCTGTATTTAATGGGCACAGGCAATGCTGTATTGATTGGTGCTGGTTAAAGCGGAGTTCCACCCAGATTTTTTTTTTTACATCATTCAAGTCCTTTGCCTACATAGCCTTACCTTTGAAGGAAAAAAATATGCTCACCCTAAGTCGCTTGTTGCTAGGTGGTCTTTGTAATCTGCCCCTTTTTGGCCCGGGGCTCTTCTCCTCACTTCCTGCGTCACCTGGCCTCCTGGGAGATGTGACTCCTCATTTCCCAGGAGTCAGTGGGCTTCCCTGTACTGTAAAATCGTGTTATTTCCAGACAGGAAATGACGCGATTTAAGGCGGACCGAGATCGAGGAGTGCATGATGGTTACCCACCATGCACTTCTTTCGGGAAGAGATGCCAGGAGACTACGGATGGGCTTCAGATGACCTCACCTAAAATGGAAAAGTCCAGCAGTGAGAGAATCAAAATTATGAGTAAAACATACATGGAATTACTGGTTTGAAACTAAGGAAACAAAAGGTTACATTTATTTAGTATTAAAAGAGTGGATGCCAAAAAAAAAATAAAAAATTCTGGGTGGAACTCCGTTTTGAACTGTATTTGAAGGCCACAGGTGAGGCTGTATTGATTGGCGCTGGTGAAGCTGTATTTGATGGGCACAGGTGAGGCTGTATTGATTGGCGCTGGTGAAGCTGTGTTTGATGGGCACAGGTGAGGCTGTATTGATTGGTGCTGGTGAAGCTGTATTTGATGGGCACAGGTGAGGCTGTATTGATTGGCGCTGGTGAAGCTGCGTTTGATGGGCACAGGTGAGGGTGTATTGATTGGCGCTGGTGAAGCTGTGTTTGATGGGCACAGGTGAGGCTGTATTGATTGGAGCTGGTGAAGCTGCATTTGATGGGCGCTGGTGAGGCTGCATTGGATTGGCGCTGATCAGGCTGCATTTGATTGGCACTGATCAGGCTGGGCAGGGTAAAGGGGGTGGGGTCAGGGGTGGAACCAAGGGGCGGCGGCAAAATGAGGTTTCGCCTAGGGCAGGGGTGTCAAACTCAATTTCATTGGGGGCCACATCAGCATTATGGTTGTCATTGAAGGGCCGGTTGTATCTGTAACACTATATAAATATATGCAAGGGCCCCCCCCCCAATCTAACCTCATTGAACGACGTGTGTGCCCAAATTGCAGTGGGAGGATCTTAACGGGACAATAAATGCCAGGAGTGCATTATGTGTGGAGTTCAGGGTTGAACAGATGTACAGAGTGCAGAGTTCAAAGGTGTTGTGCGTACAGAGTGCAGAGTTCACTAGTACACTATGTACAGAGTGCAGGGTTTAGGGGTTTGCTAAGCAGTGTGTAAGAATCAGCTCTCTTTCACAGGCTGTTCACATCCCACTTCCACCCATCTCTCTGGGTGCGAGGGCCACATGAAATGGCCTGGAGGGCCGGATTCGGCCCGCGGGCCTTGTGTTTGACACATGTGGCCTAGGGTGTCAAAAATCCTTTCACCAGCCTTGAATACACAGATGGAAAAGTTCAAACTCTTCTGCATACTCGTCAGTTACTCAAAGTATTGAAGCACAGGAGTCAGAGTGATGGCCAAGGTGCTGGCATTTACAGCAATGACAACCTCCATGACTCTCTCATGACAGGTTTCCTTTAAATCCTTTAAATCAGCATTCTTGATGGCAAAGGTTACATATATAGTGGATGACAAATGTTTAGTTGTAGAGTATTCTTGAAACTGTAAGAGTTTGAATTCCCCCGGCTGTGATGCTCTTTTGCAGATGCCGTCATCGATTTTACGAAGGAAGCCCGTGGATAAGGCAGATGTTAGTGGCCAACAGAAATCGGAAAGGAGGGTGCGTTTCAGAGAACCAGAGGTAATCTACTTGCATGGTAAGGAAACATAGTAATGAGTTAGTGAATCTTCACCTATAACTAATTCTGGCCAGCAGGGGGCAATGTAGAGCTTACTGAAATGTGCATAGCTGTTTCATTAAAGAGGAACATCACCCTTCCTAGCTAAAATGTCATTTGCAGTCCCTGGTAATTGTTCTTGTATGTAAATCAAAAACATATTTACTGTAGTCCATAGAGTTCAGCATTGTCCTCCCCCCAGTCCAAAGTTGTTCTTCGGTGCTGTGCTCCCAGACCAGGACACAGACTGACAGCTGCATTGTCCCGGAATGAAGATGCCTGGGACCCAGGATAGACCTTCCTAATGCGGGACTGTCCTGGGCAATCCGGGACATGTGGTCACCCTAGCTCCCATGTCACCATTTGGCACCGACATCCTGCAGTCATGCTGCTGATCTCTGCCAAGTCTATGGGCCTGGTAGAGATCCATGGCATGTCTGTGAATGCATGAAATCCTGTCTCATTCAAGCCCTGTAAAGTTGCAGAGATCTGCTGCTTTCTGCACCTAGGCAGGGGTTTTGTGAGACTGTGTGGTTGAAGGTCTTCTTTAAATTGTACATCCAATTATTACTCAAATTGACCCCCAAACCCATAGTTGCTAACATTTCCAAAAAAATTTGGTGAACATTTTTTTGCCAAAAGCAAGTGTAGGCGGAGCAGTATGTTGATTATGGGTGGGGAGTCCAGTTTTGTGGGCGTGTCCAGTTGACATGGTCTAAATTATGCTAAATATTGGGTGTGGTTTACAGGGGGGTGTGGTTAGAGTATTTTTTATATCCGCCTGTCCATAGGGATGCACCTTTCTATCAGGTCCGCCTGAAAAACTGACTGTCAGCTGTGATGGAACCCACTGTGTGAAAGGGGCCTTAGTGATGGTGTCAGCAATCTTATTTGTCCATTCTCATCAGAGCAGTCTCATCAGTGCAATCTCATCAGAGCAGCCTCATCAAAGCAGTCTTGTCAGAGCAGTCTCATCAGTGCAATCTCATTAGAGCAGTCTCATCAAAGCAGTCTTGTCAGAGCAGTCTCATCAGTGCAGTCTCATCAGTGCAGCCTCATCAAAGCAGTCTCGTCAGAGCAGTTTCTCCAGAGCTGCCTCCTCAGAGCAGTCTCATCAGTGCAATCTCATCATATCAGTCTAATCAGTGCAGTCTAGTCAGTGCAATCTCATCAGTGCAGTCTCATCAGACTAGTCAACGACCTAGTAGTGAGAAGGACCTACCTGGTCCTAGCCACACCAGCCGAGCTCCGCTCACCATCCGCAGGCTCAGCAAGCAGTGCCCCACTACCTGACCCCCACTCATCAGTGCAGTCTCATCAGTGCAGCCTCATCAAAGCAGTCTCGTCAGAGCAGTTTCTCCAGAGCTGCCTCCTCAGAGCAGTCTCATCAGTGCAATCTCATCATATCAGTCTAATCAGTGCAGTCTAGTCAGTGCAATCTCATCAGTGCAGTCTCATCAGACTAGTCAACGACCTAGTAGTGAGAAGGACCTACCTGGTCCTAGCCACACCAGCCGAGCTCCGCTCACCATCCGCAGGCTCAGCAAGCAGTGCCCCACTACCTGACCCCCACTCATCAGTGCAGTCTCATCAGTGCAGCCTCATCAAAGCAGTCTCGTCAGAGCAGTTTCTCCAGAGCTGCCTCCTCAGAGCAGTCTCATCAGTGCAATCTCATCATATCAGTCTAGTCAGTGCAGTCTAGTCAGTGCAATTTCATCAGTGCAGTCTCATCATATCAGTCTCGTCAGTGCAGTCTAGTCAGTGCAATTTCATCAGTGCAATCTCATCATATCAGTCTCGTCAGTGCAGTCTAGTCAGTGCAATCTCCTCAGTGCAGTCTCATCAGACTAGTCAACGACCTAGTAGTGAGAAGGACCTACCTGGTCCTAGCCACACCAGCCGAGCTCCGCTCACCATCTGCAGGCTCAGCAAGCAGTGCCCCACTACCTGACCCCCACCCACCCCTAACTACTGCCCTGCCACTCCCCACTGACAGACCCCTGCCCCTCCAAATAACACTCCCCCACTACCAGACCCCCACCCCCCAACTACTGCCCTGCCACTCCACACTGACAGACCCCCACCCCTCCAATAACCTCTCCCTACTACCAGACCCCCCAAACTACTGCCCCCACTTCCCACCAACAAAACCCCAGCCCCCTGATAGATCCCCACCCCTTAACTAACGTCCCCTGCCTCCCACTGATAGATCCCCACTCTTCCAATTACTCATCACAACCCCCCACTGATGAACCCCCACAATCTCCACTACTGCCCCCCATGTTCATGCTACAGCCGCTGTGAAATTCCCAGGGATAAGCACTGACCATTCAGCATTCAAGTAGTTAATCCAGCCAGTATTCCTCCATTCCAGCCTGTGTGCCCTGTTGTCTGCCTCTGTTCCAGCCTGTGTGTCCCTCTGATACAGCTTCCTCTGATCCAGCCTGTGTGCACCACCGACCACTCGGCATGTAAGGTTAATTTAACTAAGTTACCCGTTGGCCTGCAACAGCATCACACTTGGCTTGTATAACCTGAAACCGGTGCATGCACAGTCGCAGCAGAAGATACCTTCTTTCACAGGATACCGATCATGCTGCTACACCGGCTCCCACTCTGTCAGCTGGGCTGCCTCTCCACGTGCTCCTGCATCCACCACACTCCCGCCATGATGTCCGAGACAGAGGGGGATTTTCGGGATTTTGTCCAGGACATTCTCAGACTGGGACATTGGTCTGATTTCCGGGAATGTCCCGGGCAAATCGGGACTGTTGGTAATTATGCAAACCTCCCTTTCCCCTTTAGAACATGTCCCAGCATTGTTTTACCCTAGGTTTCACACCTATGCAGGGGTTTTTTTACGGTTTTTTTTCAGCAACTTTTTTTTATATTCAGCTGTCAGTGGGGAACCCCACTGACAGCTGACGACTCATCGGTTGTTAAGGACGCAGCGGCTAGCTTCCCATCCCCACTCCTTAGCAACCAGCTGTTTAAAGAAAAAAAAAAGCATGTAAAACGCAAAATGCATTAAAACTGCATGTAAAAACACATAAAAAAATGAGTGTTTATAATGTAAAATGCACTGCAAAATGTGCCTGAATAACACATCAAGTGCAGCTGCATAGATGTGAACCTATCTTAGGCCTGGTTAACACCCATAGGAAGCCATGTTAAATGGACTGTAGTGTGTTTCTGCAAAACTGAAAACACACTAAAAAATGCATAGGTGTGAACCAGGCCTTACTCCCCATGACATTATCACCAGACTAAAATTTCATGCCCCCAGAACTACATTCCCCAAAAGCCCTTTCCTTACACTCAGTGTATGGGCAGATTCTTGGAAGTCAAGGCAACACAGCTTTCTTGTGCTGGGAATAAAATCAATGTATGCGCGTGGAGAGGGATAGAGAGGGGCGGAGTTTTGTAGTCCAGAAGGCAGGGCTGACACCACTGGTCAATATATGAATGCAGCAAAGGCACTGTATTGACATCTTTAATTAGGAGATTGGGAGCACTCTGGATTTCTGACAGACCAATGAGAATTTTTCTGTACTTGCAAAGTTTGTGAAAGTAATAAAAGGTGAAGAAGTGTGCGTGTATTGCAGACAATGTTTTATTTTCTCAATTTATTTGCCCTGACATTGCAATGTAAGGAGGAACCCTGTGAAATCCAATGTAAAGGAGAACTCTGTGCACTCTGACTTAAGGGGGGACACTGGGATATCTGATGTGGGGGGGGACTCCGGTGACCAGAGCCCCACCTCACATCTCTAAGGAGGGGGTGATGTTGCAGTGTGTACAGTACACAGTGATCTGTTCAATGCAGAGGTGGCTCTCTAATTAGGCAAATTAGGCGGTCGCCTAAGGCCTCACAATCACAGGGGCCTCGTAACCGCCTAATTTGACACCGACACCAGCACTGAGATAGAGTACTGACACCAGCACTTTAAAGCTCTTTATATATGCAATTTATAAAGTTAATTTTTTTATCGCTTTAATTATTTTTTCCATTATGGGCGTGAGTGGGGCCTCATGTCTAGGTTTGCCTAAGGCCTCACAAAGCCTAGAGCCACCTCTGGTTCAATGTGATCCCCTGCCACTGTGAGCAGGTCAGGTATTTCTATGTGATACTGCTCAAAGAACCAGCAATGTGCAATCCAAAAACCTCCAGCCAGGGGGTATGCAGCTGTTCCTTTATGATTTGGACAAGGTCTATGAGCGACCTGTGTAAACAACAAAGGACATGCATACCTCCCAATTTTTTGAGATGGGAATGAGGGACACCTATTAGCAAAAGTGTGCAGGCATAGGACACACCCCCTTAAAGGAGAATTATACAAAAAAAAATTGTGCTTTTTTTTTACCACTACTATTACTTTATATTGACTTTTGACATTTACAAAGGAAACAATTTAGAAATTGGATGAAAGGCTTAGCACTGAGAAACACTTTTTGAAAGATAAAAAGTGCATTTTATATACAACTATATAGATCAGACCAGAATGAGGGACAAATGAGGAGGAAAGAGGGACAGAGGGGCATTGTTCTGAATGAGGGACAGTCCCTTGAAATCCGGGACAGTTAGGAGCTATGGACAGATAAGCACAATCCTAGGGCAGTGAACTTCTTGATTGACAAAAATAAAAAGAGCAATAATTGTAGTGTGAGTGTTATATCACATCCGCCCAAAGAGCCATGTGCCAGCTACAAGACCACCATAGAGAGTACAGGGTAGGGCATGCGGCCCCGGAGCCCTGGCCCACCGGGCAACTTACCAGTGTGCCCTATGGCCAGTCTGGGCCTGCATCCGAGTCTTTATATCCCAGTCTTTATTCTTATCACCTACAGTATATATCAGAGTTGCTATAAATACGGAGTCTCTGATGGATCTGTTACAGGCAGGGTGATAGCTGTGAATGATGACGCCTGCCTCCAGTGATAAGCACTGTCATTCACAATAACACAAGTCTGCCACCTATTACTGGGACTGTAAATGATCCATTATCACCCTGGCCGGCACTGAGCAGAGAGTCAGCCCATGGATCAAATCTCTGTATCTGCAGACTCTGCACTGAGCCCTATAGAAATTGTCTGCATCTAATTTCTATAGAAATATACAGGCATCATCCCTGCCTGACATCCGGGCTCCTCCAGACAGCCAGTAACATCCAGAATTAAAGGGATTGTAAAGTCTCTGGGTTTTTCGCCTTCATTTATTCTATGCATTAAGGCAGTGTTTTTCAACTCCAGTCCTCAAGGCACACCAACAGGTCATGTTTTCAGGATTTCCCTCAGATGAAACAGCTGTGGTAATTACTAAGGCAGTGAAACTAATCAAATCACCTGTGCAAACTCATGGAAATCCTGAAAACATGACCTGTTGGTGTGCCTTGAGGACTGGAGTTGAAAAACACTGCATTAAGGTGAAAAATCCTTCTGTGCTGCAGCTCCCCGCCCCTCCCTTTCTTACCTGAGCCCGATCCAATCCAGTGAGGAACACAAGCCTAGCGGCTCCAGCCGCTGTCGCTCTCCTCATTGGACAGATTGATAGCAGCAGGAGCCATTGGCTTCCGCTGCAATCAATCAAATCCAATGACACGGGAGCGGGGGGGGGGCACCCACTGAAGGGGAGGAGCCAGGAGCGCCGGTGGGGTTTTAATGAGAGTCCCAGCAAACCTAGCCCAGATCCCTGTGTATACTGAACCCGATCCTGATCCACTTCCTTCCGCTGTGTGCTTTGTCACTCAATCCTAAATGACCATTTGTCACCTTTTACCTGTTAGGGCTCTTTCACACTTGGGGTGGAATGTGGTGCCCTCTGAAGAGCAATCCATGTTCAGATCACTTTTTAGAGGGCATTGGATATGTGAGGAGGTGTTATACCGCTTTACCAGCTGATTTAACTCTATAATGCCACGCTACCGCTCAGCACTCGCATGCATTGCACATGGTTGTGGCACAGTTGCATTGCACCCAATGGACGGAATTGACAGGCAGTGACACCCGCCAAACTCTGCACCCTGAGTTACCATGACTGAGCTGTCCGTTTTTATTGCCCCCACCCCCCACTGCCTGTCTTAAAGAGACTTTGAAAAAACGTTGTCTCTGTGTATAGAATATTTAGTAAATATATACTTACAACACAAGGGACACATGGAGAAAACAGTTAAAGTGTTACTAAACCCACAACAGTAAAATCAGTCTGTATATGCAGTAAAGCATACTTGTTATACTCACTGTGGAACCTAAGGGGTAATACTCTGCATTGTGTAAAAAGGCTGTTTGACCCTGTATGCACAGATCCTCCCCTTCTTCCACTGACTACAAAACATGTCCGGATAAGACAGCGCCTTTGGAGTCAGGCTGCACATGCTCAGTTTGGTGTGTATTGCTAGAGAGGTTTTTTTTTGGGAGAGTGCATGTGATCAGCACAGGGCCAATCAGCACTGTCCACTGACAGAGGGTCAGGGATCCTGCATCCTGATAGGACAGCCAGTGCAGTATGAAAACTCCTCCTACAGCTTTATCCAGACACTGATAGAAGTCACAAGTCTGCTATACAGTATCTCACAAAAGTAAGTACACCCCTCACATTTTTGTAAATATTTTATTCTATCTTTTCATGTGACAACACTGAAGAAATGACACTTTGCTACAATGTAAAGATGTTTTTACACTCCCCACATGAATGAAAACACTCTATGACATATCGTCTGAACACTGAAGATAGTCACAGACCTATTTCGACATCCTCCTCAAAAGTATGACGTGACCGACAGGATAGTCCTACGTCCTAGGGACTGGGAGACAGTCACCTGTCACGACTAACCGGGACACGACTAGTGTACGTGAGAGGGTTTTTTTTTGGAGAGATCGTTATGTGTGGTTTGACTCGTACACGTCGGACTGAGGTTTCCGCGACAGAATAGGCCTGTACAAAACATCAGTCACCTTCTTCCCCTCCTAGACACGTATGTCCCAGTTTGTCGGAAAAATGT
>BLSH010163069.1:643284-662390 GCA_018402905.1 Glandirana rugosa
TAAAAAAAAAATAAAAACCCCAAAAATGAATTCTCATCATCCGTAAACGCGACCACTTTTGCGCAAACCAATCAATAAACGCCGATTGCGATTTTTTTAATCACAAATATGAGGAAGAATATAAATCGGCCAAAACCGATGAAAAAAATGTTTTTTTATATTTTTTTTTTTGGATTTGTATTTTAGCAAAAAGTAAGAAATTTGTTTTTTTTTGCAAAATTGTCGCTCTTCTTTTGTTTATAGCGGCGATCAGAAATGACGCAGAGGGGATCAAATACCACCAAAAGAAAGCTCTGTTTGTGAGAAAAAAAGGACGCAAATTTCGTTTGGGTACAACGTCGCACGACCGCGCAATTGTCAGTTAAAGCGACGCAGCGCCGAATCGCAAAAAGGGCTCCGGTCCTAAAGCTGGAAATCCTTCCGGGGCTGAAGTGGTTAAATATATATATATTGTATATACAGTGCCTTGAAAAAGTATTCACACCCCTTGAAATTCCCCACATTTTCTCATGTTACACCCAAAAATATAAATGTATTTTATTGGGATTTTATGTGATGGACCGACACAAAGTGGCTCATAATTGTGAAGTGGATGGAAAATGATACAAATAAATCTGTGAAAAGTGTGGGGGGCATTTGTATGGCGCCCCCTTTACTCCGATACCCCTAACTAAAATCTAGAGGAACCGATTGCCTTCAGAAGTCACCTAATTAGTAAACAGAGACCACCTTGTGAGTCATTTAATCTCAGTATAAATACAGCTGTTCTGTGAAGCCCCCAGAGGTTTATTAGAGAAACTCAGTGAACAAACAGCATCATGAAGGCCAAGGAACACACCAGACAGGTCAGGGATAAAGTTGTGGAGAAGTATAAAGCAGGGTCAGGTTATAAAAATCTCCCAAGCTTTGAACGTCTCACGGAGCTCTGCTCAATCCATCATCTGAAAGTGGAAAGAGTGGCACAACTGCAAAACCTACCAAGACATGGCCGTCCACCTAAACTGACCGGCCGGGCAAGGAGAGCATTCATCAGAGAAGCAGCCAAGAGGTCCATGGTGACTCTGGAGGAGCTGCAGAGATCCACAGCTCAGGTGGGAGAATCTGTCCACAGGACAACTATTAGTCGTGCCCTCCACAAATCTGCCCTTTATGGAAGAGTGGCAAGAAGAAAGCCATTGGTGAAAGAAATCCATAAGAAGTCCTGTATGCAGTTTGCGAGAAGCCATGTGGGGGGCACAGCAAACATGGAAGAAGGAGCTCTGCTCAGATGAGACCAAAATTGAACTTTTTGGCCTAAAAGCAAAACGCTATGTGTGGCAGAAAACTAACACTGCACATCACCCTGAACACACCATCCCCACTGTGAAACATGGTGGCGGCAGCTTCATGGTGTGGGGATGCTATTTCTTCAGCAGGGACAGGGAAGCTGGTCAGAGTTGATGAGAAGATGGATGGAGACAAATACAGGGCAATCTTAGAAGTAAACCTGTTAGAGTCTGCAAAAGACTTGAGACCGGGGCGGAGGTTCCCCTTCCAGCAGGACAACGACCCTCAACATCCAGCCAGAGCTACAATGGAATGGTTTAGATCAAAGCAAATTCATGGGTTAGAATGGCCCGGTCACAGTCCAGACCTAAATCCCATTGAGAATCTGTGGCAAGACTTGAAAATTGCTGATCACAGACGCTCTCCATCCAATCTGACAGAGCTTGGGGGATTCTGCAAAGAAGAATGGGCAAAAATGTCCTCTCTAGATGTGCAAAGCTGGTAGAGACTTCCCCAAAAAGACTTGCAGCTGTAATTGCAGAGAAAGGCGGTTCTACAAAGTATTGACTCAGGGGGGCGCCATACAAATGCACCCCACACTTTTCACATATTTATTTGTAAAACATTTTGAAAACAATTTTATCGTTTTCCTTCCACTTCACAATTATGGGCCACTTTGTGTCGGTCTATCACATAAAATCCCAATAAAATACATTTACATTTTTGGTTGTAACATGAGAAAATGTGGAAAATTGCAAGGGGTATGAATACTTTTTCAAGTATGTGTTTATATACAGTATATACGTGTTTGTGTAATTTTATATGTTCATGAGGGTAGTCTTGTAAGCTAATTTCATATAAAGCCTTTGTGTCATGCTTTGCGACATTACACCATGGTAGTGCTTTACTGCACCTTCTCACAAAGTAAGTCTGGAGTCAGCCGACGCATTGAAAACAATGCACTTATATGTGATAATAATATCTTATTTCACTGTTATAGCTCTATTGAAGTGTTAGATATTTTTTTCTACCTCTTTATAATCCTGTATCCCCATAGGTTATAATTTGTGACTGTGTTATGTTAGGAAATGCCTTAGAATACCCTTTTTTCTCAGTAAAAATGCTGCTCCCTGCCCCCTCCCTTCGGTGCTCTATGCTGGCATAGCTGAGTAACAGCCACACCCCTCATCACACTGATCTGTATTGGTGATGAATAGAGGGGCGTGTCTGACCAGTTTTGTTACTGAATATTGATTACTGAGAGCATACTGTCTGCACAACCATATTTAGGCTGGGTTCACACTAGTCCAATTCTCGGACCGACTTAGGAGCACAAGTCGCATTACGTCACAAAAACAATGATTCCCTATGAGAGCCGTCTTAACTGCTCCGACTTGTTTTTCAAAGTCGGACCGACTTTGAAAAAGGTTCCTGTACTACTTTTGTCTGACTTTGATCCTACTTTAGCCCATTGAAAGGCATTGAAGTCGGATCAAAGTCGGATTAGTGTCTTCACTGATCCGACTTTGGCATGCGACTTATGCTCTGGGGATCTTGAAGGGGAACTCCACGCCAAATTTTTTTTAAAAAATGGCATGGGGTCCCCCTGCAAGAGCATACCTGGCTCTTTGGTCTGGTATGGATTTTAAAGGGAACCCACACCGAAAAAATGGCGTGGGGTCCCCCCAAAATCCATACCAGACCCTTATCCAAGCACGCAGCCCGGCAGGCCAGGAAAGGGGGTGGGGACGAGTGAGTGCCCCCCCCCTGCACCATACCAGGCCGCGTGCCCTCAACATGGGGAGTATGGGTGCTTTGGGGCGGGGGGTTCCCCTTAAAATCTGTATCAGACCAAAGGGCCTGGTATGCTCCTGGAGGGGGGCCCCATGCAATTTTTTTTTGAAAATTTGGCGTGGAGTTCCCTTTCAAGATCCCCAGAGCACAAGGCGCCAGGCATTGTCAGGATCAAAGTCGGATCCCTGTTCACAGAAAAACGGTCCGACTTTGACCCTATGTAGGACCGTAAATCGCACAGCAAAGTAGGATCAAAGTCAGACCGTTTTTTTGTCGGATAGTGTGAACCCAGCCTTAGACACCTTGAACAACTGCAATATCAGAAAAGTTCAGATAAGACTTTGAAAACGGAGGCAGTTAGTACAATATCTATCTAACTGCATCTATATATTTCTGTGTCTCATGGTGGCCATAAAAATCGAATCTAACAATTCTTCAGATAATATGATCGAATCTATGAATTGTTGAAAAGACACGTACTGGGGGGGATTTACTAAAACTGGTGCAAACAGAATTTGGTGCAGCTGTGCATAGTAACCAATCAGCTGCTAGGCTGGGTTTACACTGGTGCGACAAACGCTCCGACATTGTGAGCACAAGTGGCATGACGTGTTAAAATCAATGTTTCCCTATGAGAGCCGTCTTAACTGGTCCGACACAAGTCGGTCCGACTTTGAAAAAGGTTCCAGTACTAGTTTGGACCGACCATGATCCTACTTCAGCCCATTGAATATCATTGAAATCGGATCAAAGTCGGATCATCGTCTTAACTGATCCGAATTTGGCATGTGACTTGTGCTCTGAGGATCTTGAAGGGGAACTCCGCGTCAAATAAAAAAAAAAACAGGCAGGGGGTCCCCCTCCAAGACCATACCAGGCCCTTCTGTTTGGTATGGATTTTAAGGGGAACCCCCATGCCAAAAAAAATGGCATGGCGTTCCCCCAAAATCCATGGTAGACCCTTATCTGAGCATGCAGCCTGGCAGGTCAGGAAAGGGGGTGGTATGGTCTTGGAGGGGGAACCCTATTTCGTTTTTTTGGGGGTTTTTTAATTTGGTGTGGAGTTTCCCCTAAAGATTCATACCAGACACACAGTGCCTGGTACTGTCGGGATCAAAGTCGGATCCCGTTCATTGAAGTCGGATGGAAGTCGGACTTCAAGTCGCAGGGCAAAGTTGGGCCCACAGTCCTATGACTGTCGTGTCGTGTCAGTGTAAACCCAGCCTGATTGTCAAAGCCTAATTGAACAAGTTGAAGTTAGAAGCTGATTGGTTACAATGCACAGCTGCACCAGATTCTGAGTGCTCCAGTTTTAGTAATGCCCCCCACTGTGTCATCAATCGATTTGGACAATATTGATCAATTTAATCAAAATGATTCTGATTAGTCTGTAAGGAGAATCAGATCATAGGAGACTAGATAGATTGATAAGACGGTTCAGGGTATGGCGTATCAAACGATCTTTCGACCTTCTGATCATATTTTTCTCCTCGTCAGTAAATGGATTGACAATTAGGGTTGCCACATCATCCCTTTAATCCAGGACACACATGAATTACACAGGTTGTTCTGAGGCTAATTTAATGCAAATAAGGCACCAACCGAGTTTAATTACCTCTTTAATCAGCCACAGAACCTGTGTAATTAATATGTGTCCTGGATTAAAGGGATGATGTGGCAACCCTATTGACAATGCAATTGTATATAAGGTAAGGCCTCATACACACGGGCGTATCAAAAAAAATAAGCTTAACGTCGGGCCCGATGTCAGGGAAAAATCGGCGTCAAAAACGCGATTTTGTTGGCGTTTTGCATCGGCGTCAATGAGCATTAGTGAGATTTGGCGTCAATAGGCGTTTTGTTTGAAAAAACATCCCTCTGCTATTTTTTAACCTGAAAACGCCGGTTAACGTCGCTACGGCATTACAGCGCGTTAGTGAGCATTTTGCCGGCTCAGCGCCGAAAACGCCTCGGAACGCGCTGGCCATGGGTTCTGCTTTCAGCTCGCTAACGCCGGCGCCATCTACAGCTCAAAAACTTTGGCGTTTTTATGGGGCCATTGAATAACATGGAGCGCTGCAAAAAAAACGGTAAAAAACGTGGCACTAAAAAACGTCCGTGTGTATGAGGCCTTAGGCTGTGCATGGCCACCATTAGGCAGAGTCTATAGTGGCTTATCTATAAATCTCTATTTAACATGATAATATGGGTATGCATGTATGATGTAAATGTCTCATCAGAAATTATTTTTTAACATTGCAGAAAATACCTTAAAATGTGTTAATTAATATACATTATACTTACCCTTTAATTGCTTTTTGACAATAAAGCTTCACTTTAATAAAAGCCCTGGCTAGAATATGAAGGCCACCATCACTCACCTCTTTCCAAAAACTTGACTTGCCTGACGAACATGTTGATGCTTTGGCTTTAATGCATCCAAAGTCTCTTAATTCTGTTATTTGTTGGAAAGCTGCTGCAGAGAGATGACTCTTAAGCATCGTACACACGGGATGACGATCGTATACAACAGGTCGTATGAACGATCTCTTGTCACTTTTTTGGGGTTGTGTTCGATATGTGCAAAGAGAGATCACGCAAATACTTAAAAGTATAACATTTATTACAAGTAATGACAGATACAGATAAAGATAAAGAAAATATCAAGAATACTTAACTAAAGGTGCTTGTTTCTGTAGCCATGGAGTCTCTGACATGGCACAGGGGATCAGGACCAGACAGGTGCCTCATGGCTGTTCTGGGTGAGACTAACTCGTATAGATTTTGGCTGTGGTAATATAGAACTTGTATAAACCACCCCCAGCCAACACCCTGGTAAGCAACAATATGACCTTTACATTCCTGAGGAGAGGGGGCTAGCTTGACCATATAAGGCAGTTCAAATGCCAATAAGTTGAGTCATGCAAGGTAACCAGGATATTAGAGGCTATAATAGATATTTGTGAAGCCAACCTTAGTGAGGAATATAAAACATGCAATTTCCCCAACACTGACCGTTGTATGCAAAATCGATCGTTCGTAGAACAGCCGGCATACGACGGTCGTACAAGGGAGTTGTATAAGCCAACTGGAAAACTTGGTCGTACCAACAAGCTCTCATACGACCGTTGTATCGTGTGTACAGAGCAGTTGGTACAACAAGTTGTATTGTGCAAAACACGCATGCTCAGAAGTCAGGAACGGCTGGATGCTAATTACATGCACCTGAACGTTCTTTCTTTGGTCGTACGATCGCGTGGTGCAGTCAGTATGCTACATACAACAGCCAACATACGATTTGAGACGATCGTACGTACGATCGTCGTCCCGTGTGTACGAGGCTTTACCAGTCAATATGTTGCTGGACACATGGCTGAGACCTTTCATTTTTATTGGGAAACAACAGGACCAGAGACAGGAAATGACATCATAACTATGTACCGGTAGTTATAATACGTTTTTAGAAGCAGACCTTCACCCATCCAATGCACTTAGCATCAAATCACTCCATTGGCAAAAATAAAAAAGAATGTTTTATGCTAATTTTAAAAAATGTTTTATGCTACCCCCTCCCCAGGCCGCCATTCTCACGCAGGCAAGAATTACATCTTATGTGCTATGAAGCCTCTTGAGAAATGCACATCATGTATCTCAGGATGCTTTAGGTGTCATTTATGCAGCTGGAGGTGGGCAGACCTAGCGGTGTGTTATCAGAGGGCAAGGCTGCCTGAACCTGGAAGAGGCACCTAGCACCCATTGACATTATGAAGCAAAGGCAACAGCATGGGACCTGGGCTCTGGCAGCAATGTAGCGGATCACAGGTGGACAACGCTGGATCCACTGGATAGATACGTTTGTGAATTGGGCACAATGCTGCATGACACGTAAGAGGGGGTGAGCAATGGGGGTGGGCAGACTACACCTTCTGTTAAGGCATTAAGCTTCATTTTATTAACACCGCCACCTAGTGGTAAAACTTATAATCACAGTGTAACGTATGAGAATGTTTGTTGCGCCATGTCTGAATAAACAGCATGCTAACGCTATTTATTTCAGGCCTGCTGTATGGCTAACAAGCAAGCTTTGGTTAAACATAGAGCACAGGAACCCAGGCACTGCCATGATGGACATGTGTCAAAGCCAACAATTTTTTTAACAATTATAAAATTAAAAAAAAAAAAAAAAAAACAATACCTCTTCCTACATATAATTAACATACAATGACAATCTGACTATCATGGGTCCACCAGAAACGTATTGTAGCAGCAAACCCAAACTACATCCCTATTTATTCCTAGTATAAAAAAAAAAAACTCACCTAACTTAAAGTGGATGTAAACCTGATTCATGAAAATTTGAGCTGGGCACATATATCTGCAGTGTTTCTTATCTCTCTTCAAAGCCCTAAGTCCTGTGGCTTTCTCCTGCTCTGTCCTTCTGTTATCAGCCTGATAACTTCTGACAAGCTCTCCCAGAAGGGAGGCTGAAGTTTGTGTCGGGGAGAGTGCTATAAATAGATTAGCAGACAGCTAAACTATTCACAGGCACGTGTGGGGAGGAGGTGTTTGCCTTTCTTCTAATCAGCTATCTCACAGTGTATAGCAAGAATCCACACTCACAGGTGAAACAGGAAGAGAAAATTCTAACAGGACGTGCACTTTCTAAACTGTATATAAAGCCGAAGACAGCAGATACACATGTAAAACATATGTAGGGAGATTTGTTTCATCCTTGTGTATTATCTGAGATTGTTAACATTGCTCAGTATAGGAGAGGGTTTACATTCCCCTTTAACTTTCATGCAGTATAATTGTTAATTATTTAGTTTTATCCAGTAAAGCTGCCTGTTTTGACCTCTTGGGAGGTCCATTTCCGTTGTCATTCGCTATAAGGTTCTGGAAGGTGGACATCCTGCCGTACCATACCGATCGGCACCGATTGAATAGGGGATTTACATTTTAATAACTTGACTACCTAGGTACGTTTTCTTCAGCTGCCTTATTTTTCCAACTTCAGCCGCCAAACCAAAGAATCCATTCCTGCATCATGTATTACATTTGAATGCAGAACGCAAAGTAGCTGAGACAATCCTGCACATAAATAAATTAGAAAGCTGCTTCTTTGAAAATCCATAAAGTTTAATCGGAACATAAACCCGGCAAGTTTTCCCTCCACAATTTATGATGTAATTATTTCATTAAATTGACAGTCCTGAAAATGTTTATCTGGCACTTTTTTTATTCAGTAGCTATTTTCGAACCAACATGATGCCTCAGTCTGTTGATTCCTCGGCTTGGTCCATAGGCTGCTGTTGTACATTTAGGCCTCATACACACAGGCGTATCTTTAAAAATAAACAAAACGTCGGGCCCGACGTCAAGGAAAAAAATTGGCGTTTTTCGGCGTTATGCATCGGCGTTAGTGAGCGTCGGCGTCAATAGGCGTTTTTAAAAAAAATTCATCCCTCTGCTATTTTTCAACCTAAAAACGTCGGCGTCAAAAAACGCCGGTACAATATTAGTTGGCGTTAGTTGCCGTTTGTTGGCGTTTTGCGGCGTCAGCGTCAAAAAATGCCAAAACGTTACAGCCTCAGAACGCGATGGCCGTGGGTTCTACTTTCAGCTCACTAACGCCGACGCCATCTAAAGCTCAAAAACGCCGACGTTTTTATGGGGCCATTGACTAACATGGAGAGCTGCAAAAAACGCCGGCGTCAAAAAACGTCCGTGTGTATGAGGCCTAAAAATAAACAAAACGTCAAGCCCAACGTCAAGGAAAAAAATCGTAGTTTTTCGGCGTTATGCATCGGCGTTAGTGAGCGTAAGTGAGCGTCGGGGTCAATAGGCGTTTTTAAAAAAAAATCATCCCTCTGCTATTTTTCAACCTAAAAACTTCGGCGTCAAAAAACGCCGGTACAATATTAGTTGGCGTTAGTTGGCATTTTGCGGCGTCGGCGTCAAAAAATGCCAAAACGGTACAGCCCCAGAACGAGATGGCCGTGGGTTCTAGTTTCAGCTCAATAACGCCGATGCCACCTACAGCTCAAAAACGTCAGCGTTTTTATGGGGCCATTGACTAACATGGAGAGCAGCAAAAAACGCCAGAAAACGATGGCGTCAAAAAACGCCCGTGTGTATGAGGCCTTAAGAGGAACTCCAAGAAGCATAAATGGAAGGACTGTAGGGGTAAGTGTAATGTGTTAAATCATACTGACCTCTGTGACTTCCTTTTGTGAGATACAGAGCATTGTATTCACCTTTGTCAGCACTGGTACCATTATATCATTGCCTTCTGTCCATGTGCTTGACTTGAATTGATGTAGTCAGTCCCATTGAGTTCTATTGTGCTGACCACTTCAGTTCATGTAATGTGCAGGGACTAGAAGAGGTCATGTGACAATGGTACCACACCGATGACAATGGTCTTTTCAAAGCTGTGTGAAGGACACCGTGGAGGAAAGAACAATTGACACGTTGCAATTATTTCCTGGAATTGCCTTTTTATTGAGACTTACAAGAATTTATAGGTAACCTGATTCCAATCCTATAAGTTTTCCTTTTAACTGTGTAGAGAAAGCACCTCCAGGTCTGTTCTGATCAGCCTTTCTCAAACTTTTTGTACATGGAGGAACCAGGGCTGCTGTTAGAAATCACGGGGCCCCATACAGCCTACCTGACAGGGCCCCCCTCCCCCGGGCCAAAAGTGACCGAGGACACAGATTTATCAGTTCCTTTCTCTGCAGCCTCAGCTGCACAGATGAATGAATATGAAGTACTCTGAGGCTTCCTGCTCATTCACAAACTGTTTACTATGCTTCAGTGATTAATGGACACAGGCGTGATTGGTACTGATTGTTCATTGTGTTCATTCAGGAAAGGGAGAGGCCAGTAAATGATATATTTACCAGTCCCCTTCCCCTGCTCTTCATCCTGAAACATCCCCGTGTGTGCCAGCAGAAGCTGCCTGCGAGAGAGAAGAGGAGGAGAAGCTGGCAGTGCTGTGGGGGAAAGGGGCATATAGGGCGGCCCAGGCAGCAGATGGAAGGGGCGCATGTTCTAGAACCAATCCCCCCTACAGTGCAGCCAGAGGGAGAAAGAGGAGAATCTGGCATTGCTGCAAGGGGAGGCAGAAGAGGATCGGTGTCTGTTATAGGACAGTACATCTGGCCCTCCTACTCAGAAGGTGCCTGGGCCCCACTTTTCAGCTAATGGAGGCCGGGCCCAGTACAGGAGGGCTGGTTGTACTGCCTTATCAGCGGCCCTGGGAGGAACCCTTGAAATAACTTTCTGGTCTCAGGGGAAATCTAATAATTATTATATCTACAGCTCACGGTCCTTTAGTGTGATGGTCAACGTATGTTCCTTACATAAGCATGAAACACATAATTTCTATGAACAATTGACAATAGATTCATACATATATGCTTCTCCCTGTGCAAAGTGCGCTGAATTGTTGAACGATGCACAGTGACCCCATCTGCGGCAAGTTGATGTTGGAGGTCTATGGAGGTGGTCTGTGGGCTGTTTTTGACCGTTCTCACCATCCTTCGCCTCTCCAATATTTTATGTGGCTGCCACTTCTGGCCTTAACAAGAACTGTGCCTGTGGTCTTCCATTTCCTCACTTTGTTCCTCACAGGGGACACTGACAGCTTATATCTCTGTGATAACTTTTTGTAGCCTTCCCCTAAACCATAATGTAGAACAATCTTTGTTTTCAGGTCATTTGAGAGTTGTTTTGAGGCCCCCATGTTGCCACTCTTCAGAGGAGAGTCAAAGAGAACAACAACTTGTAATTGGCCACCTTAAGGCTGGGTTCACACTATCCGACAAAAAAACGGTCCGACTTTGATCCTACTTTGCTGTGCGATTTACGGTCCTACATAGGGTCAAAGTCGGACCGTTTGTCTGTGAACAGGGATCCGACTTTGATCCCGACAATGCCAGGCACCTTGTGCTCTGGGAATCATGAAGGGAAACTCCACGCCATATTTAAAAAAAAAAACTGGCATGGGGTCCCCCTCCAGGAACATACCAAGCCCTTTGGTCTGGTATGGATTTTAAGGGGAACCCCATGCCGAAAAAACGACGTGGGGTCCCCCCCAAAATCCATACCAGACCCTTATACGAGCACGCAGACCAGGAAAGGGGGTGGGGACGAGCAAGCGAGCGCCCCCCCCCCTCCCCTGGACCATACCAGGCCGCATGCCCTCAACATGGGGAGTATGGGTGCTTCGGGACGGCTCTGCGCCCCCCCACCCCAAAGCACCTTGCCCCCATGTTGATGAGGACAAGGGCCTCTTCCCAACAACCCTTGCTGGTGGCTGTCTGGGTCTGCGGGTGGGGACTTATCGGAATCTGGAAGCCCCCAGATGCCGGCCCCCCACCCTATGTATATGAGTATGGGATACATCGTACCCCTACCCATTTACCTGGACAGCCGGGGGCGGGGCTGTGACATCATAGGGGCGGGGCCTGCCGGGTGATGTCAGCGGGTGGCCCCGTCCCATGCCAATATAAGGCACAGCACACAGCGGTGAGGGCATTCATGAAGGAGATCGCGTTGTGTCAACATGGGAAGAAGAAGAAGAAGAGGGGAAGAACAGAGGGAAGAGGACAGCGCAGATGACCGGCAAAAGAGCAGAAGACGCCGCAGAGAAGGAGAAGAAAGAAGACCCCTCAGTAGATGGAAGACCCAGCAAAAGAGCCGAAGAAAGAAGACACCTGGAGAGGGGAGAAGACGCCGCAGCTGATTTCATAAAATATTTTTAAAAACCTGTGTAGTGTGTTTTTTTATACTTTTTTTTTCAGGTAAATGGGTAGGGGTACGATGCACCCCATACTCATTTACATAGGGTGGGGGGGCGGCGTCTGGGGGCCCCTTTGTTAAAGGGGGCTTCCAGATTCCGATAAGTACCCGCCCGTAGACCCCGACAACCACCGGCAAGGGCCCTTGTCCTCATCAACATGGGGGCAAGGTGCTTTGGGGTGGGGGGCGCAGAGCCTGGCATGGTCCAGGAGGGGGGGGGCGCTCGCTCGTCCCCATCTCCTTTCCTGGCCTGCCGGGCTGCGTGCTCGGATAAGCGTCTGGTATGGATTTTGGGGAGGACCCCACGCCGTTTTTTCAGCATGGGGTTCCCCTTAAAATCCAAACCAGACCAAAGGGCCTGGTATGCTCCTGGAGGGGGACCCCATGCCAGTTTTTTTTTTTAAATATGGCGTGGAGTTCCCCTTCAAGATCCCCAGAGCATGCCAAAGTCGGATCAGTGAGGACACTGATACGACTTTGACCCAACTTCAATGCCTTTCAATGGGCTGAAGTGGAATCAAAGTCGGACAAAAGTAGTACAGGAACCTTTTTCAAAGTCGGTCCGACTTTGAAAAACACAAGTCGGATCAGTTAAGACGGCTCTCATAGGGAATCATTGCTTTTGTGACGTAATGTGACGTGTGCTCCTCATGTCGGTCCGAGAATCGGACTAGTGTGAACCCAGCCTAAATACCTTTTCTCATGATTGGATGCACCTGTCTATGAAGTTCAAGGCTTAATGAGCTCACCAAACCAATTGTGTGTTCCAATTAATCAGTGCTAAGTAGTTACAGGTATTCAAATCAACAAAATGACAAGGGTGCCCACATTTATGCACCTGTCTAATTTCGTTTTGATGCATATTGCACATTTTCTGTTAATCCAATAAACCTTATTTCACTACTGAAATATTACTGTGTCCTTCAGTTATTTCATAGATCAAAATGAAATTGCTGATCCAAACACCCAAATAAATATTTATAAATGACAATCATGGAATCTGTCAGGGGTTCCTAAACGTTTGCATGCAACTCTATATATAGTTCAGGGTCCATTGGACACTCAGTATCCAGTTATTATCTATCTATGTTACCCTCTGTCTATGAGGTAGATCCCTCATATACAGTCAGGTCCATAAATATTGGGACATCGACACAATTCTAATCTTTTTGGCTCTATATACCACCACAATGGATTTGAAATGAAACAAACAAGATGTGCTTTACCTGTAGACGCTCAGCTTTAATTTAAGGGTATTTACATCCAAATTAGGTGAACGGTGTAGGAATTACAACAGTTTGTATATGTGCCTCCCACTTTATAAGGGACCAAAAGTAATGGGACCAATTAACAATCATAAATCAAACTTTCACTTTTTACTTTTACTTTTAACTTAGTTGCAAATCCTTTGCAGTCAATTACAGCCTGAAGTCTGGAATGCATAGACATCACCAGACGCTGGGTTTCATCCCTGGTGATGCTCTGCCAGGCCTCTACTGCAACTGTCTTCAGTTCCTGCTTGTTCTTGGGGCATTTTCCCTTCAGTTTTGTCTTCAGCAAGTGAAATGCATGCTCAACCGGATTCAGGTCAGGTGATTGACTTGGCCATTGCATAACATTTCACTTCTTTCCCTTAAAAACTCTTTGGTTGCTTTCGCAGTATGCTTCGGGTCATTGTCCATCTGCACTGTGAAGCGCCGTCCAATGAGTTCTGAAGCATTTGGCTGAATATGAGCAGATAATATTGCCCCAAACACTTCAGAATTCATCCTGCTGCTTTTGTCAGCAGTCACATCATCAATAATCATACATGCCAACGCCATGACACTACCACCACCATGCTTCACTGATGAGGTGGTATGCTTTGGATCATGAGCAGCTCCTTTCCTTCTCCATACTCTTCTCTTCCCATCACTCTGGTACAAGTTGATCTTGGTCTCATCTGTCCATAGGATGTTGTTCCAGAACTGTGAAGGCTTTTTTAGGTGTTGTTTGGCAAACTCTAATCTGGCCTCCCTGTTTTTGAGGCTCACCAATGGTTTACATCTTGTGGTGACCCCTCTGTATTCACTCTGGTGAAGTCTTCTCTTGATTGTTGACTTTAAAACACATACGCCAACCTCCTGGAGAGTGTTCTTGATCTGGCCAACTGTTGTGAAGGGTGTTTTCTTCACCAGGGAAAGAATTCTTCGGTCATCCACCACAGTTGTTTTCCGTGGTCTTCCGGGGCTTTTGGTGTTGCTGAGCTCACCGGTGCGTTCTTTCTTTTTAAGGATGTTCCAAACAGTTGATTTGGCCACACCTAATGTTTTTGCTATCTCTCTGATGGGTTTTTGTTTTTTCAGCCTAATGATGGCTTGCTTCATTGATAGTGACAGCTCTTTGGATCTCACATTGAGAGTTGACAGCAACAGATTCCAAATGCAAATAGCACACTTGAAATGAACTCTGGACCTTTTATCTGCTTCTTGTAAATGGAATAATGAGGGGATAACACACACCTGGCCATGGAACAGCTGAGCAGCCAATTGTCCCATTACTTTTGGTCCCTTAAAAAGTGGGAGGCACAAATACAAACTGTTGTAATTCTTACACCGTTCACCTGATTTGGATGTAAATACTCTCAAATTAAAGATGAAAGTCTGCAGTTAAAGCACATTTTGTTCGTTTCATTTCAAATAGAGCCAAAAAGATTAGAATTGTGTCGATGCTTCAATATTTATGGACCTGACTGAACTCTTTGAATCCTTCACTTAAATCTATCCAATAGGGGTTTTGAGGCTATCTTCATGATTTCTTACAGGTTCTACCTCATTTGTGTCCATTGGCACAATTAATATATATTCAGGTTTTTGTGTGGTTATTCACATTGCACATAACATCTAGCACAGCCTATTTTATTATTGTTTGTCGTTGTACCTTATTGTCGGATGAGGTTGCAGCTTTCCTTTCTGCTGTTCACTAGCGCGGTATACACCCAATCTATACGAAAACTAAAATGATATTTTAGTCCTAAGATTAAGACTAAAACTAAATTGAAATTTACTGCCAAAATTACCACTGCCTCAAACTGCCCCCTTTCCCCCCAACACTTACAGAATCACAGGGTTTGTTGCTCCACGGTCTCCTGTCATCCGCCACTGCGGCAGAGGGACTCCTAGTTTTCCATGATGCACAAATGGCGAGACATCACCAGTTGTAGTTTGTTGATACTTCCTCCAGGTCTGTAACCAAAAGTGCTTACCTGGATAGAGACCTAAGCTAGAGAAAGACTGCAAGAGCCAGAGCATTGAACCGTAATCCATTGGTTGCATCTGCAATGCTTTGCAGGCTCAAATGCAAAAAAATACCAAATGCACATTTTTGCGTTTATTTTTTTGCAAAAGGTGGAATTCCCATTTAAGCTTCTTTTTGTTTCTAATGTGCAAAAACCCTTTAAAATATTCAATTGATAACTGATAAATGAAAATCAACACAAAACAGCCATTATTATTAGACATTATTTATTCCTAAATATAAAACATTGCGTCGAATACTTTACATCCAGCTATTGTACAGGCATAAATAAATACTATTGGTCAATACAAGTTCAAAATATCATCATAAGAAACAGTTGTCTTGAAGTAATGCATCGGTAAAGCCTGTAGCAGAGTCTAGCAGCGGTACAATCATCTGTGTTATTTAACAAAACATGCTTTAAAGTTCTTTAAAAAAAAACAAAAAACATGTTGCAATTTTATTATGTTACACGCACACAAAAAGATTTTTTTTTTTTATAGGGTAGCGTTAGTAAAGCGCAGCAAAAGCACCTGTACATTGGTCACCTTTGCTGCTATACGTTGTCAACCCATCCCCTTTATATAGGAGTCTTCAAATGTATGTAGGGACAACCTTTTTATCTTCATTTTGGGTAGAGGGTTAAGTGGTTAAGGGGGGGGGGGGGGTTAGACCATTCGAAACGTTTTTGTTGTCTGTGTCCCCGCTGAGGATGTCACCCCTCCTAGTGACCAGTCACTGAGACAGGAAAGCAAGAGAAATCTAGACGTGCCATGAGAGTAGGAGAGAGTGGAAATCATTTAATAATTTATATCATTTTCTTTCCTTCCACCATGGGTGGAAGAAAGAAAGATTGCTCGATTCCCCCATCAACACAGTCAGTGTTGATGGGGAAAACTCTCCCGCTGCGCTCCCTGCCGGCAGGACACAATGATCGCTGCTAACGGCTATAGCAGCCGGCAGAGATTGCGTGCAAAAAATCTTACTGGCTGATTGTAATAAAGTTGATTGATGGGTCGACTTCAGTACAACCAGCCTGCCCATAGATGGATGGAATCTCACCTAGACCCTGCTGAACTTTAATCCATCTATGACCGGCTTTAATGGGGACAAATAGTTTGGTGATGACTTAGGCCCCATGCACACTGGGAGTTTAGCCCCGGGCAGGGGGGATCTATCCATTAGCACTGCTCTCCAAGCCCACCAAGTTGTGAGACAATGGCAAATGAATATTCGCTATTTTCACACTGAATCTCCTCCCGGCCAATCAGAAAGAGGGTACCATTTCCGGATTGGCCAAAACACCCTATTGGACCACGACAATGAGAGAGGTGGAGGAGGAGGGAGGAAACGTGGAGACACAGAGGTCGGAGCCCCCGCCCGGAGGGAAGCGCTGCCTGGGGGGTAAGTGCGGGGCTCATCGACCGACTGGGGGTTGGGGGGGTGCTGGTGACTCAACCCGAATGACCTGGGGGGGGGGGGCGACTAACAATGCACCCACAGCCATCGGCCACCACTGCCCATACTGTACTAAACCAAAGTACAGCTCGGTGCACCATCCAGCCCTGTATAGCAGCAGCAGCTGCCTCTCATAGGGTTTTACAGGCTGCTGACAGTGGAGCTAGACAGCGCATCAGTGCCCTTCTGCCCACAGCTAAACGCCCAGTGTGCATGGGCCCAAGGTGGGTATTCTCACTTTGGGAAGATTTCCTCTGACTTTGTCACTGTCAGGGGTCCGACCTGGAGACCAATAGCTATAGCAGTAGAGAGGCTCCCAAGGACCATCGGGATAAGTAACCGAGCAGATGATGCATGCTCACCCAAGGTGCGAGGTCTAAGCACCTACCAATGTTCACTAGAGCTCCTGATGGTGCCTGTTAGTACCAGTTCATTGTCTTCAGGAGGTCACCCTACCATGAGGTGAGCAAGCCAGGGTCCAGTAGCAGATATCGCAGGTAGGGATCAAGCAGAAGCATAGTCAGTAAACAAGCCAAAGGTCAGTAACAAGTGGTAGTGGAGATAAGAAGAGCTGCAGGTATGCAAAGGAGCAAGATATCGGCCAGAGAGAGCAAAACAATCTGGCAAACAGGAAGTTCAGAGACATGGCTTAAATAGGAGGTTTATGGGAGGAGTAAAGAGTTCAAGATTCACCAAGAACAAGAGACAAGACAAGAAAGTCCAAAGGATCAGAAAGGGGGCTGTCCGGCATCTCAGGTGGCTCAGCAAAAAGAGTCATTGCTGGACAGAGCAGAGGTCTAGGGCAAGAACCAAAGTGAAATCTCCCCAGAAGGACAAAGGCAACAAAAATAATAATTTAACCCTTCCCTACTCTATCCAAACCCAGAAACTGTTGGCTATACATACACTTTTCCCAACCGGTCAGCCTTAGGTCCAAATTTAGAAGCCATGGCTATTAAACTGCAAATGTCATTCAAAGTATATAATTCTGTATAATACTATGCAAAACAATTCAAGTACAACACAACAATAAAAGTCTAAAGGAAGGAAAGAAAGGAAGGAAGGAAGGAAGGAAGGAAAGAAAGAGAAGAAAAAGAAAGAAAGGAAGGAAGGAAATAAAGAAGAGAAAGAAAGGAAGGAAATAAAGAAGAGAAAGAAAGGAAGGAAGGAAATAAAGAAGAGAAAGAAAGGAAGGAAGGAAGGAAGGAAATAAAGAAGAGAAAGAAAGGAAGGAAGGAAGGAAGGAAATAAAGAAGAGAAAGAAAGGAAGGAAGGAAGGAAATAAAGAAGAGAAAGAAAGGAAGGAAGGAAGGAAGGAAATAAAGAAGAGAAAGAAAGGAAGGAAGGAAGGAAATAAAGAAGAGAAAGAAAGGAAGGAAATAAAGAAGAGAAAGAAAGGAAGGAAGGAAGGAAATAAAGAAGAGAAAGGAAGGAAGGAAGGAAATAAAGAAGAGAAAGAAAGGAAGGAAGGAAAGAAAGAAGAGAAAGAAAGGAAGGAAAGAAAGGTAAGAAAAAAAGAAAGAAAAGAATAGGCTGGTGGATAAAAAATGGAGTAAAAAAATGAGGACGGAAAGAAAGCTGTAGCCCAAACCAACCAATTACACACTTTTACATTCACAAATGTGACGCCTGACTGGAGCACAAGTGAAGCTGATTTTTATATTCTGCTCCAGCAGTCTTCATGGGCCACCAGCAGTAAATGTAAAGATTGGTAACTAGCAGAATGATTTTTGCACATGTGTTTCTGAAGAGTGGAATCGCTGAGATTTATATAGTTATAAGATATGCAATATACAGTATATATTTCTACTTGTAAGCCATACAAATCATTATTGGCAGCAAATAGCAATCCATAAAACAATACATAAAAAAATATTTACATTTAATAGACCGGTTCCGGGGGATTGCCACACAAGCACAATTGCAGAGCTGTTGCACCAAGTCACCTAAACGGTATCATTATATTTGCATGCACTGTTAGCAGGGTTTTTATGTACATCGATGCCATATCAGATGAGCACCGACACTTCATACAAAAGGGCCGGAAGGAACATAGTGCTCCCCGTCATTTTAAGACTCATCATGCTCAAAACATCCGGTGTCTAAGGGTAGCGGCTACTGAATATATTCCTAGTGGTTCTCTCACTAACAATGAGAGATTCTCCCTTCTTTATAAACGTGAGACCATTTGGATCTACAAACTGCCCTCTTTGTCCCCTAATGGGTTAAATGAGGAATTTGAGGTACAGACTATTATTTAGGGCTCTAGTTTATTGATATTTGGTTCATGCTCGGTGAGTGGGGTGCTTTTTATTTTTTTTTATCCTGCCACTAAGGTTTCCCTTTTTTTTTTTTTTTATTTATTATTTTTTTTTTTTTTTCGTTTCTTTTTTTTTTCCTTTGGAATCACCGTCCTATTTTTTTGTCTTGTGTTTTTTTTTTTCACTTTGGAATCACCGTCCTATTTTTTTTTTTTTTTATTATTTATTTTTTTTTTTTTTTCC
>BLSH010163069.1:662944-684523 GCA_018402905.1 Glandirana rugosa
TTTTTTTTTTTTTTTCCTTTGGGTTTTGTTGTTGTTGTTTTGTTTTTTTATCCTGCCACTAGGGTTTCCTTTTTTTTTTTTTTTGTTTTTTTATTTGTTTTTTTTTTATCCCGCCACTAAGGTTTCTTTTTTTTTTTATCCTGCCACTAAGGTTTCCGCTTTTTTTTTATCCTTTTTTTTTTTTGTGCAGCTCAGTGCCGAGCCCAATGTAGTGGCAGAGTGTAGCTGCTTACAGATATCAATGAGGTGGTTTTTTTTTTTGTTTTGTTTTTTTATTTATTTTATTATTCCTTCAAGGTGTTTTTGTATCCTATTGTATATGTCCTAAGAGTAGTGCATAGGATTGCAGGTGTTCATCCATCCTTTCTTGTATTAAGAGAGGTATGGACTCCAGAGAGAGAGACATTATTTTGCCCCCCTGTACAAATCATTAGTAAGGCCTCATCTGGAATATGCAGTTCAGTTTTGGGCACCAATCGGCAAAAAGGATATCGGGGAACTGGAGAAAGTGCAGAGAAGGGCAACCAAACTAATAAGAGGCATGGGGTAGCTCAGCTATGAGGAAAGATTGGAGGAACTGAATTTATTCTCTCTTGAGAAGAGGAGATTAAGGGGGATATGATCAACATGTACAAATATATAAGTGGTCCATATAGTGATCTTGGTGTTGAGTTATTCACTTTAAGGTCATCACAAAGGACAAGGGGGCGCTCTTTACGTCTAGAGGAAAAAAGATTTCATCTACAAATACGGAAAGGTTTCTTCACAGTAAGAGCTGTGAAAATGTGGAATAGACTCCCCCCAGAGGTGGTTTTGGGCAGCACAGTTGATTGCTTCAAAAAGGGCCTGGATTATTTCCTTAATGTAAATAACATAACTGGCTACTAACATTTAGGCCTCATATATGAAAAAAAATTAGCAAAACATTGGGCCCGACCTCAGGGAAAAATCAGCTTTTTTTTTGGCGTTTAGCATTGGCGTTAGTGAACGTCTGCATTTTTAAAAAAAAACAAAAACATTCCTCTGCTATTTTTTAACCTGAAAACGCCGATGTCAAGAATGCCGGTTAACACGTTAGTGAGCGCTTTGCCGGTTTAGCAGCAAAGACGGCAAAACTCTACAGCCTCGGAACGCGCTGGTCCCACGTTCTAGTTACAGCTCACTAACGCAAGACGCCCTCTACTGCTCAAAAACTTTGGCGTTTTTAGGGGGCCATTGAATAACATGGAGAGCTGTAAAAGATGCCCAAAAACGTGGCGTCAAAAAACGCCCGTGTGTATGGGGGCTTATAGGTAAAGTTGATCCAGGGTGAATCCCATTGCCTCTCGGGGGGATCAGGAAGGAATTTTTCCCCCGCTATAACAAATTGGATCATTGGCTTTGCTGGGGTTTTTTTGCCTTCCTCTGGATCAACTGTGGGTGAAGGAAGAGATATGCAATTAGCGGACCTCCAGATGTTGCACAACTACAACTCCCATGAGGCATAGCAAGATTCTGACAGCCACAAGCATGACACCCAGAGGCAACAGCTGGAGGTCAAATCATTGCTTATCCCTGGTATATGGGATTGTTGGGTTATATATCATTTTTTTTTTTTTTGGTTGAACTAAATGCACTTGTGTCTTTTTTCAACCGGACTAACTATGTAAACTGTGCTGCAGGGGTTAAAGAGTTCACACTCCCAATTTTTCTTAATCCTGCGGCCGGTCCCCTATATAAATTTTCATTGGCTGGTATTGTCACTTGACCTGAGGAAGGGCCACGCCCCGAAACGTGTTGTCATGAAAACAACCTTGCCTCCACCCTACCGCCTTTATGTTCCACCCCTAGAGTTCCTAGCCTCGCTCAGAAAGTGGGTGACGTCACGCTCGAGAGCCGACAGCCGGCCCCAGCTCACCTCCCATCCAGCTCGTCCCATCTGTCATCGAGTCTGCTGCCCATTGGACTGAGCCACAGATGAGGATCTCGGCTGCGCCTTCAGCCGCCTCACGCCCACCAGAGAGTCCCGTTGCTCCCATTGCCCACATGCACGGTGGTCCCACGGCCGGTGGGAAGTCCATGTGGGGTTGAGCTCCACTCCTCTTCCCCCGCACACAGCTGCGGGTGGAACACAGTTGGATTATTTCATCCCTGCAGCGCAGTGAGGTCGGGACACTCTTGGATGGTTGGGCAACAGCCAACTATACCCACGGTTGGGTGGATACAAAGGTTGGTGATACGTGGAACTATCCACACGTTCCACATCACATGATTTCAGAATTTTATTTTTACATTTTCAATAAACTTTGTAGTGGTTCTTGTATGTGGACTCAATCAGAGCCTTATTATTGTTCACTAGAGAGTATACCCCCTCCTTCCAAATAGGGTTGACACCAGCGTTGGTACATGTGGTGATCTTCTAGACCAGCGGTTCTCAACTCCTGTCCTCAGGACCCACCAACAGGCCAGATTTTAAGTATTACCTTGGGGAGATGCAGACTAGAATACTTCAATCACTGAGCAGCAAATGATATCACCTGTGATGTATTTCAGTTATCCTGCAAACCTGGCCTGTTAGTGGGTCCCGAGGATAGGAGTTGAGAACCACTGTTCTAGACATTAATGCCGTATCAATGGTTATACAAATGGCAAGGCGTGTGGTTGCATTACATTTATTCTCAGTACCGGGAGCCTGTCTTTTGCTGGCTGGCTGTCTGTCTTTTGGTACAAGGCTCTTGGAACCAAGGAAGTAGCATGCATAGTGTAGGCGCCCATTGTTTAATTTAAAAACAACATTTTCTCCACAATAAAGAATTCCTTAGTGCCGGTTCAGCACAACTTGTAAACCACTTCTATAATAGAAGTTAATGCAAGCCGCCCCCAAGTAATACAAGAACCCTTTTCTAAGTCGGAGCGACTTGAGTCCCTCCTATTAGAACAGTTCCATTGTACTGAATGGAGCGTGACTTGTCACGCTGACAAGTGGCCTAACAGGTCGCCCCTGTGTGAACCGGCACTCAAAGTGACTGTAAAGTCTTGTTTTTTTTAAAAATAACAAACATGTTATACTTACCTGCTCTGTGTAGTGGTTTTGCACAGAGCATTCCCTATCCTCCTCTTCTGGGGTCTCCACATCGGCGCTCTTGGCTCCTCTCTCCTGCCAGGTGCCCCCACAGCAAGCAGCTTTTAATGGGGGCACCCAAGTAGGCATGCTCCCGATCAGCGGCTCTGTGTGCCCATTCACACACAGAGCTGTGGCACAGCCCCCTCCGTCCCCTGATTGACTCACTGGCAGTGATTGAAAGCCAATGGCGCACGCTGCTGCCAAAAGCCAATCAGGAATGTGAGTCCCGGGAGAGACAAGGCTCTTGTGGACAACGCTGGGTCAAGAGGTAGCTCAGGTAAGTATTTGGGGGGGGGGGGGGGGCTGCTGAACATAGAAGGTTTTTTACCTTCATGCATGGAAAGCATGAAGGTAAAAAACCTTGTGCCTTTACAATCACTTTAACACCGAACCCTGCCCTAGCTGAACATCTTACCTAATACTTAATATGAGCCCTTAAACTGACTCTTAACATTTAACCCCTCCCATCCCTAACAATACCCAACCGGCCCTTGAGACTTAAGCCTGCTATACACAGGCTGAGTACCGGCCGGTTCAACAGAACCTGGCCAACATTCGACTTAACGTCTGGTTTCTGTTGAACGGGTATCCTGAAAAACCAGCAGCTGGCTGGCATCTGATCAGGGCTCTCAGCCAATAGCTGCAAGCGCTGATCATTGTGTGTTGGCAGGGGGGCTGTCCCCCTGTCAGAATACAATAGCACAGGGGGACAAATCGCTGTACTAACATCACCTGTGTATGCACAGCGATATGTCAGTTTTTTTTCATTCAGCCTGCATTAACCTCCCATAGTAACACTTGGGCGTATTAGTAAAGAAATGGAGTTCCTCTCACTTCCTGTTCCAGGATGTGAAGAAAAATCTCCCCAATGGAATGCAGAAAAACAAAAACAAAAAAAAATTTCAGGCGCATTAAGCATTTCTTTATCTATCCAATAGTGAAAAAAATATGTTTTGGCTTTAGATCAGAACTCCAGGAATCAAACGAATCATTTCCCCTAGTCCTCTACCCTAACGCTGGATAATACTATACACTCTTTACTTATTATAAATTTCTAGGTATATACCTTTCTTTTAGGAATGTCATGTAATGGTCATGTGACCACTCCAGTCCTATTCCTCCCCTTCCCATAGTATGGAGGGGGGTAGAAAGCAGTGGTGACTCATGGACTACATGTCCCAGAAGTCTGTGCAATTCACAGTGCTGTGGTTCTGCTTTAACAAATGAAACACTGAACCCCAAAGCCTCACACAAACCTAATCTAACCCAGAACTGATCCCCTACTTTGACGTTGCATATTATTTTAAAGCTGGCATGTTGATACTATCAAGATCATTTACTATGGCCATCAAAACTGCACATGTAATTATATACTGTTATTGGTTCGACTGATTATAAAGTAGATGTTCATCAAAATTAAGTGGTAGGATAAGGCAACTGGCATCTGAGGTTCCCTTATGCCCTCTATATGAAGATAAATCCCATACACCCCCACAGAGGTCCTCCTATTTAGTCATTTCACAACCTTTGCTGGCTATCTGTTCTTCAGCAAAAGTATATAGTAATTCCCAGGAAGTAAATACCATGGTGTTGAAATTAGTGGAGTGCGACAGAATCTTAGGGGTTGACCACAATAGCTCCAGTCTAACTTCCACAAACAAAAAAATACAGAATCCAGACTCTATAGGAAATATCTCTATTATTACAGCAAGCATGGAGACAGGGCTTAAAGCAGAACTAAATTAACTGATTTAATGGATTCCCAAAACAGTTACTTTTAAGGCATGATGTGAATAATAACTGCGATAGTTGCTTGTAACAGCTGTTTTGCCAAATTGGAAGGCCCCTGATGACGTTCCTCATTGGACGAAACACGCAGGGTGGAGCCTGGCATCTGGGATCTGACATCACGATTACTACACGTGGGGACTGCAGGCATCTCGCTGTTTGAAACATCCAATTATCATTTGTGACTGTTCTGGTTTGCCTATGAATACATTTTACCCATTGGTTTAACATACTGCACCACGAGGAGTTGTTTGCTCTTATTTTGATGCATGTTATCTGTGGAGTTAATATTTGGGACAGATATTCAGGATCCCTTTGCAAGTTACCGCTGATGTGATGAGTTCCACCTGTGGATATATGCAGTTGTGCTCATAAGTTTACATACCCTGGCAGAATTTATGATTTCTTGGCCATTTTTCAGAGAATATGAATGAGAACACAAAAACATTTCTTTCACTCATGGTTAGTGTTTGGCTGAAGCCATTTATTATCAATCACCTGTGTTTACGCTTTTTAAATCATAATGACAACAGAAACTACCCAAATGACCCTGATCAAAAGTTTACATACCCTGGTGAATTTGGCCTGATAATATCCAAACAGTTTGACACAAAGGGGTTTGAATAGTAACCATCCTCACCTGTGATCTGTTTGCTTGTAATTAGTGTGTGTGTGTAAAAGGTCAATGAGTTTCTGGACTCCTGACAGACCCTTGCATCTTTCATCCAGTGCTGCACTGATGTTTCTGGATTCTGAGTCATGGGGAAAGCAAAAGAATTGTGAAAGGATCTGTGGGAAAAGGTAGATGAACTGTATAAAACAGGAAAGGGATATAAAAAGATATCCAAGGAATTGAGAATGCCAATCAGCAGTGTTCAAACTCTAATCAAGAAGTGAAAAATGAAGGGTTCTAATGAAAACAGGTAGACCAATTAGAGTTTCAACTATAACTGCCAGGAAAATTGTTGGATGCAAAGAAAAACCCATAAATAACTTCAGGTGAAATACAGGACTCTCTGAAAACATGCGGTGTGGCTGTTTCAAGATGCACAATAAGGAGGCACTTGAAGAAAGATGGGCTGTATGGTCGACTCGCCAGAAGAAAGCCCTTACTACACAAATGCCACAAAGTATCCAGCTTACAATACGCCAAACAGCACAGAGACAAGCCTCAAACCTTCTGGCACAAAGTCATTTGGAGTGATGAGACCAAACCTGAGCTTTTTGGCCATAACCATAAATGCAACATTTGGAGAGGAGTCAACAAGGCCTATGATGAAAGGCACACCATTCCTACTGTGAAACAAGGAGGTGGATCGTTGATGTTTTGGGGATGTGTGAGCTACAAAGGCACAGGAAATTTTGTCAAAATTGATGGCAAGATGAATGCAGTTATCAAAAAATACTGGAGGAACATTTGCATTCATCAGCCAGGACGCTGTGTATGGGACGTACTTGGACATTCCAACATGACAATGATCCAAAACACAAAGCGAAGTCAACCTGTCATTGGCTACAGCAGAATAAAGTGAAGGTTCTGGAGTGGCCATCTCAGTCTCCTGACCTCAATATCATTGAGCCACTCTGGGGAGATCTCAAACATGCAGTTCATGCAGGACAGCCCATGAATTTCCAGGAACTGGAGGCTTTTTGCCAAGAGGAATGGGCAGCTTTACCATCTGAGAAGATAAAGAGCCACATCCATAAATACCACAAAAAACTTCAAGCTGTCATTGATGTTAAAGGGGGCAATACACGGTATTAAGAACTGGGGTATGTAAACTTTTGATCAGGGTCATTTGGGTAGTTTCTGTTGTCATTATGATTTAAAAACAGTCCACACAGTTGATTGATAATAAATGGCTTCAGCCAAACACTAACCATGGATGAAAGAATCGTTTTTGTGCTATCATTCATATTCTCTGAAAAATGGCCAAGAAATCATAAATTCTGCCAGGGTATGTAAACTTATGAGCACAACTGTATGTACTATGCCTGCTTGACAGCCTATAGCTAAGTAGTCCACATTTTGGGGCAAGAGGCTTGATGTGTTGATGTACGGTGGAGGACTTTCTTCATTCACTCCAGTTTGATCATAAACTTTGGGTGATCCTTAAAGAAACACTGTTTTTTTGCTGTAATATCTGTGGATATTTTTATGGACTTTATGTATAGAAATCTTTAAAGTGCTGCATTTACCATCTACTATATGCTTGTATTATTACCAACAATTAATGTCAGCTGCTGTTGTTAGGGCCTAAGCGTAGTGAATATTCTATATTTACATAGATGATTCTGTTTTCTAGACTGTCCCATGACCACCTTCAACCAATCATCCAGAGTGCAGCAGAAGACATTCATCTTAAGATAGAAGCATCATTCACTAGGAAAGGTGTAGCCAATGGCCACATGGGTGGTTGGTCACAAGGGTTGCACATTCGTAAATTATTATTATTCAAGATTTATATAGCGCCAACAGTCTGTTTTAATATTTGTATAACAGCTTATTAAAATGATCCTGTAAGGTTGGGCAGTGGAACAATTTTGAAAGGTTTCCCTAACTAGCAGACAACAGCATTTTCTACACTTCTAACTAAAAGCATGTAGCTATGCCAGATACTAGTTATGCTGTGTTAGAATTTGACTATATGCTCACTAAGCTATAATGCATGTGCATTTGCCATATGTATTTTTCCTTTCAGCCATGTGACTTATATTTTCAGCTATCACTGGCTCCCATAGCTGGAAATAACACGTTACTTCATGGTCCTACAATAGAAGGTGGTCCAACCCTCCACTCTCCCAAGCTGGAAGATGCATTTGCATGCCTTCCATCTATCACATCCCATCCCAAAGATATGGTCGCTGGTCCAGCTTTGAGTACAGTGTACGTGTGATGACATAGGCAAGTGAGGCAGAACTGCTCAGAAACTAACATTTAGTGAGGCTTTGGTGGACTAGCCATCACAACCAGAACCAACTAGAAAGAAGATTGTTCTAGCCCTTCCCCTATAAAGAATACTGACCTCTATGTCACTATTGTGTCATGTAGTGGTCAGCAGGAGGGCCCGTAAAAAACACAGTAGGAAATACAGAAGAGCGACACATCCAGAAGCGCGTTTAAGAAGAAATGCCACCAAACGATTCCTCTTTAATGGAGCAGTGTTTGGTAGTGTGGGCAGCAGAAGAATTATGTATGAGGGAAGGCCAATATGTTCTTACCCTCACCAAGATCTAGATGTGCTAGGGATCTGAAATTTTCCAGGTTTATAGGTGGATATCTTAGTAATATGCCTACCAATTTTTGTTTTTGTAGATCATGGTGAATTATAGTTTGAACCATGGAGTAGGTGTTATGCCGGACAAAGTTGAATACCAAGCCGTGATTAGGTTCCCCCAAGGGAAATCTGCCCAAATAATCCATGAAGAGATGTTAGCTGTGTATGGGCCTTGGATGAAAGCTGGGTATATCTATATGCTCCTGAGACTAAAGAAATGAGTCGCCCACCGCCAAAAAGGCTATGGTGCAACATTCATCCATTAATCACGGCTTGGTATTCAACTTTGTCTGGCATGACAACTACTCCATTTCTCTTGGCTATAACTATAATTCACCACGACCTACAAAAACAACTATTGGCATGCATAATACTAACATATCTACCTATAAACCTGCAAAATTTCAGATCCCTAGCACATCTAGATCATGGAGAGGGTAAGAACCTATTGGCCTCCCTTCGTATTTACATTTTTCTTAACAGAAGATGTTTTATTTGAGATTGGTGACTGGATCACTTTAAAGAAAAGCTTCTTGGAAGTGCTGCCTTTACCCTCCCCAACCCTACCATGCTCTTATTGGCCAGGGGGCAGCCCATCGTATTGGTGCGTCAATAGGGATATATGCTGGGCAGGAGAAAGCTCGTAAGCTCCAACACTACCGGAAAGTGCCAAAGCTTGAGCTGATGTGAACCATTCCACATTCAAGCAGATCATTGGCACTAAAAGCTGATTCAGGCATGTGTAAGCACGTCTACAAACCTGCTCTTGTTTGTTGGCTTGACCTGTTGGCAGGTTGTTGTTTTTTTTTTGTTAAAGAAACAGAATACTTAAAGCGAATACATATTTTCAAGTTGTTATAGTGAATTCATCTATACATCTTAAAGCGAAGTTCCACCCAAAAGTGGAACTTCCACTTTGAAGGAAGGTGTCCCCCTGACATGCCACAATTGGCACTGGGGGTGGGGGGACCCTGTTTTCAGGGTCCTAGATCCACTTCCTCTCCCAGAGCCCTGGCTCCGGAAGGAAGTTCACCTCCCCCCTCCCCTCCCTCTTGGCGATCTTCTGGGACACGTCACAGGTCCCAGAAGATACGCTGGCCATTCACATGGCACAGTACGACTTGCGCATGTGCAGTGTGCGCCCGGCTTTGAAGCCAAAGCCGGGTGCCCACACTTGTGATGCTGGCGCCGCCGAGAAGAGCGAGCCCCCAGGCAACTGCATCACTGGAGCCTGGGACAGGTGAGTGTCCGATTGTTAAAAGTCAGCAGCTACACTTTTTGTAGCTGCTGACTTTTAGCTGGGTGGAACTCTGCTTTAAATTGCTTGTAGCTGAGGATGATTGAAAGTTTACAATTGCACATTAAACACAAACTTGCCTACTTTAAAGGTCATCAATAAGCAGCTATTCTGTTTTGTGAGCCAACATTCGTGAGAATATAGCATTGTACTATTATGTTATAAACTTTGATTTAGCTCACAAAATTGCTGCTTCTTTCGAAGAAAAGCATCATAAACATCTTACATTGTTATAATACTAGCACATTCAAGTTGCTGGATATATTAAGAATTAGATACATCTCAAAGTGTTTCTCCTCAGCACTATTTGTCCATGGCAGATTATACATGAGTGCTTTGTTGGAAGCCACATTATTACTCTGGCCTGTATTTATCCATACTGTACAAAACGCAAGGTGTTCAGTAATCCAATGCAACCAATTGTAGCTTTTAACAATATCCATAGACAATACAGACCAATGACGAGGACTGGGAAACAACCAGAATGTTGATTGGTGCCTTTAGAACCAAGCTTTTTTCCTTTTATCTGGTGATCACGCCAGTAGCATGCTTCCAATCCCAGGGTGATGACAACACTCACTGCCCTTCCGTAAGAGGCCAACAGAAGCAAGACAGGAAGACTGAAGTGTGTGTTCTATAGTCCTAAGAGAACAAAGTAATTGATAACAGTCAGCACATGAAGAAATCACATCAGCTTAAACCGGCCACCGGTGTGATTTTCTTTACTGCAACCACGAGTATTGATGAGAGTCCCTTCTGTAGAGCTATTGTGTTCTCCTGGCAGGGGGGCAAGGGGAGACGCCCCTGCCAGGAGAACGCAATGATTATTTATTGCTAGCGGCTATAGCCACTAGCAATAATCGCATGCTGAAAATCTGATGGATCAATTTGGGTACATTCAGCCTGCCCATAGATGGTTCGAATTTTGGCCGATCCCTGCTGAACCAACCGAGATTCAAACCATCTATGGCTGGCTTTAACGGGTCACAATTTTTCTGGCAAAGGTCAAAGGGAATTTTTTTCATCTGATCAATCAGATATAACAAAAGTCTTTCAATAGTATTCTTAAGAGACCAAAAGAAACCAAATAAGTTCTATGTTATGCTTTACATATAGTTTGAAGCAATTCTATTCATATTTTATAAACTTAAAGTAGAACTATAAGCAAAACATTTTTTCATTTTGGATAGAGTAGGTTTTTTTTTGGCCATCTGTGTCCCATTGGGGAGATTTACCTTCACTTACTCTCCCATAGCCAAACCAGGAAGTGAGAGGAAATCCCTGCAAGTTAAGGGAATCCCTTGGGGACCCCCAGGTCACCATAACTAGTGTCCCCATTGGATTATTTCCCCTCTCTTACTTTTCTGGGGACAACTGAGCATTTGGGATTTTCTTTTACTTTCATTTTCAATTAGAATGCTAAACAGGACAAATGGAGAGGGTGAATCTCCCTAATGGGGGCACAGACAGCAATAAAAGCAAAAAGGTGTTCTAATTCATCTGCACTCTATCAAAAACTAAAAAAAAAAAGTTTTTCCTGTGGTTATACTTTAAAGCAGAGGCCTGCAGGTAAATCGCAGCAAACACTACTTATCTGTCCCACCTGTAAGGCTGGGTTCACACTATCCGACACAAAAACGGTCAGACTTTTGATGCTACTTTGCATTGCAACATCGGTCCTACTTTGGTCCTACTTCCATCCGACTTGAATGAACAAGATAAGATTTTGCTCCGACTCTGAGATAGTGACTTGTCCTTTGACCAATCAAAACAACCCCAGTGTGAGATAAATTCCTTTTACTGCTGCTGTAATCACCAAGTCGGATGTCACAAGTCTGATGGTTAGAACAAGGATCCGACTTTGATCCGACTTCAATTATATTCAATGGGCTGAAGTAGTACCAAAGTCGGACCAAAGTAGTACAGGAACCTTTTTCAAAGTCGGACCGACTTGTGTCGGACCAGTTAAGACGGCTCTCATAGGGAAACATTGATTTGGTGACGTAATGCGACTTGTGCTCTTCATGTCGGTCCGAGAATCGGACTAGTGTGAACCCAAACTAAAGAGATAAGGCTGCTGAAGAATCTTCAACACTTTTGTGACACATTGGATGCCATGTCCCCCACTGTATACCGTGGTCCCCCCAGCCACTACATTACTGCTATGCAAGTTGGGGGCCAGACTTCAGACCTTCCCAGAAATGTTTCAGATGCTGAAGATTCTTCAGCAAGTTTTTCTTTTCAAGAAAGCACAGACTGGACAGTGGAACAGGTAAGTTTTGACTTCTTTATAGGTAGGCCTTTTGGGGTAGGTCTTTATTTTTGTCTGTGATCCCACTGGGGAGATTTTCCCTCATGTCCTGTCCTAGGGGTTGATGGCAAATCCATCAAAGAGAAGACAAATTAAAAGTTTAGTTAGAAAAAAAAAGCCACGGGAGTCACCTTGGCAGGAAGTAAGGGTGCATTCCAATAATGGGGTGCAACAGTAAGAAACACTTGAAAAACAGGCAAATTCTCGCCCACTCTGCCAAAAAAAAATTAAAAAAAAAAGTTCCATGGAAACGACACTTCTGATTGGTTGCACTGAACTGCAGAACACCCTTGATTTCGGTACATTCATTTAACACTTCTCTTGTTTGCCCCACACTCACACATTCACAAGAGCAATTTATGAATCCTACAGAAAAATAAAAACATACTGTAGATTTGGCTTAAATAAAACTTGCATACAACTGAATTACTTAAAGGCTTAGTTCACCCAACACTGATATTCCTGTTGTTGGTTAGATGCTGGAGAGTTAAACCACCTGATAATCTTTTATATCGGTGGCGAGTTCCTGGCTCTGCTGTGGGCAATATAAGGGATTCCCACTTTCCCTGTCGGATTGTAATATTTATTTTATATTACACAGAATGCTCCAGAAGGAGCTGGAACACACAAAGGTTATTGGGAACGCCCAAGTTGGTAGAAACAGAGTCAGGGACATTATGGCCAGAGGATCTCAGCGTTGGAGTATCCAAGACATATAAGAAGCCAAGGCTGACCCAACCCACTAATTTCCACCTATAAGGCCTCATACACAGGGGGTGTTATTAATTCCACGCTTTTGAGCTGTTGTTACAGCTTATGAACGCCACACCATGTTATTCTATGGCCTCATATACACGTTGACGTTTTTGAGCTGTAGATGGTGTCTGCATTCTTAAGCTGTAAATCTAACACAGGACTCGCACGTTCCGAAGACGCAGCATTAGAGCGTTTTTGACGCTGAGCCGGCAAAACGTTCAATAACGCTCACAAACGCGCATTAGCACCATAGCGACGTTGACTGGCGTTTTTAGCATCAGTGTTTTCTGTTTTAAATTGTCCAAAAATAGCAGAAGGATATCTCTTGAAACAAAACGCGACTTGGCGCTGACGCTCAATAACACGTATTAACGCCAATGCAAAATGCAGATGAAATCGCGTGTTTTTAACGCATATTTTTTTCCTGGCTTCGGACCTGTTTTTCAAAACACCCGTGTAGATGAGGCCTTAGTAAAATATCACCATTAGGCCTCTTTCACACTGTCAGTTTTTCAGGCGGACCCAAACGGACGCTCCATTGCTCTTTATGGAGCGACGGATGTCAGCGGTGACATGTCCCGCTCACACCCGATCCGCCAAAAGCAGATGGATGGAAACCCTATTTTCCATCCGTCTGGCGGATAGGATGAACACGGACAGACAGTCCGTGTCCATCCGATTCTCCATAGAGGAGAACGGAGCTGTGACAGGACAGTCTCTGCACGGAGTGCAGAGACTGTCCTGTCATCCACCGGCTCAGCGGGGATCAACGGATGGATCCCCGCTGAGCAGCGGAGCCCATCAAAACGCTCCGCTTGTGTGAAAGGACCCTTAGGTGGACCAACTTTTTACATTTCAACTTAAAAGCATGTAGCTATCTCAGCAAACACTTGATATGATTTGTTGCAACATGATCTCTTAACAGTAGCAACTGCACATTGGCAAATAATGGCAGCTTACTTGCAGAGAGGAAAGAAACACTGTGCTGCTTTGTAAGAATTGATTAAGAGGAAATAAAGCAAATTAGAGGATACACTGTAGGCTTTCATTTTCAGAATGTTGCAATGTGTTATGGCTTTTCTTGTCGGGTTATATCATTCCACTCTTCTCTTCATGCATAGAATGCCTGGATGACGACTTTCCAATCAAAAGTTCCTTCTCTTGAATAAGACTGTCCAACAGGTCCTCCTGTCTGTAATTATGGTAGACCTTCAAAAACGCAAGGATGGTAATTCCAAGCCATGCAAGCCAGGCAGCCCAAAGACCAAACTAGAAAAAGAAAAACATTGTCTGTGTTGGTAATTGCTCAGACAGTGAAAGCATATCTAAAATCAGAAACAAAAATGAAATATATTGCAGCTTACTGGTCCTTATATGTGGTGGCTGCATTAGTTTACTTATTTCAGATTTGAAAATAAACATTTTCAGCAATAGAAAAAAATACCTGCCAGAAACGGTGCCCTTGTCAATGCCAGTGAGCTGAAATAATACGAGGTGTGTCTAAAAAGTTTGGTGAATGGTATCAGAAAACAAAACAGAAGATACAAACAAATTGCCTTTATTTGGCCTTCAAAATAATCCCCATCCTTCACAATGCACTTTTGGCAGCATTCATAAAGCTTCTGGAAGTTGTCAGCAAAGGTCCCTCTAGGAATCGATCGCAGAACCGCTGCCACACATTCTTGGATTGCCACCACGCCCGCAAACATTGTCTTGACCTTGGACTTTTGCAGGCAACCCAAAATGCCGCTTGGATTCCGGATCCAACAGGTAGCACCAGGTCTAATCCCCTGTGATGATGGTTCAAAGAAAGGATAGATCCTGGTCACACATGGGGATAAAATCTTCAGAGAATTCCACTTGTTTTGCTTTCTGTTCCTCTGTCAGCTTGTGCGGTGCAAACCGGAAACAGATCTTCCACTTACCCAAATCTTCGCGGACGATGGTGCGCACCCTTGCTAATGCCCAATTCCTCCACCATCAATCAGTCAGTTGGCGATCCCGTGCCAGCATATGTCGCACTATCATGACTGGGGTTCTGCTTGTCGACAGCTGACCCAAACATGGCTCATCCTCAGTCATTTCCTTCCTGTCGCGAAATCGCTTGACCTGAAAATAATCTGTGTGCCTCAGAGGCTTGGTAGAGAGGGGATATGTGAATGGCGCATCCACAGCTGCTGTTTGGAGCGCCGACAGGGGATGGAGCCCATCCTGGCTCCTGCAAAAGGTGCAAAGAAGAAAGGGGTAGCCCCTGGAAGTCGCACATCCAAGATATCCTAGAGAGGTGAATGGAGTGGCAACCTCAGCCTGGACTCCAACCAGGCCACGCCTCCAAAGTGTTTCACTCCGCCCCCGGAGCTTAGTCACTAGTTTCCATGACTAAGCTCTGGGGGGGTGGAGTGAAACACATTGGAGGCATGGCCTGGTTGGAGTCAAGGCTGAGGTTGCCACTCCATTCACCTCTCTTGGATATCTTGGATGTGCAACTTCCAGGGGCCACCCTTTTGCGAAATCGGTTGAACCTGTGGTAAGCACATTTTCTGCTGACAGCTTCCGTCCCGTACACTTGCACCAACATTTCATGCACCTCCATTGCTGTTTTCCCAAATCTGTAGCAGAACTTGATGTTGACTCGTTGCTCCATTGCACTGTGACCCTACCTCTTACACTGACTGCGTTCAACTGTCCGCAGCGGGTTTACCCTGATGGTCACGTGTAATCCATGCTAGGTGGTGCTTCTTGACAAGTCTCTGGATAGCCATGTGCATGCACCTGGTCCATGTTGCCGTTGGGCTATCGGAATATTCACCAACCTTTTTAGACACATCTTGTATATCGAATAATGTTTGTTTTCCTTCAAAGCTTTTTAACCACTTTGTCTCTCATACCTGTTCACCCCTATGGACCAGAGCAATTTTTACATATCTGCTATGGACTTGTTTATTCAGTGATAACTTTGTCATTACTTAAGATAACAATGTCATACATATATTTTATTCAAGGACCAACAAGGCTTTCCGTAAATTGCGTCTTGCAGCAGCTTTTTTTTTCGCAATCCTTAGACATTCAAATGTAACAAAACTAAACAAAATGCACTTTTTTCCAGTGTTAGTTAATGAATAAATAGTGCTACTGCATTTTTTTCTGTAAATGTATTCTGTATCCTGTTTAAAATGACACTAAAATTATGATTCTGGCATAACAAAGTTATTTACAAATGAAATAAACTGTTTTTTTTTTTCTGTTTTGTGCCTTTTTAAATGGAAACCGTGTAAATATATGTTAAATGTGTAAAAAAATATTATCAAAGCAAACAAAAAAAGTGTAAATATGAATGGTTAATAAAATAGCAACAAACAAAAAAAAAGCAACATGAAAATAATAATGGAATGGATAAGGAGAATAAGGAGTTAAGCAGGGCTGATTATCGAAAACTAAGAGCCAATTTACACAGGGGCGATCCGACTTCAGGCGCAACTCAAAAGCCACCCTGCACAGCGCGACTTCAGCGCGGCTTGCAATCGATTACTGTAATAGAAGTCAATGCAAGTTGCTTGAAGTCACTCCCAAACTAGTACAGGAACCTTTTTCTAAGATGGAGCGTCTTGAGTCGCTCCTATTAGAAAGGGTCCATTGCACTGCATGGAGCGCAACTTGTCAGTCGCCCCTTTGTGAATCGGCTCTAAGAGTTAATAAGGGGTTAAACAAAGAAACATTTAATTAACCTCTTGCCGACCTGCCCCACATACATTTACTGCAGGGTGGCGGCTCCTCTGTGCAGAATCATGTACAGGTACGTGACTCTGCACTTCCTGGTCTGTGACCCTGACACAGTGGGAGCCAATCAGTGGTCCGCTGGGACCTGCCAATTGCTCCCGATAGAGACAGAACAGTGGTGTAAACAAGGCAGATCGCCATTCTGTTAGTAGGGAAGACAGAGATCCTGTGTTTCTGCTAAGCATGAACACTAATCTCTGTCTTCCCACAGTTAAAGCACCTCCCCAGTTAGCAAGTACTCCCTAGGGACACATTTAACTCTTTGATGGCCCCTGATGTTAACCCCATCCCTGCCAGTGTCATTAGTACAGTGACCGTTGTGGGAGATTAGCTTACGAGGATGAACTTTCCTGAGGAAAAATAGTCAGCATGCAGGCAACTTTCTTTAAAATTTGGCGGCTTGCCAGGTTTATTGCTAAAAGGTTAAAAAATAAACAAAATAAAAAATAAGTCCTTGTCGTCTGGCGCTAAACTAAACAGTATAGTTTCCTCACTATACGGTGTGGGGCTGGCCCTTGATGCCCACAAAACATAAGCCAAAATTCAAACCTTCTCTTTTAAAGTCCAAACAGACACAGAGCTCCCTTAGATCTCTCTCTGAGTTTCAGGTCAGAGGTAAAGTGTGTTCTCTTCCTGATTATTTAAGCCACCTGCTGGTGGACTCCAGTGGACCACAAACTCCGGACCGGAACCAGCCCTGCCATGGTGGCTGGTAAAATCCGGAACGGACTCTGTTTAATGCAGCCCATATGAACGCATACGAGGCGACAGGTAGCGTCCAGCTACCGCTGTGCCTCGCATACCGTCACACCATATGTATTTTTTAGCACTGATCACTGTATTAGTGTCCCTGGTTCCCAAAAAGTATCAAAAGTGTAACTCAGTGTCTGATTTCTCCGTGGCAATATCGCAGTCCCGCTATAAGTCGCTGACCTCCACCATTACTATTAAAAAATAAATAAATAAATAAAAGCATCCTATAGTTTGTAGACACTATAACTTTTGCGCAAACCAATAAATATACGCTTATTGGGATAATTTTTTTTAGCAAAAATATGCAGCAGAATACTCATTGGCCTAAATTGATGAAGACATTTGATTTTTTACATTTTTTTATTGGAAATGTTTTATAGCAGGAAGTAAAAAATATTGTTTTTTTTTTCAAAATTGTCGCTTTTTTTTTGTTTATAGCAAAAAAAAAAAAACGCAGAGGTGATCAAATACCACCAAAAGAAAGCTCTATTTGTGGGGGGAAAAGGACATCAATTGTATTTGGGTACAATGTTGCACGACTGCGCAATTGTCAGTTAAATGAATGCAGTGCCGTATCGCAATAAAAGCCCTGGTCATGAAGGGGGTAAAACGTAAGCCAGCCCAAGTAAGCTTGCTTTACCTGACTTTATCTGCAGACCGAAGTGCATCCCTGCAGCTGATCAAACAGAATCATACAAATGTTACAATATGTAGCATTGTATCTTTCTGTAGGGTCTGAGATCAAATGATCCCTCTCTACAACAGGGGTCTCCAAACTCTCCAAAGAAAGGGCCAGTTTACCGTCCTTCAGACTTTAAGGGGGCCGGATTGTGCCCAGTGGCAGTAACAAATGCCAGATCTTTGGTATTAGGGGAGAAATAGTTGGTGCCTTTTGGAGGAATAGTGCCCTATTTTTGTTGTCTGTGGAAGGAATTATGCCCCATCATTAGTGTCAGTGGGAGGTACAGTTGTGCTCATAAGTTTACATACCCTGGCAGTGTTTATGATTTCTTGGCCATTTTTCAGAGAATATGAATGAGAACACAAAAACATTTCTTTCCCTCATGGTTGGTGTTTGGCTGAAGCCATTTATTATCAATCAACTGTGTTTACTCTTTTTAAATCATAAGGACAACAGAAACTCCCCAAATGACCCTGACCAAAAGTTTACATACCCCAGTCCTTAATACCGTGTATTGCCCCCTAGAACATCAATGACAGCTTGAAGTCTTTTGTGGTATTTGTGGATGAGGCTCTTTATCTTCTCAGATGGTAAAGCTGCCCATTCCTCTTGGCAAAAGGCCTCCAGTTCCTGGAAATTCTTGGGCTGTCTTGCATGAACTACATGTTTGAGATCTCCCCAGAGTGGCTCAATGATATTGAGGTCAGGAGACTGAGATGGGCACTCCAGAACCTTCACTTTATTCTGCTGTAGCCAATGACAGGTCGACTTGGCCTTGTGTTTTGGATCATTGTCATGTTGGAATGTCCAAGTACGTCCCATGCACAGCTTCCTGGCTGATGAATGCAAATGTTCCTCCAGTATTTTTTGATAACATTCTGCATTCATCGTGCCATCAATTTTGACCAAATTTCCTGTACCTTTGTAGCTCACACATCCCCAAAACATCAGCGATTCACCTCCGTGTTTCACAGGCCTTGTTGACTCCTCTCCAAATGTAACCTTTATGGTTGTGGCCAAAAAGCTCAGTTTTGGTCTCATCACTCCAAATGACTTTGTGCCAGAAGGTTTGAGGCTTGTCTCTGTGCTGTTTGGCGTATTGTAAGCGGGATACTTTGTGGCATTTGCGTAGTAATGGCTTTCTTCTGGTGACTCGACCATGCAGCCCATCTTTCTTCAAGTGCCTCCTTATTGTGCATCTTGAAACAGCCACACCACATGTTTTCAGAGTCCTGTATTTCACCAGAAGTTATTTGTGGGTTTTTCTTTGCATCCAAAACAATTTTCCTGGCAGTTGTGGCTGAAATTTTAGTTGGTCTACCTGACCGTGGTTTGGTTTCAACAGAACCCCTCATTTTCCACTTCTTGATTAGAGTTTGAACACTGCTGATTGGCATTCTCAATTCCTTGGATATCTTTTTATATCCCTTTCCCATTTTATACAGTTCAACTACCTTTTCCCACAGATCCTTTGACAATTCTTTTGCTTTCCCCATGACTCAGAATCCAGAAACGTCAGTGCAGCACTGGATGAAAGATGCAAGGGTCTGTCAGGAGTCTAGAAACTCATTGACCTTTTATACAGACACAGTAATTACAAGCAAACAGATCACAGGTGAGGATGGTTACCATTAATAGCCATTCAAACCCCTTTGTGTCAACTTGTGTGCATGTTATCAGGCCAAAATCACCAGGGTATGTAAATTTTTGATCAGGGTAATTTGGGAATTTTCTGTTGTCTTTATGATTTCAAAAGAGTAAACACAATTGATTGATAAAAAAAATGGCTTCAGCCAAACACTAACCATGAGTGAAAGAAATGTTTTGTGTTCTCATTCATATTCTCTAAAAAATGGCCAAGAAATCATAAATTCTGCCAGGGTATGTAAACTTATGAGCACAACTGTATAGTGCCCCATACTTGGTGTCAGTGGGAGGTATAGTAGCCCATCATTGGTGTCAGCGGAAGGAATAAATACTGCCCTATTGTTGGTGTCAGTGGCAGGAGTTTTGGTCCATTGTTGGTGTTAGTGGCAGGAAAAATGCCTCAAGGGCCAGATAAAGCCAAATAAAGGGCCACATCCGGCCCCAGGGCCTCAGTTTGGAGACCACTGCTCTACAGTCTGGCCTCACTGCCACAGGAATGTGTTTTAACCCAGATTGGGACAGCAAGTTGTCTTGGGCCATGGTCAAGTCTGAAAAAATTCCAACTAAATGTATTAGTGACATGGATTACTACACATATATCTAAATTTGATTTCTGATTCTCACCCATCGTTAAGTTAATAAACACAATGCCGTTGGGTAAGGAAAGACTGGACATTAAAAGGAGTCTTGCAATAATAGACCTGTCAGCCTCTGTTTATATATTTAATGAAATGTAAAAGTCATCTTGAAAGTCATATCAGAAGATACCACTGCAAGGTAACACTCTCAAAAGGCAACTTTGCAAATCTATGAATGGAGCCCTTAGAAAATCAATGGCGCGTCTTTTATACCAGCTATTTGCATTTAAATTGGGTAAATGAAATGGGGTTTTCAAGAACATGAGGCTTTCACAAGGTCAGAATCTTTGTCAATCAATCCTGTAACAATATTTTACTAACCTATAGGTGTCATAGTGAAATTACATACATTTATAAGATGAAGTGAAAAAATACATGGTAAAGATAAGTATTCTGGTGACATGTTATATAAAGTGTACCTGTCAGCAACATAAACATACTTGCTTACAGAAGCAAAATGCAGGTACATCCCAGGGAACCTATACTACACCAATTATGGCACAGTGGGGTTAATTTACTAAAACTGGAGATTGCAAAATCTGGTGCAGCTGTGCATGATAGACAATCAGCTTCTAACTTCAGCTTCTCCAGTTAAAGTGTTTGTAACCCTAAAAAAAAAAAGAGAGAGATCCTGTTCCCTTATAGCAGATTACTGTCTGTGCTATCTAATCTGCCCCTCTCTAAACTGTAAAAAACCTGGCTGATCCTGCCACTTCCTGTGCCTCCCCCTCCCCTGTGTGCTGACTTGGATAATCATGACTGCTGAGCCCTGACTACCGTGGTCAGTTTGTGTGCCTCAGTCATCTGCAGCTCTCCCCCTTACCTCCTCCCTCCCTGCCTGTCAGCTCCTGTCTGTGTCTTTGTCTTCACCCCGCCCCCCCCGCCGCTATTATTACAAAGATTACAAATTTTTACTGGCAGCCCCTCTATTATACTTAGGCATAACACGCAGGGTAAATGTTTTATTAAAACAAAGCTTCTAAATACCTTATTACATCTATCTTCAGTCACAGAATTCAGACCGAATTCAGAGAGTAGTGGTTAATGATTCTTATTCTGAATGGTCTAAGGTAGTGGGGTACCCCAAGGTTCAGTGTTGGGACCCTTACTTTTCAATATATTTATAAATGATATCGGTTCTGGGATTAAAAGTACAATTTCAGTGTTTGCAGATGACACAAAGCTATGCAGTGGAATAACTTCCTTGCAGGATGTCTCCAACTTACAAGCCGACCTCAATGCCCTGTCTTTCCTTCAATAAGGTGACGTATCGAAACACAGTAGACGTTTGTGACTTTAACATGAAAATTAGGGTCTTGGCTATAGTAAATATTTATATAACTTTTCATTCCCAGGGTTGTGACTTGGAACCCCATGGGGTGATGGAATCTGGTAAGTCTTATTCTTAGTAATTGGTGATGAGAGACTTAAGCCAGACTTAAGACACTGACTTCTATCTACATTATTCCATAAATCTTCGAAACAAAATTATTTTGTAAATGGGACGCACAATACGGATTCATATTATCTCCCCGACGGTCATTTTTAA
>BLSH010163069.1:685169-697441 GCA_018402905.1 Glandirana rugosa
TATGTATGTATGTATGTATGTATGTATGTATATATATATATATATATATATATATATATATATTTTATGTGTGCATAAATGTTTTTTGTTTTTTTTCTTGGTTGAACTGGATGGACTTGTGTCTTTTTTCAACCTGACTAACTATGTAACTATGTATCATGACTTCCGGCCGGTCTCCTACTCAGATCCAGGGCTACTGCGGGAGGGGCTGAGCGGCCATGTGATCCCCCCCCAGGCTGACGTCAGAGGGAGATCTCGGCCCCTCCCTCAGTAGCCCTGGATCTGAGTAGGAGACCGGCCGGAAGTCACGTGACCGGCCAGAAGATAGATGTAATAAGGTATTTAGATGCTTCATTTTGATAAAATATTAACCCTGTGTGTTATGCCCAGGTATAATAGAGGGGCTGCCAGTGACATACGTATTTGTGGTAACAGCTTTGATAAAAAAACCTGGGAGCTGACTGGTTTCTAGACAGAGCTGCACCAGATTTTACACTCTCCGGTTCATATGATGTCACGCCCAGGGGCGGGCTGTGACATCATATGAGGCGGGGCCTGCCAGGTGATGTCAGCAGGTGGCCCCGCCCCATGCCAATATAAGGCACAGCACACAGCGGAGAGGGCATTCGTGAAGGAGATTGCTCCGTGTCAACATGGGAAGAAGAAGAGAGGAAGAACAGAGGGAAGAGGACAGCGGAGAAGACCGGCAAAAGAGCAGAAGACGCCGCAGAGAAGGAGAAGAAAGAAGACCGCTCAGAAGAAGGAAGACCCCGCAAAAGAGCCGAAGAAAGAACACACTGGAGAGGGGAGAAGACCGCCGGAGCTGATTTAATAAAGTATTTTAAAAATTTGTGTAGTGTGTTTTATTGTACATATTTTTTCCAGGTAAATGGGTAGGGGTACGATGTACCCCATACTCATTTACATAGGGTGGGGGGCCAGCATCTGGGGGCCCCCTTGTTAAAGGGGGCTTCCAGATTCCGATAAGTCCCCGCCCGCAGACCCCGACAACCAACGGCCAGGGTTGTCGGGAAGAGGCCCTTGTCCTCATCAACATGGGGACAAGGTGCTTTGGGGTGGGGGGGTGCAGAGCCCCCCCTGCCCCAAAGCACCTATACTCCCCATGTTGAGGGCACGTGGCCTGGTACGGTCCAGGAGGGGGGGGGGCGCTCGCTCGTCCCCTCCCCCTTTCCTGGCCTGCCGGGTTGTGTGCTCGGATAAGGGTCTGGTATGGATTTTGGGGGGGGGCCCCACGCCGTTTTTTCGGCGTGGGGTTCCCCTTAAAACCCATACCAGACCAAAGGGCCTGGTATGCTCCTGGAGGGGGACTCCATGCAAGTTTTTTTTTTAAATTTGGCGTGGAGTTCCCCTTCATGATCCCCAGAGCACAAGTCGCATGCCAAAGTCGGATCAGTGAGAACACTGATCCGACTTCAATGCCTTTCAATGGGCTGAAGTAGGATCAAAGTCGGACAAAAGTAATACAGGAACCTTTTTCAAAGTCGGTCTGACTTTGAAAAACACAAGTGGGACCAGTTAAGACGGCTCTCATAGGGAATCATTGTTTTTGTGACGTAATGCGACAAAATTTTGCCGTGATTGTCGGGCGGTAAATCGTGCTGCAATCGTGGCAAATCGAAATGCCCAAAAATAAGATAATTTTCCTTTCTGCGTTGCGATTTGCTGCGACTGCAGCTCGATTTACCACCCGGCAATTGCAGGAAAATATCGGCGCGATTTTGGTGCAATTAGAAGTAATGGCATCGCAATCGCGTCCCACCGTTTTGCAGCTATTTGAAATCGTGATGAGATCATGTGTGAATGTAGCCTAAGTCTTGGGGACCTCAGTGTTGAGCTGGCCAATGTTCTTACCCACCATGGAGCTTTGGGTGCTGTTGCTTTAGTTTTTTTCCCACTACTGCTGTGTTCTCCATAGTATAACAAATCAAAATCCAAAGTCAGGCCAGACCCCTTATATCTGCAGTTGTACAGATTTATCAAGTCAGCTATGGAAATCTGATCTCTGAATTCCCTAGGTCATATAAGAAAGTGGTAATTAAAATTTCCAGCAAAAAGAAAAGTTTTGCATGGGCTAGCCCTTTAATTATAAGCATGATTTGCTTTGTCCCATTCTTAATACAGTTAATAAACTCCAAAGCAAACATTTATTATATTGCAGCTTACCAATTCTTAGATGTGATGGCTGCATTTGTTTTCCTTTATAGGCTTTATTTTCATCTGGTGATCTGGCCAGTAAGTCTGTTGTTTTTCAACAGAACAAGCTCTCCTGCAAATGCAGCAGTTGGTAGGTTGGGACAAACCATTGGGTTTTTTTTTTTACAATGATCAGCTTTCACTTATTCATGTAAAATTTGTATTGCAAAAGAAAAAACTGTTGCTGTAACTGTTAGCGTAACTGCAGTGTGAGCTGGAGTGTGGATTTAATTTGTCAGTGTATCTAAATCTTCTAGAAAGAAAATATAGGAACCAAAGGTTCCAAACCTATGCAAACCAGTAACCAAAAAAAACAACCACAATAAAGAGCTGCGTGTTGTAAAGTGTAAAAAACACCTATAACGTGAAAAAGAAACAAAGGAACCGCACTCTGATATCATAAATCACCATAGTGAATAAACAAATAAATCTTCATTTAAATTATAAAATACATAAAATTTGTGAGATACGTAATTTCCGGTCAGCTGGAACACAGGTGGAGCGCTAACCGGTGATTCCTATACAATATATGCTGATCTCTGTCTTCTTTGATGTAAGTGAAATACAACCTTCTTTTTTATTAAATATATAATTTGAATTACTGCACCATGAGAGTGTTCTTTCCTCTCCCTCTCTATATGGCAACACTGGAGCTTTGAATACGTTATCTATATATAAACTGAATGGATGACAGCAGAGATTTAGATTCATTCCTGTGACCTCTTGGATTTTCCCATGTGCGCAATTTGACTCCCTGTAATAGAGGTCAATTAACTCTGGTGAGTGCATTGTCTGTCTGCATGGTGGTGGAGAGGAACCTTTCCTATACTCACTGAGGATGTTTTATTCATGTGTGGGATCTATACATGGACTTCACAATTTTTATGTATTTTGTCATTTAACCACTTCAGCCCCAGAAGGATTTCCCACCTTAGGACCAGAGCACTTTTTGCGATTCGGCGCTGCGTCGTTTAACTGACAATTGCGCGGTCGTGCGACGTTGTACCCGAACAAAATTTGTGTCCTTTTTTCCCCACAAATAGAACTTTCTTTTTGGTGGTATTTGATCCCCTCTGCGTCATTTCTGATCAACAAAAGAAGAGCGACAATTTTGCAAAAAAAAAAAACTAATTTCTTACTTTTTGCTAAAATACAAATCCAAAAAAACATTTTTTTCCATCGGTTTTGGCCGATTTATATTCTTCCTGATATTTTTGGTAAAAAAAAACGCAATTGGGGTATATTGATTGGTTTGCGCAAAAGTGGCCGCGCTTACGGATGATAATTAATTTCAGGGGTTTTTATTTTTTACCCGTAATGGCGGCGATCTGCGATTTTTAGCGGTACTGCGATATTGCAGCGGACATGTTGGACCATTTTGACACTTTTTTGGGACCATTGGCATTTATACAGCGATCAGTACTATAAAAATGCACTGATTATTGTGTAAATGCCATTGGCAGTGAAGGGGTTAACCTGGAGGGGGCGCTCTAAGGGTTAACTGTGTTCCCTCAGTGTGTTCTAACTGTATGGGGCCTGGGCTGGCTGGGGGAAGGGAGTGATCATGGCTTCCATATACAGGAAGCCTGTGATCATCGCCCTTCCCCCTCTGTCAGAACAGATATCCGTGTTTACTTACACGGACTTCCGTTCTTTCACTGCGGGGGGGGGCCATCGTGGGTAGCTGGCGGCGATGGAGTCCGCCCTACCCGCTCCCTGGCCCCCCCCCCCGGAACACAGTGAGCGCGCCTCCGGTAGTGCGAGCTCACAGTGCGGGATATCGCAGCCGCCATCATATGACGGCAGTTTGCGATATCGAGCCACTTTGTCGCCGTCAGACGCCGGTCGGCAAGTGGTTAAATGAAGATTTATTTGTTTATTCACTTTGGTGATTTATGATATAAGAGCATGGATCCTTTGTTTCTTTTTCACATATCTTAATCTTTTAGTCCAGTGATGGCGAACCTTGGCACCCCAGATGTTTTGGAACTACATTTCCCATGATACTCAGCTACACCGCAGAGGGCATGAGCAACATGGGAACTGTAGTTCCAAAACATCTGGAGTGCCAAGGTTTGCCATCACTGGTCTAGTCCATCTAAAGGCCCAAACACACGTTCCAATTGTTGGCCAACAACGGTTGTCCAACAGCCTGTCTGATCGTGTGTACGCATGATTCTACAGCCGATTTCCAAATTGCCATCCAACAAAATTTGGCTGACAAGACTAGAAAACTTGTTTTGGCCAACAAGGTGTTGGCCGATTGTTGGCTCGTGTGTTCAGAAGTTGGCCAACAAAAAGTTGGAAGTGCAACCACACATGTTCAGAACCCAGGAAGTGTTCGGTGGTGTAACCTGTGTTCCTAATTCACAAATCAAATTCACCTGAACTTCCTCGTTATACGTTTGTAACACGTCATCACGCTCGGCTTTGTTGGCCGATTCCTTGACCCATGTCAGTACGCTAGACCAAACCGCCATCGCTCAATTTGGACAAAAGTTGGATGTTCGGTTGACCAACCATCGGCGCGTGTGTACGAGGCTTTACACTCCCCTCCCCCCAAACTGACAATGCTGCTGTCCAAAGGAACCCCCTGTGCTCCTTCATCCAGAGTGGAGGGCGCTCTAATACAGAAGGTGCGTTACTGGCCAGATCAGCAGGTGAAAACAGAAGTTCATAGGAGTTACAAACGTCATATTTGTTTTTTAATAACTACTTACCTGGGCAATTGCAAACTGGTCATAGAAAGAGGAATTTTGTACGTTAAGTTCAAGATCTCTGTCCTGGAGTTCTTCACAGCTTTGGGAAATGACAAAACATATATCATCAGATAAGCCAGAAAGTAAATGATAGAAGAATGATGATGTTTACTTCTTGAATTAAGCTATTAAAAAAGGCAAAAAAGAGCAGTAAAAGTAGAAGTCCACCCTAACACTAAAATCGCTACATCTACAGACACCCACCATCTAACACCAACCCAATAAAGAAGAAATCAGTATACATACCTTTTCTGCAGTCGATCCGACCCAATCCCACGCTCAGCTGTCAGCGGTGTAGAGAAGGCAGCAGACAACGGAAGCCCCATAATAAGTCTATGGATGACTTCACACCCAATTGATTTTACAGCCGCTGACGGCCGTGCCCTCTGCAGAGCTTCCGCCGCTGGAGATCGGGTCGGATCGGCTGCAGAGAAGGTATGCATAGCGATTTCTTCTTTATAGGGCTGGCAAGGTTGGTGTTAGATCGTGGGTGTCTATAGATGTAGCGATTTTCGTGTTAGGGTGGACTTCTACTTTAACCTTTTCAAGTAATCAGTGCCCATCTTTACTCGTTATGTTTGAAAGCGGTTCACTGCAAGTCTGCTTATTGCCGAAACATCTTTATTTTTAGTTTTTAACACAGTGTGGAAAGGTAGAACCCCTCCTGGATATTTATTGCTGCCTGTATCCCTGCTGGGGAGATTCACCCTCTCTATTTGTCCTGGTGACCCCTCTGTCATCATTGTCACCAGGATATAAAGTGACAGGAAAGCTGCATTCACACCTGACGCATCGCGTTTTGTCACGCGTTTTAATGCGTCTTTTTGCTTTGGCACGTTTCATACAGACAATAAAAAAAAATATCAGTTTCATCATTTTTTGCTATGCTTTTCAGTTTTTGCACCCGCTTGTGTTTATTATTTATTTATTATCATTTATTCATCATTTTTTTTTTCATTTTTTTATGATAGGGTTAGGGGTCAGAGTTAGACATCCCGGGGTTAATATATTTATTTTATTTATGTAGTATTATTAATTACGTATGATTTATTTTATTTATGTATTTACTTATTATTAATATTTATTTATTTATTGTTAGGGTTTAGAATTAGGGTTAGGGGTTTTATTTTTTTTTTTTTATTATTATTATTATTTATTCTTTTTTTTTTTTTTTTTAGGGTTAGGGGTTAGAATTAGGGTTAGGGGTTAATTTATTTATCATTGTAATATTATTATAATTTATTTTTATGTATTGCGTTTGAGCAGAAAAACACTCAAAAATGTCCAAAAACAAGCAAATTGCACATTTCAATTGATTTCTATGGGGAAAAAAGCACTTTAAGGCTACTTTCACACTGAAGCGGTAGCCACGGTCGCGGTAAAACCCCGCTAGTTTTAGTGGAGTTTTAGCAGCGATAGGGCTCCGCTATGTGGGCGGGAGCGCCGCGCTTTTAACCCCCCACAAGGGGTTAAAAAGGAGTTAAAGTGCCGGCGTTCCACGCTACCGAGGCGGTGTGCAGCCGCTTCGGAAGCGCTTGCCATTCATTTCAATGGGAGGGGCGGTAGAGGAGAGGTATATTACCGCTCCCCTCACAGCCCCAAAGATGCTGCTTGCAGGAGTTTTTGTGACGTCCCACAAGTGCACCGCCCCAGTGTGAAAGCACTCAGAGCTTTTCACATTGGGGGGATTTTTGAGGTGCTTTACAGGCGCTATTTTTAGCTAAATAGCGCCTGTAAAGCGCCTCAGTGTGAAAGGAGCCTTAAATACAGCAATATGTCCAAATCGAGCTACAAAAGAAGCGTTTGGATTCAGGTGACTTGGAGTGGAGATGTGAACCAACTCCATTGAGAATAATTGATTTTTTTCTCCTCCAAGTGTTTCTACTTCCCCTAAGGGGGAAGTAGAAAGCTTCCAATGAAATCTTTCAATTGTCTAAAAGGGGATTTCCTCTGAGTTTGGAGAGATTTCTTTATATTATCTGTTGCACCTCCAGGGCAGGAAATAAAAAGAAATCTCCCCATCAGGAAACAGACAGGAAAAAATAAACTTAAAGCGGAGCTGCTGACTTTTAACAATCGGCCACTCACCTGTCCCAGGCTCAAGCGATGCGGTCGCCAGAGGGCTCGTTCTTCCCCCCTCCCCTCGGCGGCGCCGGCATCACAAGTGTGGGCACCCGGCTTTGGCTTGAAAGCCGGGCACTCATTGCACATGCGCGAGTCGCGCTGCGGCTTGTGAAAGGCTCGGCGCATCTTCTGAGACCTCTGACGTGTCCCAAGAGATCACCGGGTGGGAGGGAAGGAAGGTGAACTTCCTTCCGGCTCATTGGCGCCAGGGGAGGAAATGGACCGCGGACCCCGTGAAAACAGGGTCCACGGTCCCCCCCAAAAAAATGATATGCCAATTACGGCATGTCAGGGGGTCACCTCCCCTTAAAGCGGAAGTTGTACTTTTGCGTGGAACTCCGCTTTAAAGTTGAATTCCAGGAATGGGTTTCCTGCTTGGACCAACAGAAATATGCATATGCCACATCTGGCCGATCCCTGAGGAAGCAGACAATCACTGTAGTAGCTGCCACTACTACATTGATCCTTAAAGTGGTTGTCAACTCATGACAACCACTTTAACCTGCAGGTAAGCCTATAATAAGGCTTGCCTGTAGGTTCCCTGCATATCTCCTAAACCTGCACAGTTCAGGAGATATGCAGTGTACTAAATGTGCCGACGTCATTTCAGCACATGCGCAGTGAAGAAACGACCTCCGTGCCGTTTCTTCACTGTGATCGTGCCGTGACTGGCAGCTCCCACGTGCATTCGCAGGAGTGACGTCACGCGACTCCGGCCAGTCACAGAGCCGGAGTCGTGGCCCCAGAAGGAAGACAGGCAGAAGATGGATGCCGCCTGCACAGGGGACAGCCCTGAAAGTCGCACTTCGTTTGCAGGTAAGTGGCACATAATGGGCTACTATGTGATGCGACGCATTGTAGCCCATTATGTTTCTACTTTGCAGGGGAATACAGAGGAAGTAAACCCCATCAGGGTTTACTTCCTCTTTAATGTGCTAAGCAGCTGCCATGCAGCAAAGTAACCACGGGGTGTTGCCTGCTCAAGCAGCAATTAGAGAAAGCCATGCATATCTCTCAATGAATGCAAAGCGTTATGTAATTGCAGGAGGATCATTTTAATAGTAGAGACTACTACAGGGATTTTCTGATTCCACAGGGATCAGCCAGGTATGGAATAGGTATACTTATATTGGCCCAAGCGGGACCAATGTAACTATGCACAAATGCCATACCTGGAGTTCAGCTTTAACTGCTTCCCGACCGCCCCATGTACTTTAACTGCAGGGCGGCAGCTCCTCTGGACAGAATCATGTACAGGTACGTGATTCTGCCCTTCTGGGTCTGCGGCGCACATGCATGCCAGCTGGCAACCCACTTCCAATCACAGCGGGAGCCAATCAGCGGGTCCCACAGACCCAATGTCCGCCGCTCATTCCCGACAGTGGCAGAACGGTGGTCTATTAGTAGGGAAGACAGGGATCCTGTGTTTCTACCAAGCAGGAACACGGATCTCTGTCTTCCCACAGTACAAGCAGCACAGTACACAGTTAGCAAGCACCCCTTAGGGGCACATTTAATCCTTTGATCGCCCCTGATGTTAACCCCTTCCCTGCCAGTGTCATTAGTACAGTGACAGTGCATATTTTTTAGCACTGATCACTGTATTGGTGTCACTGGTCAAAAGTGTCAGTTAGTGTCCGATGTGTCTGCGGCAATCCCGTTATAAGTCGCTGATCGCTGATATTACTAGTAAAAAAATATAAATAAAAATTCCATAAAAATATCCCATGTAGGCGCTATATATTTTGCACAAACTAATCAATATACGCTTATTGTGATTCTTTTTACCAAAAATATGTAGTAGAATACATATCGGCCTAAACTGATGAAGAAATTCGATTTTTTATTGGATATGTTTTATAGCAGAAATTAAAAAAATATTGTTTTGTTTTTTTTTTCAAAATTGACGCTCTTTTTATTTTTGTTTATAGCATAAAAAATAAAATCCGCATAGGTGATCAAATACCACCAAAAGAAAGTTCTATTTGTGGGGGAAAAAGGACATCAATTTTATTTGGGTACAACGTCGCACGACCGCGCAGTTGTCAGTTAAAATAACATAGTGCCATTTAACAAAAAATTGCCTGGTCGTGAAGGGGATAAGCCTTTCGGTTAAAGTATAACTAAGGGCAGATTTTTTTTTTAGTTTTGGATAGAGTGGAGTATGTAACTTTCTACCCCTCTACCCATGATCCAGTGCTGCAACTGGCAGGGCCAAGGGCTCTTACTTGGAGGCATCTATCCTCCACCCAATTGGATGGCGGTTCCTTCGATGTGGCACGTTCGCTCAACTCATTGATGTGTGGTGAGTGACCCTTTACCTGATGCTCCTTTGTTTGTAGCCCTATGCATGGCGGATGTTGGTCTGTAATATTTATGATATTTTTCAGAGTACTTATTCTGGGCATTTATGATCGCCCCTGAAGAAGGGCAACCATCCCGAAACATGTTGGGCGTATGCCCAGGAAGATAACAGCTTCAAGACGTTACTCACAGTTTATGTATAACTCATCTTGTTCTGTAACATTGATGCCACATTGTCTTTCAAGTGTGCACACATGTGACACATTTGGTTTATTTTAAACTTTGTTAAGAAATACAACTTTGCTTTTATAAAACTATGGTCTGATTCATGTACTGCCTTGAAAGTCCCGTTCTTGTACTGGGGGAGTACCTTTCTTTCCTGTTACCTGAAGGCAGGTAGTGTGTAGCCTTAGACTTGGAGCGAGCGTGCACAGGTTTTTCTTTTTACTTGGCTCCAACAGGGGAAGCAGAACGGCAAATAGTAAAAATAAGCAGCCACAAAAGCATAAAAATAGGGACATCAAAGTGTCATTAAACCCACATCATTAAAATCTATCAATAAATACATGCTGCTCATAGCCACTCAGTCACTATGAGATTTGTTTTCTGTAGCCTGCAAAAAAACCTGGTTGATCCTGCTATCCTCTATCTCTCCCTCCTGTCCATGTCCCCACTGCAGTTGGGGATTTTGCAGAGCAGTGTTGGCAGCTCTGCACATGCTCAGTCTTCCGTGAGTTTCTATGCTGAGCATTTCCTCCCTATCACTGATATTATAGAGTCACCCATGTGGGTGTATACACAGTGATAAATGGCAGCCCACTCCCTCCCGCCTCCCCCTATATGCCCATTAACCAGCTAAGCCCAATGGGGGTGGGATATTACATCTTGATTGATGGAGGCTTCATCTCCTTTTTATTCTAAGACACAAGCTGGAGGGGTGTAACACAGCCTACTACTGGAAGAAATTCATCCATACCATGTTATTACCAAAAATAAAAAATATATGACGTTAAATATATATTGGTATGACAATTTAAAACAGTTTATTGATGTTAATTTTTTTTTCTCTGTATCCCTGATGTTTTTTTTTAACATCAGCACAGGACTAGAAGCCCCTGCTGCCACTGTTTCCCTGCAGGCAAGCTGGGAAAGAGCTGGATCATGAAAAACGTACTTAGAGTTTTTTCTTTTTTAATTAAAATAATTACAATACCATCATCCATACAGAAATAGAAGGGATGATGTAAATGAAACTGGGTGTGTTTAGTAACACTTTAAAAATCACTTATTTTGACCAGAATAGTGAAAGTAAAGGTTCACAATAAACTGACAAACAGTCAAATCTGGCGGGTTGCTATAAAGAACAGAACATAACTAGTCTTTGCTCTTCTTAAATAAAAATTAAATCATTATCCAGGCATGGAAGAGGACGAAGCCGACAAATGTGATTTATGGAACCAGTTTATAGATTTCAGCTTGTCAGTGTGATATTAGACTCCAGGCTTAAGTCGTATAGTCTGGTAAATCTTCACTTAAAAAGGATTGGAATTTAATTAATTGTAAAGAGCCAGACAGTGACCGTTGATACGCTTTTGGGATTAGTAAGACCTAATGCTAATCATAAGAACTGCAGTGGTGACAGTACAGCCCAACACCTTTCCTAAAAGAAATAAAGGACCTCTCACTGCTAACCTTCTTCTCAAAATACTACTTACCTGGTTATGTAGAACCACCGTCTTCAATAGTTTGAGTCACCAAGCAAGAAGGATGCCTTTCAGGAAGGTTGGACAAAAGTCAGGAGGTTCTTGTCTGCTTACCTAAATTCTACCTTGTTCTAAAGACCTCACTTATCCATGTCTTTATGGACCTTGCTTTGTGGTGCACAGTCATGTTGGAAGAGGAAGGGGCCATCCCCAAACTCTTCCCACAAAGTTGGGAGCATGAAATTGTCCAAAATGTCTTGGTATGCTGACGCCTTAAGAGTTCCCTTCACTGGAACTAAGGGGCCAAGCCCAACCCCTGAAAAACAACCCCACGCCATAATCCCCCCTCCACCAACTGATTTGGACCAATGCACAAAGCAAGGTCCATAGAGACATGGATGAGTGAGTTTGGGGTGAAGGAACTTGACTGGCCTGCACAGAGTCCTGACCTCAACCTGACAGAACACCTTTGGGATGAATTAGAGTGGAGACTGTGAGCCAGGCTTTCTCATCCAACATCAGTGCCTGACCTCACAAATGCACTTCTGGAAGAATGGTCAAACATTCCCATAGACACTCCTAAACCTTGTGGACAGCCTTCCCAGAAGAGGTGAAGCTGTTATAGCTGCAAAGGGAGGGCCAACTCAATATTGAACCCTACGGATTAAGACTGGGATGCCATTAAACTTCATGTGTGTGTAAAGGCCGGCGTCACAATACTTTTGGTAATATAGCATATACACTGTGTGCAGAATTATTAGGCAAATGAGTATTTTGACCACATCATCCTCTTTATGCATGTTGTCTTACTCCAAGCTGTATAGGCTCGAAAGCCTACTCGAACCTCATTCTGTTGTACGTATTTCTCCTACTACACCAGTTTTATGAGTAAACGGATTATTAAGACGTGTGTCACATATACGATATAATGGTTTTCATAACACTGCGGCCGGAAATGTGTGTGTACTTCAAATTACCGTAGGGTCAGAATTAGGCATCCCAAGTTATAACTCAACCGGGAGGGAAACGTCGATATTGTCGAAGTGGAGAAGACCCTTCCGACAGGTGTTCCAAATCCTCACAGATACCCTTACAAACTGGTAAGAAGGTCTTCACGTAAACACTCCAGTCCGTGACTACAACCTACTCTTTCGGACCGAGTGTCAGA
>BLSH010163069.1:697873-709473 GCA_018402905.1 Glandirana rugosa
AAAACACTGACAGAATCCATGGATGGCAGGCTTTTGAGTGTCCTTGCAAAGAAAGGTGGCTATATTGGTCACTGATTTGTTTTTGTTTTGTTTTTGAATGTCAGAAATGTATATTTGTGAATTTCGAGATGTTATATTGGTTTCACTGCTGAAAATAAATAATTGAAATGGGTATATATTTGTTTTTTGTTAAGTTGCCTAATAATTATGCACAGTAATAGTCACCTGCACACACAGATATCCTCCTAAAATAGCTACAACTAAAAACAAACTAAAAACTACTTCCAAAAATATTCAGCTTTGATATTAATGAGTTTTTGGAATCATTGAGAACATGGTTGTTGTTCAATAATAAAATTATTCCTCAAAAATACAACTTGCCTAATAATTCTGCACTCCCTGTATATACTGTATATATAGACACAGAGATATAAAGACAGAGAGAGAGACACACAGATATTGACCTGTCACGAGAGATACATGGAGACTTCCATTGCTGACCTCCTGGCACTAGCCTAGAAAAGAATGTAGATCAGGACTTCTGACTTTTCTCCAACCTTCCTGATATAAAGGTTGATGATACAAACCATTGAAGGCATTCATTGGACACAGCTAATCAGCCAGCATTCTCAAAGGAAGGTCAGTACTGGTAGGGACGGTATTTCCCTAACTATCCCAGATAGCAAGCAATTGTGCTGCAAGTTTGAAAATTACTTGCTAAGCTTTTGCTAGACTTGCCAGGCTTCACAAGTTTCTTTCACAATTGCAACAAATCCGCATTGCATGACTCCAGATCAACTTTCTTTGCAAATATTCTGCAAGTCTGCTGCAAGTTCTTTTTCAGTTATGTTGTTCAATAGTCATCCCACCACAGGGGGCACTGTGGCTGAATTTTCATGCTGTAGCCTTGCAGAGCTCTTGCTGTAGTCTTGCTGACTCACCACTGCAACTTTGATCTTGCTAGAGACTTGCCATGCAAATTTGCCACAAATTTAAAAAATGTAAAGTAGAACTCAACTTTCTTTGCAAACATTCCACAAGTCTGCTGCAAGTTCTGGTTCAGTTATGTTGTGCAGTAGTCATCCCACCACAGGGAGTCACTGTGACTTGCAGAGCTCTTGCTGTAGACTCACCACTGCAACTTTGCTCTTCCTAGAGACTTGCCACGCAAATTTTCTACAAAATGGAAAAAAGAACTTGTGCTTCAAGTGCTCTGCAAGTGTGCAACTTGCCAATGAAAATGTGCGGAAAGTTAACCACTTACCAACCGGGCCCCTTTTTTACATTTGTTGGTTACAAGCTAAAAACTGTTTTTTATTGCTAGAAAATTACTTAGAACCCCCAAACATTATATATATATTTTTTTTCAAACACCCTAGAGAAAAAATGGCGATTGTTGTAATACTTTTTGTCACACGATATTTGCGCAGCGGTCTTTCAAGCGCGATTTTTTTGGAAAAATTTCACTTTTTCTAGTTAAAAAAATAAGACAACAGTAAAGTTATCCCATTTTTTTGTATATTGTGAAAGAGGATGTTACGCTGAGTAAAAAGATACCATACATGACACGGTTGAACATTGCGCGCACTCGCAGAATGGCGACAAAGTACTTAAAAATTTCCATAGGCGATGCTTTAAAATTTTTAACGGCAACCAGGTTAGAGGTGCAGAGGAGGTCTTTTGCTAGAATTATTGCTCACACTCTGTTGATCGCGGCGATACCTCACATGTGTGGTTTGAACACCGTTTTCATATGCGGCGCAACTTACGTATGCGTTTTCTTTGCTGCGCGAGCTCGCGGGGACGGTGGCGCTTTAAATTTTTATTTTTTTTATTAATTTTATTTATTTATTTATTTTTAACACTGTTCCTTTAAAAAAAAAAAAAATTCTGATCACTTTTATTGCTATCACAAGGAATGTAAACATCCCTTGTGATAGTAATATATGGTGACAGGTTCACTTTTTGGAGGGCTGGGGGGGTCTAAAAGACCCCCCATCCCTCCTTTGCACTTCACAGTATTCAGATCGGCAAAAACGGCGATTCTGAATACTGTCATTTTTTAAAAATTGGCGCCGTTAGCCGCCGAGTAAACCGGAAGTGACGTTGTGACGTCGCTACCGGAATTTGCCAAAGGAGACCCAATCGGAGCCGATTCCGGCTTCTGTCAGCTCTCCTTCTACCCGGCGGAGGCGCCGGATCGTCGCTCCGGTCTCCCGGTGGGACGGGAGGCCGGAGAAGAGTGGCGGAAGGCGGCGGGAGCAGGGCTGGTGCAAGGATTTTTGACACCCTAGGCAAAACCTCATTTTGCCGCCCCCTTTGGCTCCGCCCCTGACTCCACCCCCTTTGCCCTGTCCCTGTATACGATGGAGGTGGTGGAGGTAGAGATTTTTTGCAGAGCCTCTGTACCCATTTCTTTAGCCGTGGTCCACAGGCCCGCACCTGTGCCCCTGGATCCGCCTCATTTTACCGCCCTGGGGTGCTGGCAGCCGCGGCTCTCCAGTGACATGAGTGATTGATGCTGAGCAGTGACGGACCAACAGCGGATGGGCGCCCCTGGTGGTAGTGGCGCCCTAGGCGGCCGCCTACTCCGCCTAGTGGTAGAGCCGGCCCTGGGCGGGAGGGGGGGGTGTCCCCTGCCGCCCCCTGGGATAACGGCCGAGGGGCTCCTGAGCCGGATCGGTCCTTATCCCTGGATAGCCGACCGTCCGCTCTAAAAAATGATACTGAATACTGTCATTTTTAAAAAATTGGCGCCTTTAGCCGCCGAGTAAACTGGAAGTGATGTTGTGACGTCACTTCCGGAATTTGCCAAAGGAGACCCGATCGGAGCCGATTCCGGCTGCTGTCAGCTCTCCTTCTAGCCGGCGGAGGCGCCGGATCATCGCTCTGGTCTCCCGGTGGGACGGGAGGCCAGAGAACAGTGGTGGAAGGCGGTGGGAGGGGGCGGTTCTCCCCTCCCGCCCCCTGGGATAACGGCCGAGCGGCTCCCGAGCCGGATCGGTCGTTATCCCTGGATAGCCAACCGTCCACTCTAAAAAATGATGCAGCTGCAGACTATACCCCGGTACAGCCACTCAAAACCGGCCGCCGCCTATTTACGGCACTGGTCGGGAAGTGGTTAAAAGAGACTTCCAATTCAAAACTGATACTTTGCTATCTGGGATGGGTTTACTTCAAGTTGATTCCAATGTCCACAAAAACATGAAATAAAACCGCAGACTTGCTGTAAAATGAATTTTCCATTTTCAACCCTCTACATAAAAGGACAGCCATAAATCTTTTCTACCAACCTGTTGGGCATACTTCCTTTCTCCGTAATTGCGTCGCACCACATGTTAAACCCAACGCTGACGATGGTGCTGGCAATAAAGGTAACGAAAACCACAAAGGAGCTGATCAGCATATTTAGGAAGGCGTAAAAGAAAGAGCTGCAATAAAAAGAAGAAAGGCAATATAACTCATGGGAAACTCACAGAACGCCATAAGCAGAGGCTCCGTCTCCGTCCACCAGCCAGCGCACAGCAGAAGAAGTGCTCTCCTAAGACATCTGTTTTAATTATTAACACCGAGGAGAGACGGGAAAACTGGAGATTACTCTGCCCGAGCCTCATTATCCTTGTCACTTAAACACTCAAATTTTTTATATCTAATGAGATTTTACATCGTAAATCCTAAACCGTCTTCTAACCACGTATCCCATTGCTCAACCACAAACAGGTAGAAGACAGGATCCAACACCTACCGTGATTGAAGCACACAGCTCTCCTCCATGTTTGTCTTTAATGTTGTTATAGAGGACCATAAAAAAGACTAATAGCAGGAATACACGATAATATCAGCCGAAAAGTTCTGTTCCGTGGGCAGATGGGTGGCACAGTGGTGTAGTGGCACTTGCTCCTGGCAGCAAAAGGGTCGCTGGTTCGAATCCCAACCACGGCACTACCTGCCTGCAGTTTGCATGTTGTCCCTGTGCCTGCGTGGGTTTCCTCCGGGTACTCATTAGTATAATCATTAGTAAGACCTCATCTGGAATATGCAGTTCAGTTTTGGGCACCAGTTCTCAAAAAGGATATCGGGGAACTGGAGAAAGTGCAGAGAAGGGCAACCAAACTAATAAAAGGCATGGAGGAGCTCAGCTATGAGGAAAGATTAGAGGATCTAAATGTATTCTCTCTTGAGAAGAGGAGATTAAGGGGGGTATGATCAACATGTACAAATATATAAGTGGTCCATACAGTGAACTTGGTGTTGAGTTATTCACTTTAAGGTCGTCTCAGAGGACAAGGGGGCACTCTTTACGTCTTGAGGAAAAAAGATTTCATCTCCAAATACGGAAAGGTTTCTTCACAGTAAGAGCTGTGAAAATGTGGAATAGACTCCCCCCAGAGGTGGTTTTGGCCAGCACGGTTGATTGCTTTAAAAAAGACCTGGATTCTTTCCTTAATGTAAATAATATAACTGGGTAGTGACATTTTTAGGTAAAGTTGATCCAGGGTGAATCTGATTGCCTCTCGGGGAATCAGGAAGGAATTTTTTCCCCCGCTATAGCAAATTGGATCATTGGCTTTGCTGGGGTTTTTTGCCTTCCTCTGGATCAACTGTGGGTAAAGGATTGCATATGGGATTATTTGGTTATATATATATATATATATATATATATATATATATATAAATGTTTTTTTTTTTGGTTGAACTAGATCAGGGGTAGGCAACCTTGGGCCCTCCAGCTGTTGCAGAACTACAAGTCCCATCATGCCTCTGGGAGTAATTGTAACTGCCAGCCTTGCAATACATCATGGGAAATGTAGTTCCAGGACAGCTGGAGGGCTACTGGTTGCCTACCCCTGAACTGGATGGACTTGTGTCTTTTTTCAACCTGACTAACTATGTAACTCCGGTTTCCTCCCGCACTCCAAAGACAAGCTGGTAGGTTAATTGGCTCCTGTCTTAATTGGCTCCAGTATATGAATGTGAGTTAGGGACCTTAGATTGTAAGCTCCTTGGGGGTAGCGACTGATGTGAATGTATAATATATGTGTAAAGCGCTGTGTAAATTAACTGTGCTATATAAGTACCTGAAATAAATAAAATAAGCAATACCCGATATCGATATCGTGAACGAAAAAGACTGAGTGAAAACAAATGGAAAATTTGAGGCGTATCGTTTGCGAATGAACAATATTCTATGCGTTGGCGTAAAGGTCGGCAGTAAAAAAAATTCTTGAAGGCCCCTTTCACGCGGGCGGCTGTTCTGCCGTTGCTAAATGCAAGCCAGATACCAGACTCCAAAGCACAATGATTGCTTGCATTTGTACATTCCGATTAGCCACGGTTACATGCAGCTGCGTTTAGCTGCAGTGGAAACATTCTTGACATTTCTGAAGAGCTTCCTATTGATTTTTTGTGCTTGTTGCCATTGCTATCCGTCAGTGACACAGTGCACTGCTTATACCTGCAGATAGCTGCAGATATGTGCAGATAGCTGCATAACATCGTTCCTGGACGCATTCAAATCCATTTTTCCTAATCGTTCTAAATCGTCTGTAACAAAACCATTGCTAAATGCAGAGTGTGAATGGGGCCATAGGAAAGCATTGTCACAGTATAGCTGCGGTAGATAACTTCATCTATCTGCAGCTAAAAGCTGCATTCTATCCGTCCGTGTGAAAGGGACCGAATATATTATGCATGAGTGGAATGTTTTTCGACCACCGACCGCCCAGGGGTCAATCAATCAGCCGATTTTCTACCAGTGTATTCCTGCAACGTTTGACCACCGACGCTCTTTCCTTGGTCGGAGTTCGAGCGATTGGCCGACTTTCTACCCATGTATTCCTACTATAAGCCTGGGTTCACACTATAGCTAACACAGAAATCGCATGTGATTTGCCCCCGCATTGCTGTGCCAATCACATGCGATGTCTGTGCAATGCGAGTTCAGCCATACAGTTTGTAAGGCTGAACTCGCATTGGATTTGCACAAAAAAAAGGTGCAGGAACATTTTTTTTTTCCGCACTGGAATCGGATCGCATGGGTGTCCTCACGATTCCTTTCCGAATTCACAGTTTGCACTGGGATCTGTGAATTGATCTGGGGTGTCATTAACTTTGTATTGGAAAAACAAAGGAGATGTTTGCCAGCACACCATGGATCGAAAAAGTAGCGTCCAAACGAATTGTTTATTGCATAATCGCATCAAAAGAATACTGCAACGTTTCCGAGTCACGCAGGACCCCTTCCTCAGACATGCCTGACAAAGGGGTCCTGCGTGACTCCGAAACGTTGCACTATTCTTGTGATGCGATCGTGCAATAAACAATTTGTTTGGAAGCTACTTTTTCGATCCATGGTGTGCTGGCAAACATCTCCTTTCTGAACCAGTTTCCAGCTGGTTGTTGCTGCAGTACCCAAACCTTGAGAGCTTATCCAGGAACGTGTGCGATGGGAATACGGAGCATTAACTTTGTAGTGACACCCGCAGAGGTCCACAGAGCGCATTGTGAACTGCCTGCGGGGGAGATGCGATGCGAAAACTGGCACTGGAATCACGCTGGTTCCCAATTCACATATGTGTGAACCCAGGCTTAAAGCAGAACTAAAGCCATGAACGAAAATGTTAATATATTTTATGCACTATACAACAATTAATCATTACTTTTGTTCATTTTCAGTAAACAAATAACATAAGGTGTTAATAAGACTCCTGAGGAAGCCGATGCTATGGCGAAACATGTAGAGCGAACACCGATGCACATATGTTGTATGATTCACGTGTGACTATTTTTTATCAAGAAATGTCTTTCAAAAAAATATTTTTCTACAAATGTTATACTTTATTGAAATAAAATGATGATTTTTTTAAAAAAAGTATTGAATCTCTGTCATTCCTTTTTCTTATTCTGACTAATACAAGGGAGTTGGTGCCTGTATGTATATTTCTATGTTCTCCTGATCCGCCTAATTGCTGGGTTAATATATTTTAGTTTGTTATTCCTTAGATATGATAGCTGCATTTGTTTTTATTTTTTAGACTATCATTTTCAGCAAGTACAGAAAATACCTATTGATCTTGCCATAAATACAATGTCCCATCGCCAGGTCCTTGAGCCTTCCCTTTTAATGTTTTTGTGGTGCCTTTCCTTTCAATGCAAGCCGCTCCAAAGTCGGAGAGACTTGAGTCGCTCCTATTAGAACGGTTCCATTGTACTGCATGGACAGCAACTTGTCAGGCGACTAGGTCATCCCTGTGTGAACCGGCACTTAGTCTTTAAGTGGTTAAACTGACCTCATTTACAGACTGAAGTTAATCCCTTTGATCTCTAAAAAAGAACACAAAGATACAATGTTTTCTTTTTGGCTTCATGTACACGGGATGCTTTTCAACCTCCCCTGAACGTTTTATCTAGACAGCTAGAAACCGGCGTCTAAAACGTCCTTTTTGCCACGTTTTGCATGCCGCGTTCAACGCTAGGAGCGTTTTTTTTTTTTTTTAATGGAAACGCCAGTAAGCAAAACACTCCTAGACGTCAGTTACCGCATTTAGGCGCGTTTACAAGCTGTTACAGGAATTTGGCATTTCACATGCCTCTGAACTTCCGTCTGAACCCATTTTTTTGCTTTCCAAGAAAAGACTCTAAACTCAACTGCCTGGAAACGACCTTAAACGACCCTGTGTAAATGGACTGATAAGATAACATAGAGGAGAGCTCAGGGGCAGCTGAAAAAAATGCCTCTAAACGTCCGTTTACCAGCAGCAGTGTGCATGAGGCCTAAGGTCCCTTTCTCACTTGTGCGACGTGATTTTACCACAATTTTTTGCCGTGATTTTACCACAATTTTTTGCCGCAAATTTGGTCTGACTTTGTTGCAACTTTGGCTCAATGAAAACATATTACAAAGTCGTACAGAAACAGCATCTATATTATTCAGGTGCGATTTTCATGTGATTTTAAGGGTTTAATATTGAAGTCTATGGACCTCACGTTGCATCAAAGTTGGGCCAAAGTAATACAGAGACAACTTTGACGGCACAACTTCAAAGTCGTACAGATATGAACGGTACTCATTAGAAATAATGGGGAACGACTTGCCATGGGACTTTGCAGTCCCAAATCGCAGGACAAATCGCACAAGCATGAAAGGGGCCTTACAGCAAATGTTGTTAATAAACATTGCCGCCTGTTTTTTTTGGGGGTTTTTTTTGCAGCTGTTAGCAGGGAACGGCTCTGAAGTTGTTACATGAATCATGAAAATGCCAGATTAAGATCGTGAGGGGGGTTGAATCGCGATCACGATTTTTTTTACCGATTAATGGTGCAGCTCTAATATGCATGCATTTACATCAGTCCCAGTGCCCGAGCTTATAGTCTATTGTCCCTATAAAGCATAAAGGTGCACACAGACACACTCTAGGAAAAATGTGATTAGAAGTCTATTTATGCCCTTGTATGTTTCTGGATTGCTGTTTGCAGGGGCGTAACTACAGGGGTTGCAGTTGCAACCGGGCCCCATGCTCCAGGGGGCCCGTGTGCCTCCCTTGTACACCTGGATAGGTGGGATAGCGGGGGCGGCATTTAGAGGAACCAATCTCCTGCATTTCCTCCTAATGGAGGAGATTGGTTCCTCTATATGCTGCCCCCACCACCCCTCCTATCCAGTTTACTTGTCTTCTGCTGTTCCCAGGGTCCCTGTGTGCTTCCCTGGTCCCCCCACAGAGCTGCTGTCTTCCCCCCTCCTGTAGAAGATGAGTCATGATGGAGAGATGGGAACGGGTCGGTAAATTTGTCATTTACCAGCTCCTTCCTTTTCTGAATGGACAGAGTCAGTGATTGGTACCAATTGGTTCATTCATAACTGAAGCATAGTAAACTGTTTTTATTATACGTCCGTTTCTGAATGAATGGGAGGCTCGGTGCACAGCTATTCCTGTCCATTCATTCTGTGCAGCTGAGGTTACACAGATGGAGATTGAGGGCTGAGGTTTGTTTAGACCCCTGATATCTCATCAAAGCCCCCCAACAGAGCTCCTAAAAAAAAAATTGTAAAAAAGAATAAAAATAAAATTGTAAAAGAAATAAAATGAAATGGTAAAAAAATAATAAAATTCAAATAAAAACTACTGACGCCAGTGAGGGAGCTATCAGGATTGCAAAGGTTGCAATTGGGACCGGACCCTGGCATTTCACCATCATGGGGAGGCCTGAACATGGCAGAAAGGGGGCCCCTCTGCGAAGCTTGTGAAAGGGCCCCAATGCGGGACCGTAATAAAGGGACCCACGATGGGAGTAAAGGACCCCAGGATCAGTGGGAAGGGCCCTGGTCAGGGGTCAGGGGGGCCCTTCATAATTTCTAGTTTCTAGATACACCTCTAGGTGTTTGTGTTTCAGCTGGGAAGATTTACCCTCTCTATTCATCTTGGTGACCATTGTCACCAAGACAGAAAGCAATGGTAAATTCAAACTTTGAGTTCCTTTAGTTGTCATCGGAGTAAAGGGTAAATCGTCCAGTGGGAGCACCCGGTTCAGTGACAACCGTCTCCCTTCACTTCTGGGAGTTTTTCTCCCACTCCCTATTGTACTTTTGGAGTAGGAAGTGAAGAGACCCCCCCCCCCCCCCATGAGCCATAGGCAGCAAAAAACACCCAAAGGTCATATGAAGAACAGGACCCCTCAGACTATTGAGTATCAATTGATTGGTAGCAGATTCAAGATGGCACAGAAAATGTGGTTCTGCCCACAATTCCATTGGTCTATTGAGTTGAAGTATGGCTAATCAGTGTGAGAAGGCTCAACACAGCCAGCTAATTCTCTTAGGCACATCAGCACTTAGACCTGCATTGACAGATTCACAGCTCAAGGCTGGCTATGTGACTGTCAATAGAAATCAATGCTGACCCAGCATAGGAGCCCAATGCATCTACGAGGACTGCCTAGGTGTGCACAGCCTATTGCATTAGGGTGTGCACCCCAAAGCTCACACACATTTTAGTGTGTATACAGTATATACTGACGGTGCCAGTAGAGCAATGGACGGTGACAGTAGGGCAGAGATTAGTGTCAGTAGGGCAATGGACGGTGTCAGTAGGGTAGAGATTGGTGTCAGTAGGGCAATGGACGGTGACAGTAGGGCAGAGATTGGTGTCAGTAGGGCAATGGACGGTGTCAGTAGGGCAGAGATTGGTGTCAGTAGGGCAATGGACGGTGTCAGTAGGGCAGAGATTGGTGTCAGTAGGGCAATGGACGGTGTCAGTAGGGCAATGGACGGTGTCAGTAGGGTAGAGATTGGTGTCAGTAGGGCAGAGATTGGTGTCAGTAGGGCAATGGACTGTGTCAGTAGTGAAGAGATTGGTGTCAGTAGGGCAATGGAGGGTGTCAGTAGGGCAGAGATTAGTGTCAGTAGGGCAATGGACGGTGTCAGTAGGGCAGAGATTGGTGTCAGTAGGGCAATGGACGGTGACAGTAGGGCAGAGATTGGTGTCAGTAGGGCAATGGACGGTGACAGTAGGGCAGAGATTGGTGTCAGTAGGGCAATGGACGGTGACAGTAGGGCAGAGATTGGTGTCAGTAGGGCAATGGAGGGTGTCAGTAGGGCAGAGATTGGTGTCAGTAGGGCAATGGACGGTGTCAGTAATGCAGAGATTTGTGTCAGTAGGGCAATGGACAGTGTCAGTAGGGCAGAGATTGGTGTCAGTAGGGCAGTGGACGGTGTCAATAGTTTTATTTTTATTATTTTATTTATTTTTTTACAATTTAATTTTTTTAGGAGCCTTATTAGGTGGCTTTGGCAAAATATCAGGGGTCTAAACAGGGTGAATCTGCACCACACTGGGTGATTAGGGTGTGCCCAGGCACACCTGGCACACCCTGTGTGCACGCCTATGACGGACTCTAATACAAGGCAGGCTAAGGCTTTCCTTTTCCTTATGAAGAAGAACCAGGACAGAGAATGCAACAGATATAAGAAGATTTAGAAGTGGCATTGCTGTATAGTTCTTTCATGCTCCCTCTACTCAGCGGCACCCACCATGCCGGTCCCAGGCTTTGTCCATTGAAGGTGGTGTGCTCCAGATCAGTTCCCGGGTGCAAACACTTTAATTCCCCACAATACACTTCTTACTGGAAAAAATTGATCTCGGAATCATAGGAGGTAAATAGTGCAGTAAGACTCCAGGGTACCTCCACTTGCCAGCTCCACAGCACTCATAGGACCAACAAAATGAGCACTCAGTCTGGAGGAAGACACAAGGAAGCCAAAAAGTGCGATGTCGCTAAATACCACTATGATTATTAGAAAAAAGATAATCACATAGGATAAATTGTATGAGGTAGTAAGAAAAACACTGCTGCTCTTGGCCGGTGAATGTGATGAGGTCCCCGCTAGCTCCCTCCTATGCGTTTTGTCATAAGCGTCGTCATTGGTTTTGCCGTTACGATGAGCTGCATAGGGCAGAGCTAGCAATTACGTCATCAGTATTATATATATCGCTAGAGGGAGGAACAGAGATGAGGGACGGAGGAGAAAGAGAGGGGTGGAGGAGAGAAAGGGAGATGGAGGAGAGAGAGGGGGATGGAGGAGAGAAAGGGGGGTGGAGGAGAGA
>BLSH010163069.1:735039-747375 GCA_018402905.1 Glandirana rugosa
TCGGTTCCGAAAACTGTCACATCTCACCGGGATAGAAACCCTTTGTGACAGACCGAAACCCTATCCTGTCGTTAAATAAAGAACCCAATTTGATGAAATACGCCGGGGGTGTCGTTCTCAGTCCCACTTGCCCTCAGAGAGCCAGGGTAAAGCTGACGTATCTCCATGTGCCGTCCCCACGGGTAACAGCCATAAAGTAGTTTAACCCAAGAAATAAATTGCTGTCCTATCCCAAAGCCAGACAGTGTTTCCCAAAGATAGGGCCACTCTACACTGTCAAAAGCCTTGGCTGCATCTAATGAGAATATGGCCCTATTTCCTGGATTGTCCACTGGAATCTGCATGTTAAGGGACAACCGTCAGAGATTTTGAGAAGTAGATCTTGTGGGGATAAACCCCGATTGGTCTCTGTGTACCAATTTATGTATAATCTTTGCTAGTCTGTTCGCTAGAAGTCTGGCCAACAACTTAGCATCAAAAGTCAGCAATGAAATGGGCCTGTAAGAGTCTGGTGAGGTTGCATCCTTTCCTGGCTTTAGTATGACTATAATTATGGCCTCATTCATAGAGGGAGGGAGTCTGCCTTCCAGCAGGGCTGAGTTGTAAACCTTTAGCAGGGCTGGGACTAACTTGGCTGCGTATCGTTTATAGACTTCTGCTGGCAGGCCACCCGATCCCGGGGCTTTGCTGTTACGCATTTGGCCCAGTGCTACCATAAGTTCTTCTTCCGTTAATGGGGAGTCGAGGATTTTAGCCTCTTGTGCTGATAGTGTGGGCAGAGGGTACTCTGTCAAAAACTGGGTTATCTCAGCTTGGGATGGAGAAACTTTAGAGGAATACACATCCTGAAAAAAGTCCTGAAATGCTTTAACTATATCTGGGACCATCTGGCATACCTTTCCATCTTTATCCACAGGGGTTTGTACATAGCCTGCGGCCACTTGCGTTTTGGCAAGGACCGCTAGCATATGTCCAGTAGCCTCCCCCTCCTCAAAGTGAGTTTGTTGCATAAAAAAACGTTTGTTTTCGGCCTTCTGCATAGCCAATTGTCTATGAAGTGCCTGTGCCACCAACCACCCTCTCTTAGTGTCATCCGAAGGAGCTGTCACATAACCTTCCTCTCTTTTTTTGTAGAATTTTGAATTGAATTTGTTGGATGAGTGGAAGCCAGTGGAGGGATTGGCAGAGAGGAGTAGCAGATGCTGAGCAGTTGGTAAGGACGAGCCTGGAAGCAGCATTCAGGATGGACTGAAAGGGGGATAGAATATTTAAAGGTAAGCCAATGAGAAGGGAGTTGCAGTAGTCGAGGCGAGAGATGACCAGGGAGTGAATCAGGAGCTTTGTGGTGTCATTGGCTAGGAAGAGGTGTATTTTAGAGATGTTGCAGAGGTTGAGGAGGCAAGATTTGGAATGTGCTTGGACGTGGGGCCGAAAGGATAGTTCAGAGTCCAGGGTTACATCTAGAACCTTGGCATAGGGGATGGCCAGATATGCCATTGATCTTGAAAGAGAAATCAGGGGAAGAGGCACGTGGGGGAGGAAAAATCCTGAGCTCAGTTTATTAAATTAGTGATACGTGAAGAGACTGAAGGGGTGAAGGAGTGAGCTGAGGGGTAGAGAGATAGGCTTGGGTGTCGTCAGCATAGAGATATTATTGGAAGCCATGGGAGGCTATTGCCTGACCTAGGGAGGAGGTGTAGATGGAGAATACGAGAGGTCCAAGAACAGAACCTTGGGGGACCCCGACAGAGAAAAGGAGAGGAGGAAGTAGAGTTGTAAGTGACACTGATCATCTGTGCGCACACGGAATGTATGTGCCCATCAGTAAAACTGCCTCCTGAAATGTGGGGCATGGACATGCCAGGAGGCAGCAGGGTGACCCTGTGCTATTCTTGCCCAAGTCAAAAAAGAAGAAAGTGCTTCAAAAGGAGGAAGTGCAGCACTAATACAAGTTAGAAACCTTTTAAAACAATAGGAAATATTTTCCAATTGTGGGGGGAGAGAAAAAAAGTTATTGGGTGAAGGTCCACTTGATGTTCAAGCTGTACTTGTTGAGTAATCAGCTGTGCAAAAATCACTGGTTTTGGCACAATTTTTTGGTCAATAAATAACATAAATGTCTGATTCATTGGTATACAAATTCCTCAACTTCCATTGGATGTTTGATTCTCAACCTTTCTATGGGAGTTGGTGGTTTAGACCAGGGGTCTTTACACTGTGGCCCAGGGGCCAAATGCAGCCCTTTATCTGGCTTTTGAGGCACTGTTCATTCCACTGACACTAACGATGAAGCACTATTCCTCACCCTTGGTGAATTAGTAGGGATACGATGTACTCGATACTAATTCACATGGGGGGGCGGGATCTGGTGGCCCCCTTATTAAAGGGGGCTTCCTAATTCCAATAAGACCCCCCACGCGCAGACCCCCACAACCACAGCCCAGGGTTGTGGGGAAGAGGCTCTTGTCCCCATCAACATGGGGACAGGGTGCTTTGGGATGGGGGGCGCAGAGCCCCCCTGCCCCAAAGCACCTCCTACTCCCAATGTTGAGGGCATGTAGCCTGGTACGGTTCAGGAGAGGGGGCGCTCGCTCGTCCCCCCATCCTGGTCGGCCAGGTTACATGCTTGGATAAGGATCTGGTTTGGATTTTAGAGGGAACCCCACGTCAATTTTTTAAAAAATTTTGGTACGGGTTCCCTCTTAAAATCCAAACCAGACCCGAAGGGCCTGGTATGAACTGGGAACTGGAATTTTTTCAGTGATTTTTTTTCTATATTGCCAGCAATACATTACAGCTGCGAGTGAGGTTGTAAATTAAAGGTGCGGCCTTTTACAGGCAGACTAAGGGGACCCCCAGGCACATTATTTAAAGGAATATTTATAATCATTTTTATTGTTTCACTTTACGCATTATTAAAATCACTCGATTTAACAATCAATTTAAAAACATTTTTTTGCATTGATACATGTCCCCTAGGGCAGGACCCGGGTCCCAATACACTTTTTAGGGCAATAACTTGCATATAAGCCTTTAAAATGAGCACTTTTGATTTTTCATGTTCAGGTCCCATAGACTTTAACAGTGTTCGAATATTAGTACAAATTTTTTGCCTTCTGCATTTTCTGGTGTGAACCGAACCCGTGTTTGGCCCATCCCTATAGCCCACGTGTATCCACAACCGACTTTGTTGACTCTAGTGGAAGGCCATGGAAAGTCTGCAGCCTGTCAGTCTTGTACCCCTGACTTTTAACGAAATATAGTTGTATCTGGACCTATTAACAATGGTGTAAAACTTCAATTTAAATTAAAGCGGAGTTCCACCAATTTAAAAGTCAGCAGCTACAAAAAATGCCTCGCTCCTTTCCCCCTCTCCCCTCCTCGGCACCGGCAGTGCAACTGTGGGAGCCCGGCTGTGGCGTTGTGAATGGCCGGGCAATCTTCTGGGACCTGCGACGTGTCCCAGAAGATTGCAGGGAGGGAGGGGTGATGTCACGTACCTGACGGTGGAGTCTGTCTTGTGCAGGGAACAACCGCTCTTGCGCACCCGATTCAAGGACCCCTGGTAGTGGGGACAGAGGCCCAAGAGTGCGGGATGGCACGAGGGCTGGAGGATCACCGATGATGTAGCGAAGCTCCAGGAGGCGTGCAGGTAGACGGGTGGTCGTTCAGGCAGGGTCGGCAACGGGCAGGCAAGAAGGTACAAAGGATCAGGCAAAAGAGTAGTCAGAGTCCAAGCAAGGTTCGATACACGGGCGGGCAGCAAAGGTACACAGGAGCAGACAATCGGATGGTCAAGGGTAGCCGGGGTCGGAGCAGGAGGCAGACAACAGGTCGGGACAAGCCGGGTCAAACAGGAGGCAGAACAACGCAGGAACAGGTATCAGAGGCTGGGGCTCACAGGTCGGGAACGCTGTAGAACGAGCAGCACTTGTCTCCAGGGCCTCCAGGTTTAAATAGGCCCGTTTGGCGCCGTTTCCGGCGCGTGCGCGCGCACGGGAGCGCGCGCCACCGCGGAAAATGCCAAAACAGCAGATTTGTTCCTTTTTCCTAACAGGTGAACTTCCGCTCATGCCGCGGCACCAGGAGAGGAAGTGGGAGCTGGGTACCTGTGAAATCTAGGTACCCGCTCCCCCCAAAAAAAAATTACATGCCAATTGTGCCATGTCAGGGAGTCACCAGTACTTAAAATGCAAGTTCCACTTTTCGGGGGATCTCCGCTTTAAAGGTATTGATGCTGGCAGAAAGATTTGGTTCACAATTGTATACATGGGCACAGTCAGGCTGGAACAGGAAAGGGCCTTCCCCAACTGTTGCTAGAAGGTTGAAAGACCACAATTATCTAAAATGTCTTTGTATCATGTACAATTAACATCACCATGCACTGGAAAACCTAAACTCAATATGGAGGTGTGTCCACATATAGTGTAGTCATTGCATGTTATTTAAAAATGTGTTCCCAATGTACTAACCTATAGGAATAATTTAGAAAAAAAATGTACAGGGACTTTTTCATGAACTTTTATGAAAACAATGCTGCCCTACCCTATGAAAATATGAAAATACAATAATAACGTGCAACAGTGCCTTCAATTGCTCGATAATGAATAATCTAAAGAGAATATATAAGACCTTATAAATTTGTAAATAAACAATTCATAACACAAGTATGCTCCCAGTGAAAATAGTGAATGATATGGTGCAATTGTGCCCTAAAAAAAATCTCAGTCTCTGGATGCATATAGATGCTCTCAAAGAATATGTAACTTCTATTTTTGTGAAGCAAATAAATAGTCCAAAAAGCTAAAAACAAGCATGCTCCCAGTGATTACCGCAGGCAGTTTAACATCCAAAAGTACTTCAATTAAAGTGCATGCAACCCTCCACTTTACAAGACCACATTGTAGATGGTCCCCCACCGGGGTATGCACTCACCCGCAGGTATGGACCCCCTGGGCTTACACCAAGGTGGATCTACTAGGCTTGGGTGTACTGTACTGTTCATCTTGAAACTGACAATCCCCCTCGGGGTATCCACTTAATAAGGAAAATGACATGACAGGAATTGACAAAGCGTGATACCATGTTTTAAAAATACATAAATATAAGATACAGATGTCCACTCACATATAAAAGTGCCGAAACCTGGCACTAGGAATGATCTGCCAACAATTGCAATACACTGCTGCTGCCCGACGTTCCTCTGGAGCCAGAGTGCGTTCCACTAGGCGGATGTGCCGAGGTACGTGAACAGAATGCCCGCCCCTACGCGTTTCATCATCCAGACATCTGGAGGCGTTGGGACTTTTTGGTGTTTTAAAACCCATGCCCCAGACCCCCAAGATAGTTAGGCTTAGTGTACCCTGTAGGTGGTGGCAGTAATAATAGGCCCCACTCCCCCCCTTTAAGCTGCAAAGGCAACCAGATGGGGCCGTACACATGGAAGTGATGCTTTGAATCATGGCCCAGAAGAAAATAATCACTCCAGTCACTTCTGGCAGCCAGTACCACCATCAAACACAACCCATTCATGTGAATACAAATGTTAGTCACTGTCACCTACCTGACTGTGGAGCCCGAGATGATGATGGTTGCCTCTTGCACTTTTCCCATCCAAGCACCCCTGGTAGTGGAGACAGGAACTGCTAGGGCAGTGGAAGGGTGCAGGTGTATGGAAGCTGTATGAGTGAGCTGTAGCTTGGAGACACAGGAGTCCCTCCAGTGATGGTGTGGAGTCTGGTCACAAGCCTTGTTCAGCGGTAGCCAGGCAGAGAGGTGCAGAATCAGGATCAGTTTCAAGGTCGGGAACAGGCAGAAGTCGGTAACGTGCCGGTGGTGGGTACCAGATCAGGAAGCGGAGAGGTAGTCAAAAATTCAAGCTGGGGTCAGTAACATAAGCAAGAAGCAGATATTGTAGGCAGGGGTGATCCGAGAGAGGTGTCAGACATAGCCAGGTCAGGAACAAGGTAGCACATGGATTAGAATCAGGAACACAGGAGCCAAAGCTGAAGACAATCCAGCACTGAAGCCAGGCAGACTCTCAGTTTAAATAGGCTGCTGGGTGCTAGAATCTGTGGATGTGTGCGTGCGCCTACGGGTACGCGCATGTGCTTGCCCGTATGCATGTATTCTAGTTCTTGCTCATATTGGGCTTCTACGCTCGTGATTCTATATGTGGATAAGTATGAGCACTTGCTGCATGGGAATGAGCACCTGCTGAACAGGAATGAGCACCTGCTGATGGGAATGAGCACCTGCTGATGGGAATGAGCACCTACTGATGGGAATGAGCACCTGCTGATGGGAATGAGCAACTGCTGACGGGAATGAGCACCTACTGATGGGAATGAGCACCTGCTGCACGAGATCCCTGACAGGCTCACAGTATTGGCACTGTATTCTCTATCAAAGAAAGAAAAAAATACAGACATTCAGGAGGCAGCAGTATCCCCTCCTGAATGCTTGTCAGCAGCACCTGTACTGCTTTGTGAAAAGTGATACACGATGGATCGCTTTACACAGACCAACACAGGCAGAGGCGTAACTAGAACCTTCAGGACCCCGGTGCAAGAAATTATGAAGGGCCCCCTGACCCCTGGCCAGGGCCCTTCCCTCTTCCCACTGATCCTGGGGCCCTTTACGCTTATCGTGGGTCCCTTTATTAGGGAACTGCAGTGGAGCCCTTTCACAAGTTCTGCAGCAGGCCCCAGGGGGACCAGGGAAGCACACAGGGGCCCTGGGAACAGCAGAAGACAAGTAAACTGGATAGAGGAAAATGGAGGAGATTGGGTCCTCTAAATGCCACCCCCGCCATCCCTCCTATTCAGGTGTACAAGGGAGGCACATGGGCCCCCTGGACCATGGGGCCCGGTTGCAATTGCAACCCCTGCAACCCCTATCGTTACGCCCCTGAAAACAGGCATAAACAAGCCCTTATGTTCCCGTTTGCCACACTCGGAGCCCCTATAAAATAACCTGTGCTTTGAGATATGGGGGGGTGGGCACATGACCTCCTTCCATGACGGAGGACGTATAAGTGGGTCAGGGGGAAGGTGGCTTCAGGGATAGGCATGAACCAAGTCTGTGGCAGACATTTTCCAAAGTACAGACCTTAGTGAAGGACGCCAAGGAACATTTCAAATTAAAACCATCAAAAAACACTCTGTCTATTCTCTGGCCTAGTTCTACAACTACAAATAAGCTTAAAATAACATTTATATAAAGACTGCTTGTGGTGTACTGTTATAAAATGTTTAAAGACTTTCAAAATTCTTACCTTTTATATTTTTTGGTTGAATTGAGATGCAACAGCATCAAAGTCCTTTGCAGATGTGGATGAAGTAGCAATACGCAAACATGGATCCCCCTTTAGAGCAAGGTCCCATAGATCTCCCTTTAGAGCACGCCAGGGTCCCCATAGATCCCCCTTTAGAGCAGGGTCCCCATAGATAACCCTTTAGAGCAAGGTCCCATAGATCTCCCTTTAGAGCACGCCAGGGTCCCATAGATCTCCCTTTAGAGCAAGGTCCCATAGATCTCCCTTTAGAGCAAGGTCCCATAGATCTCCCTTTAGAGCAAGGTCCCATAGATCTCCCTTTAGAGCAAGGTCCCATAGATCTCCCTTTAGAGCACACCAGGGTCCCCATAGATCCCCCTTTAGAGCAGGGTCCCCATAGATCCCCGATTCTTCTAGTGAAGCTATAGGAATAGGACACATACATGACTCACAAGGAAGCTGGGGCACTGAGACCGGGCATGGGTAGGTTTAGAGGAGGAAGTTCTGTTGTCCTCCTCTGAAGGTCAGGGCCTGGGGCAGGTCAAGCACCTGATTGGTTGATAGGATGCCGGTGGTCCTACCAACCAGTGGGCAGCGGCAGGGGGGAGGTGGATCAGTGGGTGCTGGGACTGTCAGACAGCATATTCATCTGTCCTGCTCCTCTGACCAACTCCGTGTGGCCCAATGCCAAACAGACGGCCGTGGACCCTACAAGGACCACTCACAGTCACCGGTGTCCCTGTATGGACACCTTTGCAATCCCTGGGGGGGGGGGGGTTCAAAGGGGCTCCATCATTTTGCTGTGAATGAGTCTCTTTAATAAAGCATTGGAAACGGCAATGGTAGCGCACAGCAGCCCATCCATCCCAACAAGTCAGCTTAGAACATCAGAAATATGGAGGCTGTTTGATGGATGGGTCTACGGGTTCTAAAATGACGCATGCCTTTCTAAAACTTGTTAAATAAACCTTCAAGGCTTCACGTCTTTCTCCTGGATATTGTTTTCAGGCAGGCTGCATTTATTTTTACAAACAGTTGTTGAGCATCCCACATGTGATAAAAGGCACGCTGCTGAATTTTTTATGATGCTGGCATTAATAGTCATATAATTTTATTAGCTTTTTTATGACAACCCCTAGTTTTTATTTACACCAAATAATATAAGTGCCATAAAGGATTGATGAAAAGGTCTGATGGAAAAAAATTACGCAGACTTCTTTTGCTTCCAGGCTGACACGTACAAATTATAAAATGGTGGATTTTAATTCTGTTGATATGACATTTTCAATTAAACAGAGAGCGAATTATTGCAACGTTCTGTCTAGGAAATTAGATTAAACAGATTGGGATGTTAAAGTTTATGTTCCAAATAATTATATTCCAAGGCACCTGGATTAACCAACACAAGGCTTTGTTTAATAAGACCAAGATCAATGTGCCAAATACAATAATCTACAGCAACCAATCAAAAGTCACTGTTCACTGATCTGTCTGCAATTACCTGACGGCTGATTGGTTGTGGTATTTTGCACATCATCCATTGCTTTGTTGGATAAGTCAAATAGGATTGATAGGAGAAGAAATTATCCTGCTAAGGTAAACTTACAGTATCTCACAAAAGTGAGTACACCCCTCACATTTTTGTAAATATTTTATTCTATCTTTTCATGTGACAACACTGAAGAAATGACACTTTGCTACAATGTAAAGTAGTGAGTGTACAGCTTGTATAACAGTGTAAATTTGCTGTCCCCTCAAAATAACTCAACACACAGCCATTAATGTCTAAACCGCTGGCAACAAAAGCGAGTACGCTCCTGAGTGAAAATGTCCAAATTGGGCCCAAAGTGTCAATATTTTGTGTGGCCACCAGCGGTGGCTGGTGAAATTTTAGGATGGGGAGGGGGCCAGACCTCGCCCTTCCTTTTTGGTCCCTCCCACTTCCCATAAGCCCCAGCCCTTATAGATTCCACCCATTGTGTCAGGAGTATACAGCCCAGCATCACTAGATAGGGTACACAGCATCACCAGATAGGAGTATATACAGCATCACCAAATAGGGGAATATACAGCATCACCAGAGGAGTATATACAGCATCACCAGAGAAGTACATACAGCATTACCAGAGGGTATATGCAGCATCACCAGAGGAGTATATAGCATCACCAGAGGAGTATATGCAGCATCACCAGAGGGGTATATACAGGCATCACCAGAGGAGTATATACAGGCATCAGCAGAGGGGTATATACAGGCATCACCAGAGGAGTATATACAGGCATCACCAGAAGGGTATATACAGGCATCAGCAGAGAAGTATATACAGGCATCACCAGAGGAGTATATACAGGCATCAGCAGAGGGGTATATACAGGCATCACCAGAAGGGTATATACAGGCATCAGCAGAGGAGTATATACAGCCATCACCAGAAGGGTATATAGAGGCATTACCAGAGGAGTATATAGTATCACCAGAGTGGTACCAGCATCCTCCCTCCCCAAAGTCCTGCACTTAGCCCATCTAGGAGCGGGCGGCGAGTGGTGCTGGTCAGCGGTGTCTGGTGAGCAGGGAGCAGCGTCCGGTGAGCGGTGTCCGGTGAGTGGCTTGGCTCTGGCTGTGCATCCCCCTCCTCCTCCAAGAAAGGCGTCCAATAGGATCACCTGTCTTTTGCATGAATCTATCTATAGTATAGAGGGGGAGGCGAAGACAGAGGTGGCGGCGCCCATGCGCCGTTAATGGACAGGCCGCCCCCGGTGGCCACCATTATTTTCCAGCACTGCCTTAACCCTCTTGGGCATGGAGTTCACCAGAGCTTCACAGGTTGCCACTGGAGTCTTCTTCCACTCCTTTACCTTCACCTTTACCCTCAGCTTCTTTAGTAAGGCAGTGGTCGTCTTGGAGGTATGTTTGGGGTCATTATCATGTTGGAATACTGCCCTGCGTCCCAGTCTCCGAAGGGAAGGGATCATGCTCTGCTTCAGTATGTCACAGTACATGTTGGCATTCATGGTTCCCTCAATGAACTGTAGCTTCTCAGTGCTGGCAGCACTCATGCAGCCCCAGACCATGATACTCCCACCACTCAGCAGTGCCCCAACCCCCCCCCCCCCCCGGCACTTACCCCAGCAGGCTCCAGCAGGCAGGTTGCGGGCTCTGGCCAGGCAGCGACAAAAAGCGGCGGGTTGGGGTCTCCGGTGGCAGCGGCAGGCTTCGGCGGGTTGCAGGCTTCAGCAGCAGTGGGCTTCTATGGATGGCGGGTGGATTCCTGTGTCTTCTGTGTGGCTCCTCCCTTCTTCTCCTAGCAAACAGGGGCGGCCAGTCCATTCTGGGTGCACTAGGGTTGCCACCTGTCTGGGATTCACCCGGACAGCTCGGGTTTGAAATCATGCATCCGGGTTTCACACTGCCTGAAACCCGTACACATTATTTCACACTACCCAAAGCCAGCTCTAACCTAACAATCCCCCCTCCCCACACACACACACAGACAAGAGAGGAGAGAGCTTGATCTGCTCCTCTTCCTCCCGCCCCTACCCCTCTGTGTCTGCCCACACTCCAATCTCCAGTGCTGTGCCTCAGAAAAGGAAAGTGGGGGCCGGAAGTTGGAAGTCCAGCAGCCTCAAATACATCTGGATGAGAGGTGCTGACTGCCAAGGGGAGAGGGAGCTCACCATCAATCCCTGTATGTGACTGAATTTTCTACCCTTTCTTCTCCTCCTACACTAAGGCATTCATTGTTCTCAGAGCGCCCTTTACATCAGAGTTCTCAGTGTCCCCCCCTTAAATCAGGGTTCCCAGAGCATCCCTTATGCCAGGGTCCCCAGAGTTATCCCTTACAGTGTAAGGGAACTGTGCAAGTTCAGATGTAAAAGGGGAATTCTGCAGATTCAGATGTAAAAGGAGAACTCTGTGAACTCTAATGTAAAGGGGGACTCTTGTTATTAACTTCATATGATTAGCAATGTTATTTAATAGCAAAATATATGTATAGTTTATACTATAAAAAAAAAATGCTGTGCGCCGCTAAAGTGTTCAGGTTTGACTTAAACAAAAAGTGCCAACCCTTGGGCACACGGGCACCGCCCCCCCATCTGTGCCCCGCCGCTCCCCCTATCCATTAACCCGGCCCTTTTCAGGACACCGGGCACATGAATTCCTATGGCAGGGATGTGTTTTTTGAAGCACTGAAAGGTGGAGGAGCGCAAGGTCTCTGTGATGTCATCATGGAGGCGTGGAAAAGGACTTCAGTGGTAACCTGTGAAGCTCTGATGAACTTCATGCCTAAGAGGGTTAAGGCAGTGCTGGAAAAAATGCTGGCTACACAAAATATTACACTTTGGGCCCAATTTTGACATTTTCTCTTAGGGGTGTACTCACTTTTGTTGTCAGCGGTTTAGATATTAATGGCTGTGTGTTGAGTTATTTTGAGGGGATGGCAAATGTACACTGTTATACAAGCTGTACACACACTACTTTACATTGTAGCAAAGTGTCATTTCTTCAGTGTTGTCACATGAAAAGATAGAATAAAATATTTACAAAAATGTGAGGGGTGTACTCACTTTTGTGAGATACTGTTTATCTCCTATTTTGCAGACACTATAACTTTTGCGCAAACCAATCAATATACATGTAGTGCTGCCCCCTTGAGGGTCGCTTGATAATTCCATTCCCCTTGCTCTCCCCGACTCTGAGAGCCCTCCACCACCCCTGACACTCTGGGTTCGCTCATAGTGTTATCTTTCACTCATGTGGGGAGTGTAAAAACATTTATAAAATAAGATAGAAAAGTACACTGTTGTGACTTCTTTACTGTGAAACGATGTTACATTTCATCACACACATGTCGAACATATTGTCACATGTAAACGGTAGGGGAGTTTTATTGAGTTGTGTGTCGGTAATTATAGATTTGGCGACTGTTGTTTTCACTCATGTGGGGATTCTCTTTTACAGTTTTAACCCGGGTTTCACATTATAAAACACATCGGTCGTAAAAAAGGTCGTGACGGAATTGGGAGAATCCGTACTTCAAGTAGTCTCGAAGTGTCCAATG
>BLSH010163069.1:748566-760331 GCA_018402905.1 Glandirana rugosa
GTCACCAGACTTAAATCCGATTGAGAACCTCTGGTGGGACTTAAAGAAAGCAGTTGCAGTGCGCAAGCCTAAGAATGTGACTGAACTGGAGGCTTTTGCCCATGATGAATGGGCGAAGATACCCGTAGATCGCTGCAAGACACTTGTGTCAAGCTATGCTTCACGTTTAAAAGCTGTTATAACTGTAAAAGGATGTTGTACTAAGTACTAAGATTGAATGTCACTTGGGGGTTGAATAAAACTGATAATGATGTGAGCTCAGAAAAGACATTTGTGGTTATTTCATTATAAATGTTATGTTATATTTGTCTGACCTACACGTGCCTCTTTGATTTAATTGTAAGCAGGATGACTGAATGATCATAATCAATGTCAAACCGACCAAAACAATCAATTTCAGTGGGGGTTGAATAATTTTGAACACAATTGTACATTGGGCATCGAGATAATGTAGTCCTGGGATTCTCCTCCCGGATGTGCCTGGTGGTGGTGCAGGTCCCACAGTCCTAGTGTCCTGGCCGCGCCGGTGGTGTCCGGAACTTCAAGGATTCAGGTGGGCTGGGGGGCATCATAAGACCAGCATCCGGGTGGAGGAGAGAGGAGGTATGCAGCTGTCTAGGCGCACGTTCGGAGCATCCGTGCTCCTTCGTCAGGCCTCTGCACCACCACCAGGCACATCCCGGAGGAGAATCCCAGGACTACATTATCTCGATGTCCAATGTACACCTTATTCCTGTAAGTGTAATTTTAATAAAATGTGTTTTTATACTAAATGCTGCACTTAGTGGGGCGCCGCTTCTCTCCTTTGCTACTTATTAAGTCACACACACCTGAAGGTCTAAGTAAAATAAAGGCCTTAAAGAATATGAATGAGACACAAAGAACAAAATGTGTGTCACAACTCTCTTCTACTCATTAACACCTCTCTGTTGAAGATTACCCTCTGACTCCTCCAACTGAGTTTAATCAGGATACCTGGATGTTCACCTGTAAACATTGTAAAGAGGAATTAACTGATGTAAATCAATAATGGATAATGTTTTAGGCCAACCAAGGTGAATTAGTGAACTGTAGGTAAATTGATACCACTCTATGTAATGCAGATAAATCTGTACCATTCAAAAGAGTGCAACCATATTAGTATAACTTCTATGAACAATACACTTGGCTTACAGATCCACCTGCTCTATTTATGAGAGTTCTTAGGAGATTCAGTAGGGAAAAGTGTAAGAACCCTGAGTCCTGCAAAGTGGGGGGAAAATAGCTGTAATTGTAGCAAATCCTCAATTAAAGTTCAGTGTGTCATCTGCTGGCTCTTTATTTCAGTATTAGATACTTAAGAAGTAACTGTATTCACAGATTCTCTGATTATGGCACAAAAGTGAAATAAGCAACTTTACTGCAATAGATAGAAACCTTCACAGTGATCACTGACTTTATGATAAACTTTCAACTAACAGCAGTCTAGTGCACTCAAGTGATTATAACCCAGCCTTCTTAGTCTGATGATAATGCTCAGACGACTACTAACTTTCTTTGTGAGGTATATGTTAAACAGATCAGTACTCTTATAGATGGGCCTAGGCCCACTCACCCAACGGAACAAATGACTGCAGACGAATGGTCCTGCTGCTCAGATGATGGTGATGATGATGAGCCTGAAGATGATGGTACACTCCCGCTCTATGCTTCTTGAATCGGTTTCCGCTGCACTCCTCCCTGCAGCTCTCCCTGATCAATCGCTACCACTGCCTGCTAGACCTGGGACAAACTCAGTTGGTAGTAGGGCTGGTTCTGCAGATCATCCGCTGGAACACTGTAGCAAAGCAGCTCCCTGGAACACAGTAGCAAATGCAGCCCGCTGGATGGATATGAGTAGGCCGCAGGCTGCAATCTCACTGTAAGTGCGCACAGAGTCCTTGCTGTTCGATCACCGCCGCCCAAAGAGGTCGCAACAAGCCCTTCCTTTCTCTTAAATAGACTCTCTCATGAGGCACTGTTCCTCTCAGGAGCCTTCCTATGCAGCAAAGCCTGATGGGAAACAAAGTCCTTCCGCAGCAGAGTCTGATAACAATCCTCACTAATACACTACTGTGCTGTTACATGCACTTACAGGCAGGGTCTTCAACAGGCGGGCAGCAGAAGTACAAAGGGATCAGGCAGAAGAGTCGCCGTAGGCAAGCTGAGGGTCGGTGCAGGCAGAGTTCAAACAAGGTTAGGCAAGCCGGGTCACAGGTACAGGAAATCTAGGAAGCAAAGTCACGGAACACACTGGGAATGCTGTAGAATGGACAGCACTGGTTGCAGGATGCTGTCCACTTAACTGGGCCGTTTGGCACCAATGCAGGCGCATACGCGCATGCACATGCGCACAGGCATGCGCACACGAGCACAGACACGCGCATACGCTACATGCGCCTGCGCACAGACCTCCAGACCAGTGTTCCAGAGACAACAGTCGTTTCCTGACAAGTGTGCTGTTACATGTACTTATCATGTAAGCATAATGCTATGCATAGTTTAGTAATGTTTATATAGTTGGTTGTTATACTGCCCTCTTGTGGTTGTTTTTGATATTGCATTATCCTATTCTGTTTTCTAAGTGTGCTCCCTCCCATCTTCTGAGGTAATTCCCCCTTCCTGGTTCTCTCACTGATGTAACTTCCTCTTCCTGTGTCCTCTCTCTGTCTCATGAGGAAGAAGATGGCCATGTATATCTAGGCCTCACACAATCTGCTTGCATCCTTTTTGTTTATAGCGCAAAAAATAAAAACCACAGAGGTGATCAAATTCCACCAAAAGAAAGCTCTATTTGTTTGAAAAAAAGGACATACATTTTATTTGAGTACACACACACAAACCAGGTTACACTGCTTCTCTGGTGTGCTTCAATGGGCATAGGAAGTAGCAGCCAATGGAAGGAACATTTACAGCAGCCATTGAAGGAGGCTTTTACAAGCAGCAGCACCAGAAGGATTGCTGGGAGCAGAGGTGCCTCATGGGGGAAGCTATTTAATCAGAGGCTGAGGCCTGACAGAGCCTCTCTGGACTGCGGTGATCGATCAGGCAGGACCCTGTGTGGTGGAGGGGCTTGGATTGCGGCCTACTCCCACAGACTGAGAGGTTCAGTAACCTTGTAGTACTCCAGTGAGTAGCCTGGGGAATTTACCCTGCACCGAGCGAAGCAAGTTCCTGTTTTCCTGCATCCCGCTGGGGCGATCAATCTGGGAGAACCATGGAGAGAGACGGTGGAAGCTGATCCAAGGTGCTAGAGAGCTAGAGTGTCATACTGATCACCTCCATCCTCATCGTTACCGTCATCCAAGCAGCGGGCCTAGGCATTAACAGAGAAGAAACAGTTGGAATACAATAATTTAAACTCTTTTACTGGATTGCTGCCAGCTGTAGTTTTCATGTAAAGTCAGTGGCCACTGTGAAGTTATTTCTTTCATTGCAGTAAGAGTGTCTTACATCATTAAAGTGCACTACTTGGAAGAGTCTATTTGCAGCTACTACAATCTCTTGCCGAGTATCTGCCATATAAACTAAAGGGCCGGCTGAAGATTTGCTGAACTTTGATCCGGAAACACTGATTCACTACAGTTGCATCTACTTTCTTGCTATTTAGTAGGTTTCAATACTTGCCCAGTTTGGAGCATACGCAATTCACCTAGGAACCCTCCATTACAGAGCCGGTTGAATTTGTGTGTATCTGTAATTTATATTTAAGTTGTACTAGTTTACCTATAGTAAATTGAGTTGTACCTGTTTAGTATAACAAATATACTAGTTGATCTATAGACATTCCGTCTGTATCTGAGTGTAAACTTTCACGTGCTACCAAGATAGTGTGTTATACATTAGTAGTTTGTTGTCATTTATTTGCCAGTGATTTCTATAACTTGTCAATTCAGAGTTCCTCTGTACCATATAACATACTCTTGAGTAAATACCACTGATTTCTCAACACTGTGTGATTCCTTGTACTGTGTTCTATTTAAAGGTGAACTAACATACTGTATTTGAACCCAGTATTGCCAGGTGTGCCAGAGGGGACTGAGACTGTTATTGGGGTTGAGAGGCAGAGTAATGGACTGAACATACTTAAAGCGGTAGTAAACCCATCCATTTAACAGTTTAAAAATCAGTTACATTTCCGGCACGTGCCGGAAATGTAACATTCCATTTGGTCGTGCTCTAAAATAAACTGTCAAATCATCCAATGGCTGGTGTCATAGCTGATCACATGTGCAGCATCATGGCAGTTATAAATTAAAAAGAGGCCAAGATGGCGGCTTCCTTGGCTGAAAATGATAGGAGGGTTTACTACCACTTTAAGCAGCTCCTGCGGGGGTGGCGCTACACGTGATTAGAGCCTGAGGCTGTAATAGGCTTCAAAAAAGGGTGGGGGCTCAAATGCACAGAGCACTGCGCCCCGAGCCCACCCACTTGTGTGAAAATAGAGAATTAATATTTGCCATTGTCTTCCTGATTCTCCTCCCAGCCAATCAGGAAGCAGCTCCTGAGACACAATTGGACAGGGAGTCTTAGAACTCCCCTTCGTGTCTCAACCCGGAGGAGAATGGAGAGGAGAATAGCCTGGCTCTTCATTTCCATGCTTCCTATCTTCTCATCCGTCTATGCCGGGGGGGGGTCATTGGTGTGCTTGGTGGGTCTCGTCGCCTTCTCATCCGCCATTCGTCTCCTGCAGGGGGCTGTCATTTGTCTCCCGCGGGAAAGGAGGGGTTGCTTGCAGAGAATCGCCACCTTCCCGTCTGTCCAGGGGGATTCATGGTGTGAGTTTGACACCCCCCCTGAAATATTTAGCACCAGCCGCCACTGGATGTAGTCATATAATAAGCCTTTTGGATGCTTTTTTGGAGATCCTTTGTGCACTGGTGACAGCAATGAGCAGAATGTGCCTTTTTCAGGCTTTTGTAGTCTATGCCTACCAAGCCCCTGGCTGTACTTTGTGTCCTCTAACACCTCTACAACTAGCACATTGCCTTTATGGGTAACAGATCCATGAGAAATACAGCTGAAGAACTTTTTTTAGAAGAACAAGTCCATCATTCATCACAGTCCCAGTCTTTCTTTATCCTGCATTTGATAAATGAAGTGTAATAACTCTTTGTGCAGTAAAGCCCATTTAAATCGTTTCAGGGAACGTTTGCCAATTAAATGCCTATGATCGATCTATTAACAAGCATTAATCACTGTTACAGGATGTCAGGCGGAATATACCGGGGGAGTCCAGCCAGCAGCCTCCACAGCCCAAATATGTTGTCATAAAACATTCATGAGCCCACGTTATGTACCGCCATATATCTTACTCACCCGCAGACTTGTAACTTACTATCTGCAAATCTAAGATTTTTTCCAAGTCCCTTTTTCCCGTCTTTGATAGCAATATCAGCAGTCAGTAGTAGCTGCAGTATTTTAAACATCCAGCCCACACAAATGTGATATTTCAGTTTTTGATGGATTCTGATGCATTGAGTCTTTTGGATATTTCTTCAAGACTCCAATAAACAGATTTCATTGCAGTGGTCCCTAGTTTTTCTCCTGCTCACCTTGGAGGTTTGGCTGTTCCCACCAGCCTCAGGCCTTCACAATTCCTCCCTATAAATTAAGGGAGAGGGGAAGCCTTTCATAAACCATGGCTGGTGTGAAGACTTGGAGCTTGAAGAACAGATATCTCACCAACAGAGTTCCCAAGATATAAATAAAAAGAAAAATACAAATGGTTACGTGAAAGACAAATTTAAAATGGCATTGTCAAACAATGGTGTCCCCAAAAAAGAAAAATCACTACCATAAAGGCTTTAGGGTCTTCACTTCCTATAATGACGTTAGACACACACCAGAAGTGTCATGGTGGCCATTTTGGAAAAGGTTTGCATGTGTTTCTTGTGTTTGAGCGCAATTGAAAGGGTGAATAAATGTGATTTCAAATCAGTGGTGGCTGGTGCTCAATTTTTTTGGGGGGGCGGCAAACAAACCTGGCCCCCCTATCACTCGATCGATCACCCAACGATTCGCTCGCCCGCCAGGCCACCTGCTAGCCCCGCACGTACCCCATCCAGGTTACGGCTTTGGCGGCTTCCCCTTACATCTCCTCCTGAGTTCCAGTGGTTGCTTCTCCTCCCGGCCAAACAGGACCTGCTTCCTGATTGGCTGGGAGGAGAAGCAAGAAGATATTAGCGAATATTAATTTGCTAATGTCACACAAGTGGGTAAGCCCACCTTTTTTTGAAGCCAATTAGAGCCTCAGGCTCTAATCATGTGCTTAAAAAAAAAACATTGAAATCCATGTGTCCAGCACCCTGCATGGATTATGGGGGGTGGCGCCCCTGCGCCCCTCATGAGTGGCCGCCACTGTTTTAGATATCGGGTCCTTTTTTGTCTGATATGGATTTTGGAGGGGGCACACACCTCAAATTTGAAAACAAAATGGTGTGGGGCCCCCCAAAATCCGTACTAGACCCTTATCCAAGCATGCAACCCAGCAAGTCAGAAAAGGGAGGGGACGAGCAAGCACCCCCCTCCTCTTGAACCATACCAGGCCACATGCCCCCAACATGGGGGGTACGGGGCTTTGGTGCAGCTTTTGTTAGCCACCCCAAAGCACCTTGTCCCCATGTTGATGGGGACAAAGGCCTCTTCCCCACAACCCTGGCTGGTGGTTGTGGGGATCTACGGGCGGGGGGGGGCTTGTCGGAATCCCGAAGCTTCCTTTACCAAGGGGGCACCCAGATCCTAGCCCCCCCATGTGAATGAATGAACTGTACCCCTACCCATTCACCAAAAAATTAGTGTAGTGTGACAAAAGACAAGTTTATTAAAAATATCTTCTTCTTCCACTCTCCCCCTCCCCCCAGTTTCTTCCCCCGGTCGTCTTCTTCTTCTTTCTGCGGTCTTCTTTTTTCTCTGGTCTTCTTTCTCCAGTGTTCTTCTTCCTCTGCCGCCGCTACCACCACTGACCCGCTGAAAAGAAAAAAAATTGACCCACCTCCGACACTGCAACCCGCCGTTCTGTCAGCTTCAATGTCACACATTTCATATATAACTATGGGGTGTGGCCATCGAATGGCATCATCCAGAGACCCCGCTTCCTTGTGACGTCAAGGACCCATCATGCCTCGGGTGGTGAAGTCACAGGGGGGTGGGGTCTCTGAATGACGTCATCCGCCCCATCGCAGTGTCAGAGGAGTTTTTTTTTTTTCTATTTTCAGTGGGTCGGTGGCGGGAGCGGTGGCGGAAGAAAAACACCAGAGAAAGAAGAAGAAGATCGTATGAAGGATCGGGGGAAGAAGAAGACGGGAGGAAGAAGAAAAAGACCGGAGGAAGAAGCGGGGGAAGAAGACCGGAGGAAGAAGAAGAAGACCACAGGAAGAAGAAGACCGGAGGAAGAAGAAGAAGACCACAGGAAGAAGAAGACCGGAGGAAGAAGCGGAGGAAAAAGACCAGAGGAAGAAGAAGAAGACCACAGGAAGAAGAAGACCAGAGGAAGAAGAAGAAGACCACAGGAAGAAGAAGACCAGAGGAAGAAGAAGAAGACCACAGGAAGAAGAAGATCGGAGGAAGAAGAAGAAGACCACAGGAAGAAGAAGACCGGAGGAAGAAGCGGAGGAAGAAGACCGGAGTAAGGAGAAGAAGACCACAGGACGAAGAAGACCGGAGGAAGAAGCGGGGGAAGAAGAAGACATTTTTAATAAAGAACTAGTCAAAAACTGTCCATTGTCTTTTGTCACACTACACTACACTACTTTTTTTGGTGAATGGGTAGGGGTGCAATGTACCCCATACTCATTCACATGGGGTAGGCTTCCAGATTTTGATTAGCCCCCCCGCCCGCAGACCTTCACAACCACCGGCCAGGGTTTTGGGGAAGAGGCCCTTGTCCCCATCAATATGGTTTCCTGGCCTGCTCCTTAGCAACCAGCTGTATACATTGAGTGTAAAGTAAAAAAAACAAAACACACACAAATCGCATCAAAATCGCGGTAAAAACGCAGTATTTGCATTTGGGATGCGGGTCCATTGAAGTCTATTACTTGCAAAACGCTACATTTTGCAGGAAAAAATGTCCCCGACCTTTTCCAAAAACACAGAGGGACAAAAATGCATTGATGTGAACGTGTTCCATAGGAACCCATTTAAAAAAAAAATGAAATGCTTTTCTGTAAAATGCATAAAAAAAAATATTACTGTAGTGTGAATCGAGGCCTTAAGGCCTGGCTCACACCTATGTAGGTTGCAGTTTGCATATTCCAGATGCATTTTGAGTTTTTTAATACACATTTTTGATCCACTGAAGTCTATGGAACCAAAAACAGAAAAAAGTCCCTGGCCCTTTCCATAAAATGCACAGATGTGAACCATAGGAAAAAATGTTAAATGGACTGTAGTGTGTTTCTGCGAAACTAAACACGCACTAAGACCCCTTTCACACCAAGGCGTTTTTGCACTAAAATTAGCACATAAAAAACGCATCAAAAACACTCCCCATGCATCTCAATGGATGCTTTCACACCGAGGCTTCATGCTTGCTAGGCGTTGCTAAAAGTCCTTCAAGCAGCATCTTTTCAGCTTGTTTTGTGCGCTCAAAATAACACCTCAAAAACACCCATGTCCATTGAAAATAATGGTTAAGTGCATGAAATGTGCACTGAGGCTGTGGGAAAGGTCACATGATCGAAACGCAAACGCTTGAAAAGCGCAGCAAAAACGCACACTAAAATCATGGCGTTTTACAGGCTTTTTTCCAACGCCTTGGTGTGAAAGGAGCCTAAAAAATGCATAGGTGTGAACCAGGCCTAAAGGAGTCTACATGATTAACATATGACTGATACAAGATTTTCTCTTAGGTTGGGTTCACACTAGTCCGATTCTTGGACCGACATGAGGAGCACAAGTCGCATTACATCACAAAGACAATGATTCCCTATGAGAGCCGTCTTCACTGGTCCGACTTGTGTTTTTCAAAGTCGGACCGACTTTGAAAAAGGTTCCTGTACTACTTTTGTCCGACTTTGATCCCACTTCAGCCGATTGAAAGACACTGAAGTCGAATCAAAGTCGGATCAGTGTCCTCACTGATCCGACTTTGGCATGCGACTTATGCTCTGGGGATCTTGAAGGGGAACTCCACGCCAAATTTGAAAAAAAAAACTGGCATGGGGTCCCCCTCCAAGAGCATACCAGGCCCTTTGGTCTGGTTTGGATTTTAAGGGGAACCCCACGCTGTAAAACGGCGTGGGCTCACCCCCAAAATCCATACCAGACCCTTATCCAAGCACGCAGCCCGGCAGGCCAGGAAAGGGGGTGGGGACGAGCGAGCGCCCCCCCCCTCCTGGACCATACCAGGCCGCGTGCCCTCAACATGGGGAGTATGGGTGCTTCGGGGCAGGGGGGGCTCTACACCCCCCACCTCAAAGCACCTTGACCCCATGTTGATGAGGACAAGGGCCTCTTCCCGACAACCCTGGCCGTTGGTTGTCGGGGTCTGCGGGCTGGGACTTTAATAAGGGGGCCCCCAGATGCCGGCCCCCACCCTATGTAAATGAGTATGGGGTACTTCGTACCCCTACCCATTTACCTGGAAAAAAAAAGAAAAAAAAAAACACACTACACAGGTTTTTAAAATATTTTATTAAATCAGCTCCGGCATCTTCTCCCCTTTCCGGTGTCTTCTTTCTTCGGCTCTTTTGTGGGGTCTTCCATCTTCTGAGGGGTCTTCTTTCTTCTCCTTCTCTGGGGCGTCTTCTGCTCTTTTGCCGGTCTTCTCCGCTGTCCTCTTCCCTCTGTTCTTCCTCTCTTCTTCTTCTTCTTCCCATGTAGACACGACGTGATCTCCTTCATGAATGCCCTCTCTGCTGTGTGCTGTGCCTTATATTGGCATGGGGCGGGGCCACCCGCTGACATCACCCGACAGGCCCCGCCCCCTATGATGGCACACCATGGGGCAGGGCTGCCAGGTGATGTCAGCGGGTGACCCCTGCGCCGTGTCAACATGGGAAGAAGAAGAAGAGAGGAAGAACAGAGGGAAGAGGACGGCGGAGAAGACCGGCAAAAGAGCAGAAGACGCCGCAGAGAAGGAGAAGAAAGAAGACCCCCTCAGAAGATGGAAGACCCCACAAAAGAGCCGAAGAAAGAAGACACCGGAAAGGGGAGAAGACGCCGGAGCTGATTTAATAAAATATTTTAAAAACTTGTGTAGTGTGTTTTTTTTGTACATTTCTTTTTCCAGGTAAATAGGTAGGGGTACGATGTACCCCATACTCATTTACATAGGGTGGGGGGCCGGCATCTGGGGGCCCCCTTGTTAAAGAGGGCTTCCAGATTCTGATAAGTCCCCACCCGCAGACCCCGACAACCAACGGCCAGGGTTGTCGGGTAGAGGCCCTTGTCCTCATCAACATGGGGACAAGGTGCTTTGGGGGTGGGGGGTGCAGAGCCCCCTCTGCCCTGAAGCACCCATACTCCCCACGTTGAGGGCACGCGGCCTGGTATGGTCCAGGAGGGGGGGGGGGCGCTCGCTCATCCCCACCCCCTTTCCTCGGCTGAGTGCTCGGATAAGGGTCTGGTATGGATTTTGGGGGGGGGACCCACGCCTTTTTTTCGGCGTGGGGGGGTTCCCCTTCAAACCCATACCAGACCAAAGGGCCTGGTATGCTCTTGGAGGGGGACTCCATGCCATTTTTTTTTTAATTTGGCGTGGAGTTCCCCTTCAAGATCTCCAGTGCACAAGGTGCCTGGCATTGTTGGGATCAAAGTCGGATTGTTCACAGACAAACGGTCCAACTTTGACCCTATGTAGGACCGTAAATCGCACAGCAAAGTAGGATCAAAGTCGGACCGTTTTTTTGTCGGATAGTGTGAACCCAGCCTCAAGCTGGAGAGTGCAAAATCTGGTGCAGCTGTGCATGGTATCCAATCAGCATCTAACTTCAGCTTGTTCAATTAAGTGCCTACGATCCTCCTCTTCTGGGGTCCCTCAGCGGAGCTCCTGTCTCCTCATCTTCTCGGGTGCCCCGTCGGAGAGCCACTCTCCCTCTGGGGATCCGTGTCCTGCTGCTGCGTCCATTGACACAGACAGTAGGACCTGGCCCCACCCCCAGGCTCCCGCATCACTGGATTTGATTGACAGCAGCATTAGCCAATGGCTACGTTGCTGCCAATCTATCCAATAAGAACCGGCCTAGACAGCGGCTGGAGCTGCTGGGATCGCCCCCGTCGCTGGTACAATCGGGCTCAGGTAAGTAAAAGGGGGGCTCTGGGGGGGTTGGTGCACTACAGGAGGTTTTTCACCTTAACCTTCCTAGCGGTATTCCCGAGTGTGGCTCGGGGTGGAATTTCAGCACCAAGAGCGGTAACCCCGAGCCACACTCGGGATTGCATCGCTGGATCCAGGCAATGTTTCTTACCTTGTCCCCTGGATCCAGCGATGTCCTCCCGCGGTGTCAGCGTGTCTCCCCGCGGCCAGATGATTCCTGTGTGCCGGGCTCCGTTCCCTGCGAGCGTCGCGTCGCACGGGGACGGAGACCGGCGGGAAATTCAAAAAGTAAAACACATAGTACACATACAGTACACTGTAATCTTACAGATTACATTACTGTATGAAAACATTTCACACCCCCTTTGTCCCTAGTGGTTTGCCCAGAGCCCTGCATGCACTTTTATATAATAAATGTCATTCTTTCTGCCAGGAAACTTGAGAATGTCCATAGCAACCAAAAAGTGTCCCTTTGCGTCAAAAGTGT
>BLSH010163069.1:760341-770503 GCA_018402905.1 Glandirana rugosa
CAGACCCCGACAACCAACGGCCAGGGTTGTCGGGTAGAGGCCCTTGTCCTCATCAACATGGGGACAAGGTGCTTTGGGGGTGGGGGGTGCAGAGCCCCCTCTGCCCTGAAGCACCCATACTCCCCACGTTGAGGGCACGCGGCCTGGTATGGTCCAGGAGGGGGGGGGGGCGCTCGCTCATCCCCACCCCCTTTCCTCGGCTGAGTGCTCGGATAAGGGTCTGGTATGGATTTTGGGGGGGGGACCCACGCCTTTTTTTCGGCGTGGGGGGGTTCCCCTTCAAACCCATACCAGACCAAAGGGCCTGGTATGCTCTTGGAGGGGGACTCCATGCCATTTTTTTTTTAATTTGGCGTGGAGTTCCCCTTCAAGATCTCCAGTGCACAAGGTGCCTGGCATTGTTGGGATCAAAGTCGGATCCCTGTTCACAGACAAACGGTCCAACTTTGACCCTATGTAGGACCGTAAATCGCACAGCAAAGTAGGATCAAAGTCGGACCGTTTTTTTGTCGGATAGTGTGAACCCAGCCTCAAGCTGGAGAGTGCAAAATCTGGTGCAGCTGTGCATGGTATCCAATCAGCATCTAACTTCAGCTTGTTCAATTAAGTGCCACCGATCCTCCTCTTCTGGGGTCCCTCAGCGGAGCTCCTGTCTCCTCATCTTCTCGGGTGCCCCGTCGGAGAGCCACTCTCCCTCGGGGGATCCGTGTCCTGCTGCTGTGTCCATTGACACAGACAGTAGGACCTGGCCCCGCCCCCAGGCTCCCGCATCACTGGATTTGATTGACAGCAGCATGAGCCAATGGCTACGTTGCTGCCAATCTATCCAATAAGAACCGGCCTAGACAGCGGCTGGAGCTGCTGGGATCGCCCCCGTCGCTGGTACGATTGGGCTCAGGTAAGTAAAAAGGGGGCTCTGGGGGGGTTGGTGCACTACAGGAGGTTTTTCACCTTAATGCATAGAAAGCATTAAGGTGAAAAACCGCGAGGGTGTACAACCCCTTTAAGGTTGGATACACTTTAAGCCCAGATATCACACCAAGACATGGATTTTTTTCACCAAATTCCATCAGAATCTACAGCAATCTTTCTTTGAACATTCTAATAGAATCTCACGATTGTCTTTTATATAACCAGGAAGGAGATTTCAGGTAAGCAAATATTTGATCATTTTCTGGTCTTGGTTCCTTGTATATTTGTATTTCATTTTATTGTTCTGTGTTCTTTGTAGTAATCCGGTTGTAAGAGGATGTCTGAGCATTTTTAATCACAACCTTTATAAAAAGCGAGGATAAGGTAGAGGTAAGGGACATTTGGGCGCTGTTTAATTTACGCGTTTTGCAGCACTGAAATCTCCACGCTGACTACAGCTCTGTAAACTAACATTCCAATCTGATAAGACGTTCTTCATCCAACACATCTGCCAATGTGCCAGAGATACATTTTTTACTTTTTTTTTATTTTCTTCAAGATACTATCTTTGAAAGCTTAGGGGGTAACATGGCAAATATAGCGGAACAAATTTCTTCCTTATCAAACAGTAAACTGTTTAAAGATTCCCATCTCTCATACTAAAAACATTTCAAAGTTAACTTCATTAAACTATAGGTAATAATAATAACGGGCGGCACAGTGGTGTAGTGGATAGCAGTTTCGCCTGGCAGCAAAAGGGTCGCTGGTATGAATCCCAACCACGACACTACCTGCCTGGAGTTTGCATGTTCTCCTTGTGCCTGCGTGGGTTTCCTCTGGGTACTCTGGTTTCCTCCCAGACTCCGAAGACATGCTGGTAGGTAAATTAGATCCTCTCTAAATTGGCAAAAAAACAGCCAAGGAATAAATCCAAGGAAAAACCAAGCTCACTTACTGACCAGCTTGAAACCATCCAAATGAACCCGTCTAACAGTATGCGTTAAAAAGCAGGGGATTGTTACACACATTAGCTAATGCATGTGTAAGCTGGAGGGCCCCGTCAAGGCTCCCTGCGTCCTCCAGACCTATCTCTAACTGATGAGAGACTCCACAGTGGAAGCACATGCATCTTGATGAGATAGATGAAGGCAGATGGCCTGGAGGTAGCCCATCCCTCCTTAAAGGTATAGGGAACACCCAGCAGGTAGCAAAATTACTGCAAAGGTGTTAATGCGTTCCCTGTCCAAAAAGTAAGCCACTGCCTCCATCTATAACTGGTCTAAATTGGCCCTAGTATGTGTATGGATGTGAGTTAGGGGCCTTAGATTGTGAGCTCCTTGAGGGTAGGGACTGATGTGAATGTACAAAGTATATGTAAAGCACTGCGTAAATTGACATCGCTATATAAGTACCTGAAATAAATAATTAACAGTAATATTAATAGACTACCTACACATACTCATATTATTTATTTATTACAGGCATTTATTATACATTCACATCAGTCCCTGCCCCCAAAGAGCTTACAAGCCATAGGCTGTGACGTTATCACATATACGATCAGCGATTGGACCGAATGGTGATTGACATACAGGAGCACTTAGGTATTTTAAACACGGTCTTAAAGAGTTTATATGCGAGTTTGCATTTTGCTTTTTAATAAATTTGGGCTATAGCGGTTTTACATTATGGAGTTTGCTTCCTTTTTTCATGCTACTTTGATTATGGTGTGAGATCCTGTCTGCTGGTATTGATGTGGAGCCACATGGAAATCCATGGAACCGGTTCGGCGAACACCTGAATTTGCAGGGCATTTGGCGGGTAATTGCCCCGCTGAACGCCCTGCATTGCACTCCGCACTGCACAGTGCATTCAAAGCCCTGAAAGCTTTGCCCAATCAGGGCGCAGTGAATAGCTGGTTGTTTAGGAGCGGGGCCAGTCATTAACTGTGAATGGGCTTCCCCGCTGACAGCTGAATAAAAAAAAAAAATTGCAGACAATAAAAAAGTGAAAAAAAACTGACATGGGGTCCTCCAGAGTCCATACCAGACCCTTATCCGAGCATGCAGCACCCCCCCCCCCCTTCCTGAACCATACCAGGCCACATGCCCTCAACATGGGGGGTGGGAGTTTTGGGGCAGGGGGCTCTGGTATGGATTGGGGGGACCCCCACGCTGTTTTTTTTAAACATTTTTCTATTGCAGGCAATGGTATTGTATTGCTGGCAATTTAAATGTCCTTTCATCCATGTTTTTTTCTTTATAAATGGCAGTTTTGCTGCAGCACGTTCTATACATGGTACAGATGCACCACTTTACAGGCAGACTAAGGGGACCCCCCAAGGCACTATATTTAACCACTTGCCAACCACCTGCCACAGTTATACTGTGGCAGAGTGGTTCAGCTGCACGAATCACCGTACCAGTACGGTGATTCATGTACCAGCATCTGTGGGCGCACGCGCCGATTGGCCATCGAGTCCGCCGGCTGCCCGCGATCGTTCCCCGCAGAGACAGAACTGGGATCTGCCAAAATAAACAAGGCAGACCTCCATTCTGACAGGGGATTAAACTGAGATCTTGTCTTTCTGCTATGCAGGAAGATGGACCTCTGTGTTATTCCAGGCAGCCTACCCCCCATACAGTTAGTAAACACACCAAGGGAACACCACAGTGACAGTGCATATTTTTAAGCACTGATCACTGCAATAATGTCATAGTGTCAAAAAGTGTCAGTTAGGTGTCCAATCTGTCGCCACAATGTCACAGCCCTGCTAAAAATCACTGATCGCTGCCATTACTAGTAAAAAAAATAATAATAAAAAATGCCATAAATATATCCCCTATTTTGTAGACGTTATAACTTTTGCACAAACCAATCAATATACGCTGTGACGTAATGGACGGGCGATATTTGTCGCCTTGCATGTGATCATTTTGAGGTGACTAGCGAGAGTCCGACCCAGATTTTGCCAGTCACCATGGCAGGGCTGGTTCCGGCCCAGATTTTCCGGTACACTCAAACCCCTCTCCACCTGCATTTATTCACCAGGAAGAGAGCAGAGGAGAGCTCTTTTCTGAATCTCAGAGGGAGAAAGCTGAGTGAGCTCTGTGTGATAATTTGAACTCAAAGATAAAGGTTTGCACTGTGCTTATGGTTTGTGGGTGTCGGGGACAGCTCCACACTGTATAGAGAGGCGCCGGATGGCGAGGTTTTGTTTTCTGGTTTTTTTTTATGTGTTTTTATCTAGCTAATCTGTTAGAATAAACCTGGCAAGCCGCCAGAGTTTAAAGAAACTGACCTCCATGCTAAATCTTTTCCTCTGAAAAGTGATCCCCACAAGCTAATCTCCCACACGTGGTGGAGTTCAGCAATGCAACTTTCAAAGATGGAGGAAATGTTGAAGGCCCTGCTACAAGCCAATGCAGCCCAACGGGAAACCAACCTCCAGGTCGCAGAGGCCGCTGCAGCACAACAGGAGGCTCAACAGGAGGCATCACGGCAGGCCATTGCAGCACAACAAGAGATGAACCGACAGTTGGCGGAGGCACTGCTGGAGTTAAAGAAGGGGCCTGCACCTCCCGGGACATTGGAACCAAAGTTGGAATGCGCCTCTTCTTACCATACGTCCCCCAGAGCTCGCAGAGTTGGAGAACACACTGGAGACAAACGTAACTGTCATTACCTTAGCGAGGAACAACATTAGAGACTCTACATGGACGTGTAACTGGTCACATAGCCTTCGTTTATAAGGCCTTTTTAAAGAGTTTTTAAGTGTTTTTAATAGTTCACCCTTATGCAAATAAAGAAACAGTGGTAAACGGTATTACCCTATGAAGAGTTTTTTCCCTCATATACCTGCTTGACTCCTAATGGTGGAACCTCTATCTGGAGAACCATCCCTTTCCAAAGGAACCAGCAGAGACCACGGCAGTGGGAGAGGTCCCCCAAAGTGACCTACAGGCTGTTTTGACCCATTTTGCCATATGGTAGGTGGGCCCAACACTTTTGGGGAGTGTGATATACCTATGGAGTGGATTCACGGAAGTCACTTATGCACTGAGCACAGAAGCACAATGCATTTTAATAGAGACTTTAAATTTGCACAAAGTTCACTTTTGGCATAATTATCTGTTTGTATGGTATTTATACAGTTCACAACATCAGCAGCACATTGTATATAGGCACATGTAACTTTTTGTATGTTATATATAATCTTATTGCACAGGTGTGCCTTAGGCTGGCCACAATAAACCACTCTAAAATGTGCAGTTTCACTGTATTTGGGGGGGGGGGGGGAGTCCAGGGGGTCCGAAAACCAGTCAGTATCTGGTATGACCACCATTTGCCTCACGCAGTGCAGCACATCTCATTCGCATAGAGTTGATCAGGTTGTTGATTGTGGCCTGTGGAATGTTGGCCCATTCCTCTTCAATGGCTGTGTGAAGTTGCTGGATATCGGCAGGAAGTGGAACACGCTGTCGTATACACTGATCCAGAGCATCCCAAACGTGCCCAATGGGTGACATGTCCGGTGAGTATGCTGGCCATGTAAGAACTGGGATGTTTCAGCTTCCAGGAATTGTGTACAGATCCTTGTAACACGGGGCAGTGCATTATCATGCTACAATATGAGGTGATGGTCGTCGATGAATGGCACAACAATGGGCCTCAGGGTCTCGTCACGGTACCTCTGTGCAGTCAAAATGCCATTAATAAAATGCCCTTGTGTTCGTTGTCCATAGCATAGGCCTGCCCATGCCATAACCCCACTGCCACCATGGGCCACTCGATCCACAACGTTGACATCAGCAAACCGCTCACCCAGACGACGCCATACACTCTGTCTGCCATCTGCCCTGTACAGTGAAAATCGGGATTCATCCATGAAGAGAACATCTCTCCAAAGTGCCAGACGCCATTAAATGTGAGTATTTACCCACTGCAGTCAGGTTGAGACCCCGAAGAGGATGACAAGCATGCAGATGAGCTTCCCTGAGACGGTTTCTGACAGTTTGTGCAGAAACTCTTTGGTTATGCAAACCGATTGTTGCAGCAGCTGTCCGGGTGGCCGGTCTCAGACGATCTTGGAGGTGAAGATGCTGGATGTGGAGGTCCTGGGCTGGTGTGGTTACATGTGGTCTGCGGTTGTGAGGCCGGTTGGATGTACTGCCAAATTCTCTGAAACGACTTTGGAGACGGCTTATGGTAGAGACATTAACATTCAATTCAAGGGCAACAGCTCTGGTGGACATTTCTGCAGTCAGCATGCCAATTGCATGCTCCCTCAAAACTTACAACATCTGTGGCATTGCGCTGTGTGATAAAACTGCACATTTTACTGTAGAGTGCTGTATGAGGGCGCTGTGAACCATTGAGCTGCACATGTAGAGATCCTGCATGTGCATTGAGGCTTTCATCCACTCCTCCGGCCATCTGATGCACTGTTGGAAGAGCCTGTCTCCACATTGTGCCTTGCTTAACCTGTGGACTATACCTATAACAGATACACCATATCCATTGGCATTTGCTCTATTCCCACGCAGCCCTCCTACTGCCCATACAGTATCTATACACACTATAGACAGCATGGGTTGACCCATACCACCGGGCAGCCCACTTTCAATGAGTCTTTCCTCCTGGAAACCAGCCGTGGGTGGGGTGGTGCATTATCCCCCCCCCCCACAACCCCTCCCGCCTTCCTTTTACAAGCGGCAGTGTTGGGGTTGATCATCGCTACCTACCTTCATGGATTTTTTGATACCAGTGGCAACAGCATCTTTCATTCCTGCTTTTAATCTGCACTAGTTATATACGAGAACCTACATTTATGCTATATATATGTCTGAACTATAGATATGAGCTATACCACCAGAGGAACAACGCACGATCTTGAAACGCTTTGGGTGGCGCTCTGTTTCAATTACACAGTAGTGCATTAAATAAGTGGTTCTGCTATATGTACTGTTGCATTTTTATATCACCTTGTTTATTGGGTTAAATGCACCCCATTTCATCCCTTGTTCCCCCTTTTTATTTTAACTACAATTTTGTAATAAACTAGAAATTCTTTTATACCATTGTGTATTCTTGTTTGAGTCGAGTCTATGCCCTTTAAAGTCCCATCAGAGGGTCTCGTTTTTCTAATTTGCATTCAGGGATGTGGGCATATTTTCCACATATCCCAAGGAGTTAAAGCGTACCCATTGCACATTTTAGAGTGGCCTTTTATTGTGGCCAGCCTAAGGCACACTTGTGAAATAATCATGCTGTTTAATCAGCATCTTGATATGCCACACCTGTGAGGTGGACGGATTATCTCGGCAAAGAAGAAGTGCTCACTAACAGATTTAGACAGATTTGTGAACAATATTTGAGAGAAATAGGCCTTTAACATACATAGAAAAAGTCGTAGATCTTTGACTTCAGCTCATGATAAATAGGGGCAAACACAAAAGTGTTGCGTTTATTATTTTTCTCAGTGTAAATTGGTAAAACCTATTAACATCCTACTATTACATACTGGCAATAGAAAATAGCCTCCTCCTTAGCTGTGGCCGCCTTCATAAACTGTAGATCATCCTCATCCCTCTTCGAAATTTAACAGCTCACAGTGGCCAGGGACTAAATTAGAGCATTTTACGACAAAATTGTAATTATACAGCCACAAGCACATTTCAAATACCCAGCAGGGCAAAATAAAAGGCTGCGCTGAAAAATATAAATTTTTATTCGTAGACATTATGTATGAAGAGCAGCTTAGTCTATTATTAACCGAGATGGGTCTGACTGTTTGGTTTTACAACTGACCTTTATTTCTGCTTTCCATAATAAAATCTTTTGAAATGTTAACAAAACAGTAACTCACAAATGCTTTTTACGATTCATTTGTTAACCCCGTTGGATTGGTATACTGTTATGTTTCAGAATGACTGTCAATAAACATCTAAGGGTACCAAAGGCAAAATGGTACGGTAGCTAGTGCACCAATACTGTAATAATCATTTTTAATTCAAGTCAAAGAAATAAAAATGCACTCACAAGAGGTGGATGTAAAATCTCTGATCTGTTTCTGTGGGCCTAGGTTGTGTCCTTTGTGCAGTTCAGAAAGGCCTTCGGCATTGGCCACTGGCAGAGGTTGGAACTGAAAGGTGCCAGGATGCTGGCATCGGCCCAGTGAGACCCTCGAACTTTCAGTTGTGTGGCTTTCAGCGGTAAAGAGGAGGTGGAGTTCCTCTAACTTCCAGGTCAGAGCTGTGGCGGTAGGTGGTTGAGGGGCCAATAATGGATTTATTTTTTATATTTCACCCCTTAATAATTCACTTTAAGGTTTGATTGTAGATTCGCCCTCCAGATATCTCTACCACACTATATTTTCCCCTCTATAGGCATCCTAGACCTACAGTAAAATTCTAGAACGATTCATCCAGCAGCATAAAGACTGCAAGTTCTTCTTAAATTACCTTAGTAAAGCGTGGGACTTTAATATCTGTACTGTTCTGTACTAAACAGGTTTTTGACCTGTCCCTTAGATGAGGGTGAGGTATGTAATCCATACTGTTTTTTTTTTTTTGTTTTTTTTTTACCTTAACGCAGATAATGCATTAAGGCAAAAAAACCCACAGCCGTTAGAACCACTCTAACCACTTAAGGCCCAGAAGGATTTCCCACATTAGGACCAGATCACATTTTGCGATTCTGCACTGTGTCGCTTTAACTGACAATTGCCCGGTCGTGCGATGTTGTACCCAAATGAAATTGGCGTCCTTTTTTTCCCACAAATAGAGCTTTCTTTTGGTGGTATTTGATCCCCTCTGTGTCACTTCTGATCACCGCTATAAACAAAAAAAGACCTACAATTTTGAAAAAAAAACAATATATTTTACCTTTTGCTATAATAAAAAACCAAAAACATATATATATATATAAAAAAACATATGTATTCATCAGTTTTGGCTGATTTATATTCTTGCTCATATTTGTGGTTAAAAAAAATTGCGATTGGCGTTTACAAACCATGAGAATTAATTTATGGCGTTTTTTTACTATTTTTTTTTTTTTTTACAATTTTTTTTTTACTAATGGCGGTGATCTGCAATTTTTATCGAGACCGTGATATTGCAGCGGACACGTCGGACATTTTGACACTTTTTTTGGGACCAGTGACATTTATACAGCGATCAGAAATTTAAATATCTACTGATTACTGTGTAAATGTCATTGGCAGTGAAGGGGTTTTCCTGCATCGGGCGATCTAGGGGCTAACTGTGTTCCCTAGGCGTGTTCTAACTGTGAGGGGGCTGGGCTGCCAGGGGCATAAGGGATCTAACTGATCCCAGTGACAGGGATCAGTAGATCTCTCACATGCCGCCTGACACAGCGGGGAACCGCCGTGTTTACATCGGCGGTTCCCCATTTTTCTTCTCTGCCAGGTCATCGTGGGTAGCCGGCGGACACCGAGTCCGCCGGACCCGCGGCCACACTGCTCGCTAGCCGGCTGCCGTTTATAAATGGCGATTCACGCTACAGCGCCACTCTGCAGCAGTAAATGTGTGCAAGCCGGTTGGTAACCGGTTAAAGTGGATGTAAACCCTCCATATACCCAGTGAAGTGAACAGCCTCCAATGATACGCAGAGATGACACAAACCTCCCTATATAAGTCTTACACGTATATCTTCTGTCTTCACCTTGATACACTGTTTAGAAAATGCACATTCTGTTAGATTTTCCACTTCCTCCTTATGTAGGAGGAGTTGATTGCTAGATGCTATGAGAGACTGTGAGAAAGCTGATTGGAGGAAAGGCACACACCTCCTTCCCACACATGCAGAGCCTTGACTGTGTTATGTTAAGCTAATGCTAATCTATTTTTAGCAACCTCCTTCAACTTTAAATTATCTGAATTCTCTGTCCCAACTAACAGATTAGTCGAAAGAGTGTCAGAGAGTATCGTAGATCGTTAGTTGAGGAGGATGTATTCCTCCTTCACCTTTTAGATTGTCTTACACGTAAAAGATTTGTCACATAGTTCCACTTCTGTCTTCTATATGCACATTCTGAATATATCCCTCCAAACACAGTAGAGACGCATAGTAACCTCCGACAAGTGAAGTGACCCATATACCTCCCAAATGTAGGTGAAATTGGCCAATGGTTGGCCGAACGTGTGTAAATGACGACGTCTCACCGCGACATCGCACTTAGCGGTAAATATTTGCCGTCGGCCGATCGCTCGTCACACCGGCGCCC
>BLSH010163069.1:782667-805306 GCA_018402905.1 Glandirana rugosa
CCTAAAGTGAGGTCGTGTCAAAGTAGATGTAGTGTGGAGGTAGGGCGTGTTTAGAATGAAGTTTAGGGATAGTTACGTGTACTGGTTGCAACGGTTTGAAACGTATGGTCCGGTGACCCCAAGTTGGGTCCGGAAAAGACTTACCAAATGGGCATATAGGTTTTAACGTCATTACCTTCTCGAGTAGACGTAAGACGTAGCATTTGCTGGCGGGTAGGTTTACGCGTAGGTGGACCTATGTGAAAGCCTGGTGACTCCGGAAGGTGACGGATCATCTGGGAAGATGCTGTATCCGATGGAAGGAGCAGGTAGGGGGGGGACTCACCAGGAGGTCCCTCCAGCAAGTTATTTTCAGCAGGGTTTTCGATCCCTGTGGTCATGTCAAACTATGTATAGAAAAGGATCCAGAGGTATAGGAGGTAGCCTATGTCGTAGAAGGGTCTACTAGGCAGTGGAAGGCCTCAGTGGTCCGAAAGTGTATCCAGGTGGATGCGCATTTGGATGGGCGGTCGTTTACGATGCAGAATGCAGATGAGCTCTTCCATTACTGCAATTTTGGATATACGGGTAAACCATTCAGAAAAGGCCTGGGTTGAACCCCAGTGGCCTGGTATGCAAAGTTTGGCAACGTTGGTCATGTGCATTGATAGGGATTTGAAGTAAGATTTGTGCGGGATGGAGGTGTGATGTAGATGAAACTGTGCTGGAGTGAAATCCAAGGTATAGGTTGTGACATGTGATATTATGGAGTGAACTGCTTTCCAGAAGGTTTGGATTTGTGGGCAGTCCCTGGGTATTATTTGCATTCACTTAGATCTGGAGAAAATTTCCTTACAAAGTGAACAGATTATTTGCTTTAAAATAACCTATATTAACAACTTTGTTACATTGTAATTTGTTGCAGCTGTTTCATGAGATCACGGGCTTTTCGTGTGGCCCAAATTTCAACTGCAGCAAACCGATAACTAAAGATAAAGCTTTTTTACCCAATTTTATATGTTTTGCACATCACGAGTTCCGACTTCACACTTGCTGCATACTTGTTCCAGGTCACCAACTCAAATTATTGAAGCCAAGCAAGTAGCATTTCACTGATGTCAACAGTTGTAGCTTAGGCTTCCTTTACAATTACAATATATATCAACAGTACTTTCTTTATATGATGTATTACTATGTATATTGCTTGTATCTTTAACAATGTTTCATTTAATCAAAAAACAGGTGAAGTTCATGTGACAAGTGTGCAGTGACGGCCATTAAGGACGCACGGGCACCGCCCCCTCTGTCCTCGCAAATCCCCATCTATGCTATGGATAGATTCATGCATAGCATGAATCAATCCATGGCCGCCCGTGACCACCCCCTATTCATGCGGCCGGCCCCTCTGAGGCGCCGGCTGCATTAATTACTGCGGGGGGGGGGGGGTTACTTTGAAGCTTCTCATTAGAGCCGTAGGCTCTAATAGGCTTCAATATAGTGTGGCATTTGCCGTTCTAACACTAAACTGCTCTCCGCCAATCAGGAAGCTCCGGTATGTTTCCGGTTTCCCGATTGGCGAAGAAGACAGGTGATCCTATTGGACGCCTTTCTTGTAGGAGGACGGGGATGCACAGCCGAAGCCAAGCCGCTCCCCACTCGCCTGACACCCCTCTGCCTGCTGCCCGTTCCTAGATGGGGTAAGTGCGGGACTTTGATGTCCCGACTACCCGGGGGGGGGGGTCTTCTGTCAGTGCAGTGAGCCCCGCGGGGGGGTGGACTGTATATTCCTAATTGTGGTGCTATATGTACCCCTATCTATGGTGTTGTATACCCCTATTCATGTTGCTGTATATCCCTATCTATGGTGCTGTATATATCTATCTGTGGTGCTGTATACCCCTATCTATGATGCTGTATATCCCTATCTATGGTGCTGTATATCCCTATCTATGGTGCTGTATATATCTATCTGTGGTGCTGTATACCCCTATCTATGATGCTGTATATCCCTATCTATGGTGCTGTATACCCCTATCTATGGTGCTGTATACCCCTATCTATGGTGCTGTATACCCCTATCTATGGTGCTGTATATATCTATCGGTGGTGCTGTATATCCCTATCTGTGGTGCTGTATATCCCCCTATCTGTAATGCTGTATATACCCATATCTGTGATGCTGTATATACCCCTATCTGGAGATGCTGTATACTCTATCTGGTGATGCTGGGCTGTATACTTCTGACACAATGGATGGAATCTATAAGGGGTGGGGCTTATGGGAAGTGTCTCTGGCACTCCCCCCTCCTAAAATTTCACCAGCCGCTATTGCAAGTGTGTTGGTATTATGTAATAATGTATCTCATTGGTTGTTTTTAGATTACTTTTTTTACCAACATTTAAAACTATCTTGGTCTCTTTCCTCCAAATTTATCTGTATTTCTATCCTATAAAACAGGGACAACCTTGGGATCATTTCTATCTCTGCCCTGTTCCCCCCAGTCCACTTATACTGCTAATAGCAAAAACTACATTCAAACATCATCTCGCTGTCCTGTGTGTTGGATGCTGAAACCACTTTTCAAAATCCATTAGTGTATATAAAGTCTCTGGGTGTCTTACATTTGAAACAATTAATTTTAATTGAGCTCTAGTCAATAATATGAAGTTTGCACCCATTCTTGGTTCAGTTAGTCACAGGCCGTCCAATACATTAGAAATAATTGGTTTAATCTGAGTGATGACATCTATGAATGGGCTTTTCAGCAGATTCATTAACTTAACTGTGGTACAGCCAAACATAATTAAAACATATGCAAATTTCATATTTTTATCCTTTCGCTATTTGTTATTGAAATGCATAATAACTAACATGCAATTATTATTTATAAAGGCCTTGCAAGGAAGACAAAACCATTGCAGAAGCAGTGAATATTAAAGTATTAGATCACACGGTGTAATCAAGTCAGGAGATTTTAATGCATACAGTTAGATGAAAGGTCTCAAGTATTGATGAGTTCATTTTTCACCTTTTTAGCCTTTTTACACATGCATTACATGATCTGCATTAAAAAAAAATAACACCATGCAGTTCATATTCTGTTCTGGAATTTCCTACTAAATTGGACCTTCACTCATATAAAACACTCTTCCATTCCTGCACCCCCTTTACAAAAAAAATGGCAACCACCCCAACCTATAACTAATCTTTGCAGAAAGGCGCACATCAAAAAAAACAAAACAAAAGATTTCCCAGCACACTTACCAGCAAAACATCCAAATTGACTCTTAGAGCATCGGCGCCACGTGGCATCAGACGCTGGCATGCATGCCGTTACATCATTGCGCAGGTCCACGCGGCCATTCCGTGCGGTATAGGATATGTGCTTGGCACTGTCCTTCCTGCATGGCGAGAGTTAATGATGGGGATTCTCTTCCCCCTCTAGCCGCTCCGACTTGACGTTGGGAGGGATCCATGGAGGCTTCTGGTGGGTACTTATAGCAGTGTTTCTCAACCCTTTCCTCAAGTACCCCCAACAGGCCATGTTTTGGGAATTTCTCTTAGATAAAATAGCTGTCCAAAATACCAAGCCAATGACTCTGATTTAAAGCACCTGTGCAAGATAAAGGAAAACCTGAAAACATGGCCTGTTGGGGGTACTTGAGGACAGGGTTATAGGGAGCTTTCTAGCGATGTACTTCCACTTAGTGGCTCCATGATAGTTACATGTAGTAGGTAAGGCTGAAAAAAGACAATAGTCCATCCAGTTCAACCTGTATAGGTGCACGTGTGTCAGTGTCTATAATGTTTCCCATATCCCTGTATGTTGTGTTCTTTTATACATCCAAGAGTCCTTTAAAAATATCCATACTCCCCGCAGCCACCACCAATTGTGGGAGAGAGTTCCACAACCTTATTGCCCTGACCTGAAGAACCCCCTGTGCAGCTTAAGGTTAAACCGCCTCTCCTCCAGTCTCATTGTGTGGCCTCGTGTCCTCGTACAACCCCTACGACTGAGTCGTTTTTTCCTGGGATCCCCATAAATTTAATGTTTGAAGTCGTTCCTCGTAGTTGAGTTCCTCAAGTCCCCTTATTAGTTCAGTTGCCCTACTTTGGACTTTCTCCAGCTTTAGCACATCCCTTCTGAGGATCGGTGACTAGAACTGGACGGAATACTCCAGATGTGGCCTAACCAGGGTTTTATATAGTGGCAGAATCATAGTTTTTATACAGGCTAATATTCTGCTGGCTTTGGTAGCTGCAGCTTGACATTGCATGCTATTGCTCAATCTGTCATCTATTAGGACCCCCAGATCCTTCTCCATCCTTGATTGTCCCAGAGGTTTTCCACCTAGTGAGTAGTTTGCATTTATGTTTTTTGCCCCCCAAGTTACATTTTTCCACAATAAACCTAATTTGCCTGCCCACTCCATTATTTTATTTAGGTCATTCTGTAAAATTTCTATGTCCTGATGATCAGCGAAGCAACAACACTGTGCTAGAGCACATGTTCCACCATGGTAGGCATTTTCATTCACATCCTTCCTCTTTTGTTTTATCTGTTTTTATTCCTTTCTTGTGTTTCTGTCCATCTATATTCCTCTTTTTCAATCCCTTACTCTCAAACCTTGACACACCCAAGCAGTTTTTCTTACCTCACTTGGATCACTTATTAGCCAACACAGCATTTTGCTGTTGGGCAATGTTACTTTATACCGGCATTTTTATTAATCACCCCTCCCTTTGGGGTTTATTATTCAGGGATGTCTGTTTTACACATTGTGGTAGCGAGGTTTATTTTCTGATATGTCTTTTACAGTCATCATCTTGGAGGCCATTACGTTGGTTTGGGTCCGCATTCTCCCTGTTTGGCCTACCAGGCCCTTTTGGATCTTACACCCACAGCTCCCAGGACAGACATTTTCAACGGTACTCCAGTGAATATGAGCATGTGTATTTCCTCTAACAGTTTTGTAAGTATGGGCACAATATGGCGGTCTTTTAACATTTTGACCCTATACGATTAATTTACATATTATACTTATACAATTTTTACCTTAAAAATACCAAGTTTGCATCAACCCCTGAGGAAGTGAAATGGTGTACACGTAACGCGTTGGGTCACTAGGACGCATTCTTTACTTATTTTGGACCTTTGTTATGGAAAATCATATTTTACTGCAATACTATGTGTACAACATTACAAATCTGTTCATATACCTGACATCGGTTTGTGGCTACTGTAGATTAGACGTGTGCAATTCATTTCATTCCGAATTGGTTTTTTAGCGAATTTCGACAAATTCCTTCATTCGGAAATATCCGAATTGATATAAACCCGTTCCACTAATTTTTCCGAATATTCGTAAATTCAAATATTTGAATATTCGTAAATTCTAAAATTTGGAAATTCGGAAATTCTAAATTCAAAAACCCGAAAACCCAAAAATTCAAAAATCTTAATTAATAACTAACTAATAATAACTTTACTATTGCTAACTATTAGATTATAGGTATTGGAATTTCTTTACAAATTTGGCTGTTAGTGAACGGAACGAATATAAATTTATCCAAAATTACAAATTATCCAAAATAACGAATGCCGTATCTACACGAACGGAACGTAACAAATTGATAATAATAAATAACAATAATAATAATAATAAAAACGTTTTATTATTATTATTTGTTATTGATTTGTTCCATTTCATTTGTTTAGATGCGGCATTCGTTATTTCAGATAATTCGTAACTTCGGATAAATTTGTATTTGCTACGTTCACTTAGAGCCAAATTTGAAAGGAAATTCTAATACCTATAATTTAATAGTTATTTATTATTAGTTAGTTAATTATTTCTAATTTTCAGATTTTCTTTCTTATTTTTGTATTTTCAAATTTTCAGATTTTCAAATTATCGAATTTTCGAATTTACGAATTGCGATCATAACGAATGACCCAAAAAAAAGAAAAAAAAAAGAAACAAAACGTAAACGAAAAATTTTTTCGGCAGTGCACATGTTTACTGTAGATCAAGTCAAGGTCAAGTTTTCCCACTCTTTTCAGGGAAGTTACCTCCCCCTACAGGTCATACTATATAAATAGGGGCATATTAGTGTCCTGAAGAAGTCAGCAAGGAGAAAGATTGTCATAATGTAGCTATTATGCTATAGGGGTGTACCACACCTTGGGGGGAGCCCATTCAGGGTTCCCATTGGGGTATGTAACCTGTGGATCTACTGTACAAAGACTTATGCTGCCAGTCATGGAATTACTGTCTTTTGTGGATTATTGCGACCTCATGAGGATGTACTTTAATGGACTTTACCACCTAACTCAGGTATGACTACCTCATGAGGGAATTCAATATGGACACTTTGAGACCGTGGTCAGGAAAGTGTGTGGAATATGTCTTTGAGAACTGTTTATTTATTATCTTTAACTACTTCAGTAAAAGATCTTTATTGTTCATCTTAAATGCCTGCTCTGAAGTCTCTTAAGGGGTGCATGCATGGCGTATCAAAAGAACAGGGCTTACAACAGGGGACTGGAAAAGTTATATGGTACAGAAGTTAAAGCAGAGAAGCTGTCTTACGAAGGCTATATTGCCGTTTCCTAATGACTACCATATTTGTGTCACTTGCTAAACTAGCCAACCAGCCAGGAAACTGGTGATATAGCAGAGCTGATGGATACTTTGGTAGTGAAAAGGTGTTATGCTTGGCCCCTTCACTAGTGATCAGATCCCCACATACTGGGACTGATCTTGTGGCACAGAGTACCTAGGGACCTAGCCTGGAGTCACAATGAGAGAGCTGTAGAAGAAGCCCTGGAGGAGAACAAGCATGGAGTTGTGGAGAAGCGTGTTTCCTGCATCCATTAGTAGCATATGGAAAATTGTCACTGGGAGTGAGGTGACGGGACTGCTGAGTTGGCAGAGACTGGTACAAACTCTGCAGTACCTGCTCGGAAATACTGTACATGTGGAGAGAGGCATTCTCTAACAGAAGTTGCATCTGCAGTACATTAGAGTCAACAGTTTAAGGCGCATGGCCATGGATTGCTAAGTGTCAACTGTGCAAGTTGCTCTGCTCACTTCTAAGTCCTGAGTACCACTTTAAAGGATAAGTTCACCTTTGGGAACATGTTACACGTTCCACCCGATTTTAGGTTGGAACATGCAACATGTTCCCAGTGCTGCAGCTGCCGCCCGCTGCCCTCCTTCCTGTGGCAGCAGTACACTCCCTGTGTCAGAATGAACTACAAGCCCCGACATCCTTAGCAGCTGTTGGATTGTAGTTCTCAAAGAACTACCACGCCACTGGGGAGCGCCTTGGTAGTTCATTGAGTGTTCCTGTCAGGGAGAATTGACTTACCCATACGGGATGTACGGGTAATCTGATACACTGACAGTATGCAGGAGACCTTCATGGCATCAGTGATCTGCTGACCACTGGTGCCATGCTTTCCAGGCTCCTGCAACAAAAAATAATAAATACACATTTTTTACCTGCAAAAAAAATGTGCATTTATTATTTTTTTTGAAAAAGTGCACTTATCTTCTAATGCTGATTTCACATGATGGCAGCTCCTGCCTGTGTTAGAGGCATTAACGAGTGCATTTCCATAGTGCCCCACTAGGGAACCTTAAACCCCGCCCACACACATTCCTCCCTCTGTAGTATCCAGTCTTACCCCAGCATTCCTTGCTCTACAGAGTTCATGCATCCCCCAACATTCCTCCCTCCGCAGTCTCCACTTCCACCCTCTCAGAAACATTCTTCTCTTGGAAATTTCCATGTCCCACACCACAACATTTTTTCCTGATGGCTCCATGTCAGCACAGCTGGGTATAGGCTCCGACCCCCCATGCCTCCAGGACTTAACTCATATAAATTTAATTACGGTAAGTATTTGCATTACATTTTCCGTTTTCTCTCTGCAGTGTCCAGCCCCTCCCTGGAGAGTCCCCTGCAGTGTCTACAACCTCTGAGGTATTCCACCCCAAGCACTGTCCATACCCCCTACTCTAAGATATTCCTCCCTCAGCAGTGTCCACCCTCTCCTCACTCCGGTGTGTCGGCCCCACCTCTAGAGACATTCCTCCCTCTGCATTATCCACTTCCTCCTTCCTCTGCAGTATCCGCTCCCTCCTCCAGAGACATACCTACCTCTGCAGTGTCCGCTCCCTCTTCCAGAGACATTCCTCCCTCTGCAGTGTCCGCTCCCTCCTCCAGAGACATTCCTCCCTCTGCAGTGTCCGCTCCCTCCTCCAGAGACATTCCTCCCTCTGCACTGTCCGCTCCCTCCTCCAGAGACATTCCTCCCTCTGCAGTGTCCGCTCCCTCCTCCAGACACATCCCTCCCTCTGCAGTGTCCGCTTCCTCCTCCAAGGACATTCCTCCCTCTGCACTGTCCACTCCCTCCTCCAGAGACATTCCTACCTCTGCAGTGTCCGCTCCCTCCTCCAGAGACATTCCTCCCTCTGCAGTGTCCGCTCCCTCCTCCAGAGACATTCCTCACACTGCAGTGTCCGCTCCCTCCTCCAGAGACATTCCTCCCTCTGCAGTGTCTGCTCCCTCCTCCAGAGATATTCTTCCCTCTGCAGTGTCCGCTCCCTCCTCCAGAGACATTCCTCCCTCTGCAGTGTCCGCTCCCTCCTCCAGAGACACTCCTCCTTCTGCAGTGTTCGCTCCCTCCTCCAGAGACATTCCTTCCTCTGCAGTGTCCACTCCCTCCTCCAGAGACATTCCCCCCTCTGCAGTGTCCGCTATGTCCTCCAGAGACAAGCCTCCCTCTGCAGTGTCCGCTCCCTCTAGAGACATTCCTCCCTCTGCAGTGTCCGCTCCCTCCTCCAGAGACATTCCTCTGTCTGCAGTATCCTCTCCCTCCTCCAGAGACATGCCTCCCTCTGTGTAGTGTCCGCTCCCTCCTCCAGAGACATTCATCCCTCTTCAGTGTCCGCTCCCTCCTCCATAGACATTCCTCCGTCTGCAGTGTCCGCTCGCTCCTCCGGAGACATGCCTCCCTCTGTGCAGTGTCCGCTCTCTCTAGAGACATTCCTCCCTCTGCAGTGTCCGCTCCCCCCTCCAGAGACATTCCTCCGTCTGCAGTGTCGGCTCCCTCCTCCAGAGACATGCCTCCCTCTGTGCAGTGTCCGCTCCCTCCTCCAGAGACATTCCTTCCTCTGCAGTGTCCGCTCCCTCCTTCAGAGACATCCCTCCCTCTGCAGTGTCCGCTCCCTCCTTCAGAGACATTCCCCCCTCTGCAGTGTCTGCTATCTCCTCCAGAGACATGCCTCCCTCTTCAGTGTCCGCTCCCTCTAGAGACATTCCTCCCTCTGCAGTGTCCGCTCCCTCCTCCAGAGACATTCCTCCGTCTGCAGTGTCTGCTCCCTCCTCCAGAGACATTCCTCCCTCTGCAGGGTCCGCTCCCTCCTCCAGAGACATTCCTCCCTCTGCAGTGTCTGCTCCCTCCTCCAGAGACATTCCTCCCTCTGCAGGGTCCGCTCCCTCCTCCAGAGACATTCCACCATCTGTAGGGTCCGCTCCCTCCTCCAGAGACATGCCTCCCTCTGCAGGGTCCGCTTCCTCCTCCAAAGACATTCCTCCCTCTGCAGTGTCCGCTCCCTCCTCCAGAGACATTCCCCCCTCTGCAGGGTCCGCTCCCTCCTCCAGAGACATTCCTCCCTCTGCAGTGTCCGCTCCCTCCTCCAGAGACATTCCTCCCTCTGCAGTGTCCGTTCCCTCCTCCAGAGACATTCCTCCCTCTGCAGTGTCCGCTCCCTCCTCCAAAGACATTCCTCTCTCTGCAGTGTCCGCTCCCTCCTCCAGAGACATTCCTCCCTCTGCAGTGTTCGCTCCCTCCTCCAGAGACATTCCTACCTCTGCAGTGTCCGCTCCCTCCTCCAGAGACATTCCTCCCTCTGCAGTGTCCGCTCCTTCCTTCAGAGACATTCCTCCCTCTGCAGTGTCTGCTCCCTCCTCCAGAGATATTCTTCCCTCTGCAGTGTCCGCTCCCTCCTCCAGAGACATTCCTCCCTCTGCAGTGTCCGCTCCCTCCTCCAGAGACATTCCCCCCTCTGCAGTGTCCGCTCCCTCCTCCAGAGACATTCCCCCCTCTGCAGTGTCTGCTCCCTCCTCCAGAGTCATGCCTCCCTCTGCAGGGTCCGCTCCCTCCTCCAGAGACATTCCCCCCTCTGCAGTGTCCGCTATGTCCTCCAGAGACAAGCCTCCCTCTGCAGTGTCCGCTCCCTCTAGAGACATTCCTCCCTCTGCAGTGTCCGCTCCCTCCTCCAGAGACATTCCTCTGTCTGCAGTGTCCTCTCCCTCCTCCAGAGACATGCCTCCCTCTGTGTAGTGTCCGCTCCCTCCTCCAGAGACATTCATCCCTCTTCAGTGTCCGCTCCCTCCTCCATAGACATTCCTCCGTCTGCAGTGTCCGCTCCCTCCTCCAGAGACATGCCTCCCTCTGTGCAGTGTCCGCTCTCTCTAGAGACATTCCTCCCTCTGCAGTGTCCGCTCCCTCCTCCAGAGACATTCCTCCGTCTGCAGTGTTGTCTCCCTCCTCCAGAGACATGCCTCCCTCTGTGCAGTGTCCGCTCCCTCCTCCAGAGACATTCCTTCATCTGCAGTGTCCGCTCCCTCCTTCAGAGACATCCCTCCCTCTGCAGTGTCCGCTCCCTCCTTCAGAGACATTCCCCCCTCTGCAGTGTCTGCTATCTCCTCCATAGACATGCCTCCCTCTTCAGTGTCCGCTCCCTCTTGAGACATTCCTCCCTCTGCAGTGTCCGCTCCCTCCTCCAGAGACATTCCTCCGTCTGCAGTGTCCGCTCCCTCCTCCAGAGACATTCCTCCCTCTGCAGGGTCCGCTCCCTCCTCCAGAGACATTCCTCCGTCTGCAGTGTCCGCTCCCTCCTCCAGAGACATTCCTCCCTCTGCAGTGTCCGCTCCCTCCTCCAGAGACATTCCTCCCTCTGCAGTGTCCGCTCCCTCCTCCAGAGACATTCCTCCGTCTGCAGTGTCCGCTCCCTCCTCCAGAGACATTCCTCCCTCTGCAGTGTCCGCTCCCTCCTCCAGAGACATTCCTCCCTCTGCAGTGTCCGCTCCCTCCTCCAGAGACATTCCTCCATCTGCAGTGTCCGCTCCCTCCTCCAGAGACATTCCTCCCTCTGCAGCGTTTGCTCCCTCCTCCAGAGATATTCCTCCGTTTGCAGTGTCCGCTCCCTCTTCTAGAGACATTCCCCCCTCGGATTTCTAATAGGAACAGTTTCTCATATCTTTTAAGGCCTCCAGTGAAGTAATTAGAAAGCCCAGCAGTCTTTACTCGCTTTTTTAAAGGGCATAACTGGGGTTTGTCTCTCTTGTAATTTATTGAGCTGTGTGCATAAATTAATCTGAACAGCAGGATGTTAAACTACAGGCTGTTAACAGTATTGTTGTAAAAATCATAGTCACAATGGTGCAGAATAGCCTACTGTGCACCACCTGCTGGGTGCAAGTGGTAAATATGAACAATGCATATTCGATTTTTAGTCCTTTTTGATTAATTTGAATAAAACAAATACAATCTGTTTTTTAGAAAAATATGTAAACCAGGCTGCAAATTAGCATGTCAACAATTGGAAAATATTAAAACATAGACAGTTTATATATTTAAAAAAACATATTTAAAAGAAAGAACATTTACTCTAAACTCAGATGCAATCACTTTCCAGGCCCAGAGGCTAGATGAGAAACATCATTAGTAATGTCATAAATTAAATCTATTTAGACAACAAAGAACCTATGAAGAGCATGATACGTCCCCTTTTCTTCTGCAGCACAGGTGACGATGGCATTATATAGAATTATGAATAATCATTCTAATAATATATAACTTAGACTGTAAATACCACACATTATTGTTCTTGTCCAATTGTAGCTTAGGTTTCCAAAGTTGATGGACCTGTTCACGGTTCTTTGCCGCCACCCTGTGGTAGAATGTATTATTGATCCAGGCTAAGCTCTGAGCGTATAGTGAAAGGATCAAGAATTGACAGAACGTTTCCAACAATATTATCAACTTTCCGTTTAACCCCTTAATGACCAAGAGAATTGAGGGTCTTTGTTGGCAGAATGACTTAAAGTGTTACTAAACCCACAACAGTAAAATCAGTCTGTATATGCAGTAAAGCATGCTTGTTATACTCACTGTGGAACCTAAGGGGTTAATACTCTGCGTTGTGTAAAAAGGCTGTTTGATCCTGTCTTCTCTGATCCCCCCCTTTTCCACTGTCCCCAATCCATCTCCTGATAGAACAAAGCCTTTGGAGGCACTCTGCACATGCTCAGTTTGGTGTGTATTGCTAGTGAGTTTTTTTTCTTTCTTGGGAGGGAGCATGTGATCAGCACAGGGCCAATCAGCACTGTCCAGACAGAGGGCCTGGGGTCCTGCAGCCTCAGGGCAGAATGAAAGCTCCTCCTACAAGCTTTAACCAGACACTGATAGAAGTCACAAGACTGCTATATACTGCTGATGAGAAAAGGTATTTTGCAGTTTATATTTACTAAAATAATTGCATTTCCATGTTCTGTGTACTGTGGGAGACCAGATATAGTGACTGCAAGCTCCTGGGTTTAGTAACACTTTAAAGTGGAACTAAACTCTTTCGATCAACATTACCTATTTGTAATGCTTCTGCTGCTAGCCTTAGTAAATTAATAGGAAGGTATGTTATATTTTCTTGTTTTAAAGCTTTTTCTAGATTTCTTTGGTTTCTTTCTGGTTTCTGGCCCAAGCCAAATGAAGTCGTACATCCCAGGAGTCTTCATGGGCATTTTTTATACTTTTATCTGGAGGAGGGGAACAGCTTCTCAGCTAAGTACATCCTCCCCAGCCAAAAGTGACTGAGGACATAGATTTATCAGTCCTTTCTCTGTAACCTCAGCTGCACAGATGAATGAATAGGTAGCACTCTAGGGCCTCCTGCTCTATCACAAATGGAAGCATTGTAAATACAGTTTACTATACTTCAGTGATGAATGGACACAGGGGTGATTGGTACTGATCACTCATTGTGCTCATTCAGGAAAGGATGGGGCCAGAAAATTCTATATTAACATGTCCCTTCCCCTGCTCTCCATCCTGAAACATTCATCTATGTGTGCTTGCAGCAGCTGCTGGGGGGAGAGGAGGGTTTATGGAAGCCCTGTGGGGGGGAGAGGGGGCCTGGACAGATGGAAGCTGCGCATGTGCTAGAACCAATCCCCCTGCAGTGCAGCCGGAGGGAGAAAGAGGAGGAAAAGCTGTCAGCGCTGCAGGGGAGGCAGAAGAGAGTCAGTGTCTGCAGTAAGAAAGTACAACCAGCCCTCTTGCTCAGCAGGTGCCTGGGCCCCCCCTTTTGAACTGATGGGGCCCAGGCCCAGTACAGGAGGGCTGGTTGTACTGCCTTATCAGCAGCCCTGGTCCCAAGACATGTATAGTGTGCTCAAGTCAGAGCATAACTGCTGCTTTCAGAGACTAATCACACAGGCATTTGCTTCATGACAGAGTCCTTGCATGGACTTGCGCACAAGGGTGCTTGGTTGGGATGAAAACCAAGTTTGCATGCTGTACCACTTCCCCAGTGTCTTTAGAGCAGCCATTGACAACCAGGATTTCCACAGGACCCTGGGGTTTCTCTAGAGTGGGGGTCAGCAACCTGTAGGTTGTGAGCAGCTGACTGGTAGATCGCGGTCTGGGCTTGCTGACCCCCCATCCCAGAGCATCAAACAGAGTGCAATGCAGAGGGACTACTTGTAAAGTTGGAGCGAGAACCACATAAGCTGAGGCATAGCTCCCAACTGTCCCTGATTTCGAGGGACTGTCCCTGATTTGAAGCAATGTCCCTTATTCGCCCCTCATTTTGGTCTGCTCTGTATAGTTGTATATAAAATGCACTATTTATCTTTCAAAAAGTGTTTCCCAGTGCTAAACCTTTCATCCAAATTCTAAATTGTTGCATTTGTAAAATTAAAAAGCTGATATAAAGGAATAGTAATGGTTAAAAAAAAGCCATTGTGGATTTAATTAACCTTTTTTTTTGGTTAATTTTGCTTAAAGGGGGTGTGACAGGGGGCGTGTCTTATGCCTACATATGTTTGCTAGTAGTTGTCCCTCATCCCCCTCTCAAAATGTTGGGAGGTATGGCTGATGCCTCCTCTGTAGCCCCAGCTCCTGCCCCATGCAGAGCGATACCAACTGCTCTCCACCTCTTATCCCAGCAATATGTTGCCTCTGTCTTCACCACATGATTTAAACCCATGATTGCCGTGCAATGCACATGATTGCAACATGGCAGTATGGCAATTCGAGGCTTAATCTTTGACTTCTCTCATGTTGTTCAGGTAGATCTCCACCTTATAAGGGCTCTTTCACACAAGTGGATGGTTCGGGTCCGCTTGTAAGTTTTTCAGGCGGACCTGAACAGACGCTCCATTGTCCTCTATGGAGCGACGGATGTCAGCTGTGACATGTCCACTGACATCCGATCCGCCAAAAACAGACGGATGGAAACCCTATTTTCCATCCATCTGGCGGATCGGATGACAATGGACAGACGGTCCATGTTTATTCGATCCCCCATAGAGGAGAATGGAACTGTGACACGGAGTGCAGAGACGGTCCTGTCATTATTATTATTATTATACAGGATTTATATAGCGCCGACAGTTTGCGCAGCGCTTTACAATATTAGGGCCAGGGTCGGCTCTACCACTAGGCGGAGTAGGCGGCTGCCTAGGGCGCACTGACGCCTAGGGGCGCCTGGCCACTGTTGATCTGTCACTGGCTGCTCTGCATTGATTCATGTAAGAACTGACACTGACTGAGATAATGAGATTGTATTATCACATGACATTTGCAAATGTATATAGAAATGGTGACTGATCTGCCAAATACCCCCCCCCGCCCCCACCCCCCGAGGCTGTATTTGATGGGCACAGGTGAAGCTGTATTTGATGGGCACAGGTGAGGCTGTATTGATTGGTGCTGGTGAAGTTGTATATGATGGGCACAGGTGAGGCTGTATTGATTGGCGCTGGTGAAGCTGTATTTGATGGGCGCTGGTGAGGCTGCATTTGATTGGCGCTGATCAGGCTGCAATTCATTGTCGCGGATCAGGCTGGGCAGGGAAAAAGGTTGGAGTCAGGGGTGGAGCCAAGGGGGCGGTAAAATGAGGTTTCGCCTAGGGTGTCAAAAATCCTTGCACCAGCCCTGATTAAGGCAGACAGTACAATACAATACAATTCAATACAGGAGGAATCAGAGGGCCCTGCTCGGTAGAGCTTACAATCTAGGAGGGAGGGTTAAATGATACGAGAGGGAAATAACTGTGGGGGGATGGGTTGATTGATAATAAAAAAGTGCAGTTGTTAGGTGGCGGCAGGATAGGCTTCCCTGAAGAGAAAAGTTTTCAGGGATCGCCTAAAGGTGGAAAGATTTGGGGATAGTCTGACAGATTGTGGTAGGGAGTTCCAGAGGATGGGAGAGGCTCGGGAGAAGTCTTGGAGGCGAGTATGAGAGGAGGTGATGAGGGAGCTGGAGAGCAGGAGGTCTTGGGAGGAGCGAAGAGGACGATAAGGTTGGTATTTTGAGACTAGGTTGGTGATGTAGCTGGGAGCAGAGTTGTGGATGGCTTTGTAGCTCATTGTTAGTATTTTGAATTTAATTTGTTGAGTGAGTGGCAGCCAATAGAGGGATTGGCAGAGAGGGGTGGCAGACGCTGAATGGTTTGTAAGGTGGATGAGTCTGGCAGCGGCATTCATGATGGACTGGAGGGGGGGTAGTCTATTTAAAGGTAGGCCAGTGAGGAGGGAGTTGCAGTAGTCGAGGGAGTGGGTAAGAAGCTTTGTGGTTTCTTTGTGGTGTCATCTGCCAGCTCAGTGGGGATAAACAGATGGATCCCCGCTGAGCAGCGGAGCCCGTCAAAAAGGCTCCTCTAGTGTGAAAGGAGCTTTAACCACTTGCCGACCGTCAATCGGCAATTGACAGCGGCAAAGTGGCGCTGTAAGGCAAATCGCCGTCATATGACGGCGGCCACCAGATCGCGCACAGTGAGCGCGCGCCGCCGGAGGCGCGCCCGCGCGCTCACTGTGTCCGGGGAGGGCCAGGAAGCGGGTGCGGTGGCTTCAATTGCCGCCGGCCACCCGCGATGGCCCCCCCGGAGTGAAGGAGCGGAGGTCCGTGTAAGTAAACACGGACCTCCACTCTGTGTGAGGGGGAAGGGCTGTGATCACAGCCTTCCTGTATACGAAGGCTGTGACCACTTCCCTTCCCCAGATAGTACAGTCCCCCTACAGTTAGAACACACCCAGGGAACACAGTTAACCCTTAGAGCGCCCCCTGCAGGTTAACCCCTTCACTGCCAATGGCATTTACACAGTAATCAGTGCATTTTTATAGCACTGATCGCTGTATAAATGCCAATGGTCCCAAAAAAGTGTCAAAATGTTCCGACATGTCCGCTGAAATATCGCAGTACCGCTAAAAATCGCAGATCGCCGCCATTATTAGTAAAAAAAATAAAAACCCCAAAAATGAATTCTCATCATCCGTAAACGCGACCACTTTTGCGCAAACCAATCAATAAACGCCGATTGCGATTTTTTTTTTATCGCAAATCTGATGAAGAATATAAATCGGCCAAAAACGGTGAAAAAAAATGTTTTTTTATATTTTTTTTTTTGGATTTGTATTTTAGCAAAAAGTAAGAAATTTGGTTTTTTTTTTGCAAAATTGTCGCTCTTCTTTTGTTTATAGCGGCGATCAGAAATGACGCAGCGGTGATCAAATACCACCAAAAGAAAGCTGTATTTGTGGGAAAAAAAGGACGCAAATTTCGTTTGGGTACAACGTCGCACGACCGCGCAATTTTCAGTTAAAGCGACGCAGCGCCGAATCGCAAAAAGGGCTCCGGTCCTAAAGCTGGAAATCCTTCTGGTCCTTAAGTGGTTAAGGTTACCTACTGATGCTCTAGAGTTTGCTAGGCGTTCCCTGAGTTGTGGCTAATTGAGCTCCCATCTGATGGTTCCTGCATATTCCTAGGTCCAATTGCACTTGGCAGAGTTGGCAGCATGACACCACCAATCTTTTTTTTTTTTTTTTCTGTTGCAATATTTTATTGTGGTTTATAGTAAGAGTAATACAAGAGAGAGAAATACAGTATCCATCGAGTAATGAAAAGGTGGCATGAATACATGTAATACCATTGTAATGGTGAAGCGCCGACTGCGCATAATGCATGTGTGACGGTTACGGCAGTCTAAAATTACTTTGTATCAGTAGAACCTTGGTAACTTGGTCTTATCTAGTATAACAATGCAGTATTCAGCAGATCTAAGCAATCTGAGGGACTTTGTAAGCGTGGAGCAAGAACATAGTGTAGTGTAGCGTAGGGAAGGGTGTAGAGGTGCCAGAGGTCCAGCTCCCCATATTGGGATCCGACTGGTGGCCCAACCTATGTAGGGGAGCAAGGTCCTCTCGGGATCCACATCCTAGCATCCAAAAAGAGGAGGGAATCAAGTCGAGGTAAAAGAAAGCAAGGAGTATTGGTAGGATGGAGGGAAAGGTAAAGAAGAAAGGGTTATCTCCAGAGGGGGGGTATCAGCCATATGCTGTATATGTGGGCATGATGTCGTATTTCACCTATTGCCTACGATCAGTGTGTGGTCGAAATTTTTGGGTAGGCCCCAATCTATCCAGGGTTGCCAAAGCTTTTCAATTTTGGGGAGTTGATCTAGGTCAGGGGTCCTCAAACTATGGCCCTCCAGTTGTTCAGGAACTACAATTCCCATCATGCCTAGTCAAGTCTTACAATGCCTCATGAGATGTGTAGTTCCGCAACAGCTGGAGGGCCGTAGTTTGAGGATCCCTGATCTAGGTAGATGGCCTTGGTTTTGGCGTGCACAAATGCCTGATTAATCCGGTTTGTAACTGGAATCATGGATAGCGTAGTGGTTTTCCGGGCCTTGGCAATAGATTGTTTAGTAGCCGTTGTACCACTGATCTTTTTATCTGGCTGTAGGGGTGGCATTCTGACCTCCACTGTAAGGGGGGCATTCCCACTGGCCACCAATGTAAGGGGCATTTTCCCAATGCCCCGCAATGGACCAATAGTAGGAGGGGGTTCATGAGACTTGAAAATTATTTCAAGGACCTCTTGGGGTGTAAAGATTGAGAAAGGCTGATTTAGAGGCACAAATGTCCTTCAGAAGGAAGGGGCAATGCTTAGCCTACAGTTCCTATACCAGGCACATTTGTGCACACAGGTGATCCAGTATTGTCAGCAAATAAAACCAAATCCAAATCACTAAAGTCATACATAATCTTTAACATTTAATATCATTTCACAAGTCATTTTGAACCTTTATATCTGCAGCTTTCATAAATACAATACCTGGTGATCCTAATATGAAGGTCTTTGTTCAGGCATTTACTTCTCTTAGGTGACAACCCTCTTTCCCTTCTCACAATGCCTCACACTCAATATGCAGACATGTTTTGCCAATGCCCAGTGGCTGCTGGTGGCTGGGTGACGCACGAAACCAAGCCCCCCCCCCCCGCGGCCGGTGTCAGTCAGGGTGGGCATCCACTTACCCCATCAAGATTGCAGATGGGCAGCGCTATGACAGGCAGCGGGTGGCACTCAGTGGCTTCCATTGAGTTCTTACATCACGGCGGCTTCTGCCGTGCATCTCCCCCTCTTCTCCTAGACATCCAATAGGATTGCCTGTTCTTTAAGCCAATCAGGTGACGGGTCATAGAGGGGGCAGCGCCCGTGCACCCCTAGTGGATGGGCCGCCCCTGCTAATGTCCCCATCAGGAGACCACTAACCCCTAAAATCCAAGCAATGATATTCAGCCACCTCTGAAGTGCATGTATGTAGATAGGAACCGACTAGAGGAGATCAATTACATTGGGAAATAAATATTTCCAAAAAGGATACACAGGGGTTGATTTATTAACCACTTCAGCCCCGGAAGGATTTCACACTTTAGGACCAGAGCACTTTTTGCGATTCGGCACTGCGCCGCTTTAACTGACAATTGCACGGTTGAGCGGCGTTGTACCCAAATGAAATTTGCGCCCTTTTTGGTGGTATTTGATCCCCTCTGCGTCATTTCTGATCACCGCTATAAACAAAAGAAGAGCGACAATTTTGCAAAAAAAAAAAAAAAATATTTCTTACTTTTTGCTAAAATACAAATCCAAAAAAAAAATATAAAAAACATTTTTTTCATTGGTTTTGGCCGATTTATATTCTTCCTCATATTTTTGGTAAAAAAAATAGCAATCGGCGTTTATTGATTGGTTTGCGCAAAAGTTGCCACGTTTACGGATGATGAGAATTCATTTATGGGGTTTTTATTTTTTTTTATATTTTACTAGTAATGGCGGCAATCTGCATTTTTTATCAGGACTGCGATATTGCGGTGGACATGTCGGACCATTTTGACACTTTTTTGGGACCATTGGTATTTATACAGCGATCAGTGCTAGGAAAATGCACTGATTACTCTATAAATGTCAATGGCAGGGAAGGGTTTAACTTGCAGGGGGCGCTCTAAGGGGTTAACTGTGTTTCCTCTAACTGTATGGGGGCTGGGTGAAGTGATAAGGGAGCCTGCGATCACATTCCTCCCCCCTCTGTCAGAACGCAGATCTGTGTTTACATACACAGACCTCCGTTCTGTCGCTCCGGGGGGGTGATCATGGGTAACTGGCGGACATCGAGTCAACCGTTCCTGCCCCCCCGGAACACAGTGAGCGCGCTCGTGTGCTCACAATACTCATTCTCGCAGCCGCCGTCAGGTGATGGCGTTTCACGATAACGAGCCAATTTTCCGCCATCGGCAGGTGGTTGGCAATTGGTTAAAGAAAAAAAAGGATATTCACATTGTAAAGGAAGTTGCACTTTGCAAGGGAATTATCCCCAGATATTAGTGAATGTGGTAAAATTTCACTTTGCAAAGAATACCCAACTATGTGTAAGGAAAATTAAGAAAGAAAAAAAAAAGCATTTTTGCATATGATTGGTTCACTGAAGTCTGAAGAGCTTAGCCTCATTCACTAAGCTCTGAAGAAAATTCCCTTGCAAAGTGCAACATTTAGTAAATCATCCCCAATATGTACTTAACTTAAAGATCGCCCACCACATATATACTGCAGCAGGGTGGCTCCATTGTGCAAAATAACGTACCTGTACTTTAGTGCAATAGCTACTGTGGGCATGCGTGCCCATTGGACAGAGGGGGAGCCAATCAGCAGATCCAGCGGACCCGATGTCTGCTGGCCACCCGCGGTCGTTCCCCAGAGAGGCAGAACGGCAAATCTGCCTATGTAAACAATACAGATCGCCGTTCTGACAGGGGAAGACACAGAGATCTGGTGTTCCTGCTAAGCAGGAACACCAGATCTCTGTGTTCACCAAGTCAGTCCATCCCCCAAACAGTTAGCAAGCACTGCCTAGGGACACACTTGACCCTTTGATCGCCCCTGATGTTAACCCCTTCCCTGCCAGTGTCATTTATACAGTAACAGTGCATATTTTTAGCACTGATCACTGTAATAATGCCAATGGTTCCCAAAAAAAGTGTCAGTTAGGTGGTCAATTTGTTTGCTGCAATGCCATAGTCCCGCTAAAAAACACAGATCGCCGCCATTACTAGTAAAAAAAATAAATAAATAAAAATGGCAAATATCCGATAGTTTGTAGACGCTATACCTTTTGTGTAAACCAATCAATATACACTTATTGGGATTCTTTTTACCATAAATATGTAGCAGAATACATATTGGCCTAAATTGATGAAGAAATTTGATTTTTTTACATTTTTTATTGGATGTGTTTTATAGCAGAAAGCAAAAAATATATTTTTTTTTTCAAAATTTTCGCTCTTTTTTTGTTTATAGCACAACAAATAAAAACTGCAGAGGGGATCAAATACCACCAAAGGGAAGCTCTATTTGTGGGAAAAAAGGACATCAATTGTATTTGGGTACAACTTTGAAGGACCGCGCAATTGTCAGTTAAAGTAACGTAGTGTCGTACCGCAAAAAATGGCCTGGTCATTAAGGCGGTAAAACCTTCTGGGGTTGAAGTGGTTAACCTACTAGACTGTTAACTGATATTTTACAACAGCTTTTGTGCCCTAGTTTATACTGTGATCCTTTCTCTACATAGGGAACAAGGTTGGTTCCTCATTCTAATATAACATTGTATGCATTTCCCATTCAGTGATGTTTTTCTGCCACCTTGTGGCAGTCTGCATGAGGAGCAAGGGCATTTGGTGCAAATTGTCATATTAAAAAAAAACAGTTGGCTCACCTGAACAGAATGTGTCCTCAGGTTGCCACCTTTGTTCTGGAAAAAAAATACTGGCTTTATAAACTCTTTATGGTCCTTAACATCAGCAACAAATTCCATTTTTACGTGCCAGGTGGCACCTCCTCTACCTCCTGGTGGACTGAGCACATTTCAGCACACAGAAGCATTGCAGCACCCATCCTTCAATATGCCAGGTGGCGGGCTGATTACACTGTCAGTGACTGAGAAATGGAGCTGAAGCTGGGCAGATATAAATCTTTATTCTTCACATGGCTCTCTATCCATGACAAGCTTGACATTCGAAAATTGAAAATTCAAACTCCCAATGCACAGACAACGTGAGGACCTCCAGCTCTCGAAGAACTAACGCCACATCGTCCACACGGGCCTGATGTGTGTGATATCGCTGGACCGATAGAAGTGGGACTTGGTTCTGATGGATATATTATACTTGCGTCTAAAACGCTGAACCTCTGAAAAGTGATCCGCGCACAGATCGCTTTTCGGGAGGCAGTGAGGATGCCTGTTTCAACCTCATAATTACTGCACCACGGTTGCAGGACATTTGCGGTGCTTTCCCATTCCCTTGATAGGGTCATGTTTGGTGAGCTTACTGCCCTCCGAACCTGACAGAGGCATCAACAAGGGACCTCATGGGCATCGGACCATTGCAGCAGAGGTAAGTAATACTGCCTTTAGTTCTGTGTTAAAGGGGGGTGGTGAATGGGGTGCTAATAACGTGGCTCAACAGTTTACGTTTTTACCACCCCCAACCACAAGTCTACACAAGCCCCTATCACAATGTTCGTTAGCTTCAGTACACTCTGGTAAGCTGGTAAATATTATAACAGTTAAGTCTAATAATTAGAGTTGAGCGAACTTCTAGAAGTCCGGGTTCTGCTGGTTCGGCCGAACTTCGGGTCAAAGTCCGGGTTCGGGTCCGGACAGAACCCGAACTTTGTCCCGGACCCCGAACCCCATTGAAATCAATGGAGACCCGGACTTTTAGGTACAAAAAGTGCTGTAAAATAGTCCTGGAAGGTCATAGAGGTCTGCAAAAGGAAGGAAATGTGGGTAAGGGTGGGACAAGTGACCTACAAAGAAATGGGGACAGGGAAATAACTTTAAATATTTTTAAAAAAATAAAAACATAAAAAATGCAAAAATGGAAATCATCTTCAAAATGGGTCTGAAAAGTATTAATTAACATTAGAGGCCATAGAACTGTTCTAAAATCATCTTCAAACTGTGTCAAAAAAGTATAAATAAGCCGGAAGTACCCATATCACTGTTCTGCAAAATGTGTGTATCACT